>CAJVRI010000970.1:600000-916334 GCA_911649635.1 Poeciliopsis gracilis
TATTTGAATAGACTTGCTTTCTTGAGCTCTTTTATTGATGACCATTATTTTACCTCTGTGTATGTAGTAGGTGATATGAATGCAGATATAGCTGATGAATATTCCTCATTTGCCAAACATATGCATCAGTTTTGTGATGATAATAGTTTATTATTGTCCAGTCAGCTCCTGCTACCTGCAGATAGCTATACATATATAAGTGAACCTTGGCATACAACGTCATGGCTTGACCACTGCATTAGCTCTGCTAATGCCCATGCTGTTGTAAAATCAACAGAAATCCTATATGAGTATTCAACGTCAGATCATGTCCCATTTTCAATGATGTTAGATATTAAAAAGCTCCCGGAGTTTATACGGGGGGCAAATAGTGCTCCTACAGTTAAAATTAACTGGTCCACACTTTCTAAAGATGACTTACTCGTATATTATATGAAAACTGATCTTCTTTTGAGTAAAATAAGTCTTCCTATTCCAGCTATTATGTGCTCAGATGTTGGCTGCAGTGATATTTCTCACCGTACTGACCTCCATACTATGTATGATGGCATTGTGGATGCTTTGTATCAGAGCACAAGACCATACCTTACATACAGATTCCTTACTATCTGTTACCCTTGTGCCAGTAATTAAGGACAAAACTAAGAAAGTTGGTAGCCTTGATAACTATAGACCCAGAGCTTTGGCTAGTGTGTTATCTAAAGTATTAGAGAAAATTTTGCTTGGATCAATCAGTTTATTGGTACAACAGATAATCAATTTGGTTTTTAAAGCCAAGCTGGGAACTGATTTTTGTATTTACGGCCTGAAAGAAGCTGTAAGAACATACTTAAGAAAAAATTCATCTGTGTTAATTGGGTTTATTGATGCCTCTAAGGCCTTTGATCGTTTTAATCACAATAAGTTATTTGACAAATTAAAACAAAGAGGTGTTCCAGATATTATTATATAAATTTTTGTTTACTGGTGCTCTAACCAGAAAAATGCATGTAAAATGGGGAAATAACATCTCTGCTCCCTTTGGTGTTAGTAATGGTGTGCGGCAGGGTGGGCTTCTTTCACCTGCCTTCTTTAACTTGTATATGGATGACCTATCAAAAGAAATGAACCTCTGTAAAACCGGGTGTATGATTGGTGATACTTTGGTCAATCACTTTATGTATGCTGATGACCTGGCTGTTCTCTCACCCAGTAGTGCTGGTTTTCAACAGTTATTGAATATCTGCTCTGATTATGGGTTGAGATTTGATGTGCAGTATAATGCTAAGAAAATTGTTGTACTAGTTTGTAAAACTAAAGCTGACAAACAACTATGTTTCCCTGATTTTTTTCTGTCAGGGCAAAAGTTAGATGTTTGTTCCAAAACTAAATATCTGTGTCACTACATCACAGACCAGCTCTCTGATGATGATGACATCTATAGGCAGTGTCGCATGTTATACGCCCAAGCAAAAATTCTGGGGAGGAAATTTCATATGTGCTCTGATGAGGTAAAAATAAGCCTGTTTAAGGCTTACTGTACATCCTTGTATACAGCTCCTTTGTGGTGCAAATTTAAAAAAACTAGTATGCAGAAGCTTAAAGTTGCTTATAATGACTCTGAGAATTTTGATCAAGAAACCCAGGTTCAGCAGTGCAAGTTAAATGTTCTGTAATGCACATGTCAGAACATTTCAAGCACTTTTGAGAAATCTGATATACAAGTTTATGTGTCGTTTGGGTAACTCACCGAACAATGTTATTGTAATGTTTTCACATCCCTCTGTTAGTGCGCTAAGATACCAGTCGGCTCTGTGGAAACATTGGTATATAAGTCTTCTATAAGATTTATATTTATATTTTATGACTACTTATTGTATTTTATTTTCTCTTGCTTTGTATGTTGTGTTGTTGTGTATCTTGTGGACCATGAGTCTATTGAATAAAGTAAAGTAATAGACAGAGACCGCCTCCAAACCTTGACTTGGTGCTTTGTGGTTTGTCCGATCACCACACACACAACGCAGAAGTCCAACAGTCACACTAGCCATACAGTAAAGTCAAGTGCAGCGATATATTTATAGTTTTCTCCTCATACCACAAAAATGACTTATTGTTAATTGCAAAATAAATATTAAGTCTAAATCCATGCTACTGCAACAGACTGAATGTCCTGCTTTTTGTGTGGGAAATATTTGAGTAGTTTTTTTTTTTGTTTTGTTTCGTTGTTGTCAATTGCTATGGCAAGGAGCCTGCTAGTAGCTGTACTGATACAGAGGGCGAGAAAGAAGTGGTTTTGAATTTTACTTTAACGGTTCATGCTGTGGAGTTCAACATGAAATGAATAATATCTACATGTCCAAGTTTGATGGAGTTAACGGAATTATTCTATGGCGGCAACGCGGCCATACACGACTGTAAAAGAATAGTCTTTTTGCCCTCCAGCGTTGTCCGCATGTGTAACCGGATCCGATCTGCGTTGTTGCTGGTTTAAAATGATCAGGCCGTGCTACGCCTTTAAAAGGATCGTTCCTTGGTTTATTCTGACAAGAATAACAAATAGAAAAGAACCGTGTTACAGGCTGCCCACTCCAAGTCCTCTCCCACAGGACATGACAAAAAAGGGGCGGAACCATATCACACAACTTGTCAAATATGCAAAATAAACATACCAACATACCTGACAAAAACAACAAATAGAAACAAACTATGTTACAGGCTGCCCGCTCCAAGTCTTACATAAACAAAAGTACATATCAGAAATTAACTTAATACATCTATAAATAAACTGGATGTATTTAGATACAAAATACATAGTACACACCTCTCCCACAGGACAACATGACAAAAGGGGAGGGTCTAAGGGACACAAACATTTTAAAGACAATACCACAGAAGAAGAAACAAAAAGGGAGGGGCTTCCGTTCTTAAAGTAACACAGTTAAAACAATAACAGATTTTCAGTTAGGTAGGAACCCATACAAATAACCAAAAAAAGACATTTTGAGTAATTATAACAGAAGAGAAATTAAACCAGGTTACACATGCACAAAATTTCCTTATATAAACAATAACATGCTGGGGGTATATATCTGTAAATATGATTATGACTAAGTCAGTGCCTCACCAGCTACGAACCTCACCGCAGGTCACTGCTGAAAGCCTATGCTATCTGAAAGAACACCGGCCCTCCATGTGAATTTGGCGTGTCTTCCGGGTCATGTGTCTAAAACCCAGCAATAAGAGCTCTGTTGCTCTGAAAATGGCATCATTCTTGATTGCACTGACTGCACAGGTAAGGTTTTGAAGTCTAAACATTAAACATTTCAAAACAAATTTTTGTGACAAATAAAAAAGTGGTTTAATTAGTTGCTGCTGGTGGTGGTGACACAGTACATTGTGGGATACCTTACTGGCCAATACCTAATGTTACATATAAACTTATGTCCTAAAAACTCAATTATTGTAACATATAAAAACAAATGAAGTTATATTGTGCAATTAAAGTATTGCAAACCTAAAATAACTTGATGCATTTTGTTTAGCCGTACATAAATAAATGGCCACCTTCATGACTTACGGCAAATTACGGCTGGTCTGTTGGGGATTCGGAACTCTGATGGCTCATGGGTTGGTGTTTTGAATTATTGAATAACACAGTAAAGAATTTTTAAAAATATTTTGTTTGTTTTGTGGGTTAACTTAAAAATATAGGCTCTTTGTGCTTAGACAATTTATTTTCTGAAAAAATTACAATCTTGTATCTTGAACAAATAATTTTTTTCACCTCATTTGTGTAAAGATGCTTACTTGAAATTTTATGCCTGATTTCACAGATTCAATTATTTTATATTTTCTTCACCACAAAATCATGCTTATCAGTGTATAAAGTCATTATAATATAATTGAAAATGTGGGATATATTCTTTAGCTCTGTCTCAAATGTACACTTAAGAAACTGATAAGATCTTAGTGAGAAAGGTGTACAAGAGATGGGACGTGGAAAGAATTATTGCTACAGATAGTGTTACAGAAATATAAAACAGTAGCTGATATTGCTGATTTAGCGTTTTGTCCTACACCCTCCGATGAGGTAGGTGGCGGTATGACTCTCTCGCTGGTATAACAATGCCTCATTAAGCAGAAAAGAGCATTGGTCCTTGCGTGACCTCAGGTTTGCAGCTCGGTGGAAATCGGTAATTAAAAGCGGGTTTCCATCCAGCCAGTCTGTAATGGCCCAGCTGCTCCTGAAGAAGCTTCACTGTCTTCACAGCTCGGTAACCCGGTAAGAGTTCCAGCTGGTTCTAAACAACATTTTTGTCATGTTAGCTTGGTTCGACAGCGCGCCTCATCTTTTTAATACGTGTGTGTGTGTGTCTGTCTGTCTCTCTGTGTTCGTACACGTATGCGCACGTGTGTGCGTAGCTGTATATTCCCTTGCATATCACTCGCAGGTTCCCGGCCAGTGTTCCCAGCTATCCCGACTTCCTTCCTCTACAGTCACGGGGCTCAGCTGAGCTCCAACAGGACGTCAATGGTCCGCTGCGGGCGGCAGAAGTATGAGCGGCAGTACCCAGTCCTCCTGGTCCGCCCGGACGGCTCCACTGTTAGCATCAGATACCAGGAGCCCAGACGGCTTCTCCTGGTGAGTGGTCGGCTGGGGTTTCTGTTTATGGTCCTTCCCAACCTTTCTGCACAGAATAGAGAACTGTAGTGTTCTTTATTTTCGTCAGTATTATCAGTAGTTTATATTTTTGAATTCAGTATCATTACGGAACATTGTTTACAGAAATCAAAATTTTCTCCCAAGTTATTTTCTCCCTTTTTTTCTGAAAGAGAATTTGAATTTCTGTAGGTAGTTTTGGAGCTATGTGTACTTGTGTACACTGCTTATAGAGGACCACTTTCACAATGTTTATCAACAAAGTGAGGATCTTTTCCAGGTGCTCACTTTCTTTTGCAATTCTACTGCTCTCTAATTGGTAGATTATAAAGTGGTGGTGTCAGTTAAGTTTCATGGTAATGTAAGGGGAAATGGCTGGGTTTGGCATTAAAGCAGTTTCTAAACAGAATGGAAGTCAATACGAAATCCTCAGTTTTTACAGAAGCATAAGGGTGTGTGTGTGTGTGTGTTTGCGTGTGAGTGAATAAATTCCTCTTGCAAATGGGAATGTCTGTTAAAGTTGAATAAAAAACAAAAACAATGAAAGTACAAACTAGTGTCAGCTATATAAGCTGAAGGCTCTCCATCAATCAAAAGTTAGTTTTCCTCTAAAGCAGCACTTGATGGCATCCAAATGAGGTCATGCAGTCATTTCAATCTGGTGCTCTCTGTTATAGTATTTTCATTCAATATTGCAAAATAAAATATTTCTTATGAATATCCAACATTTTCCTCACTCCTTTTCCTTGTTTCATAACATCCTGACCATTTTGATCTTCAGCAGACCAGGCATTGGGAGGAGTGAAAATCCATCTAAATTTATGTTCAACATGTGTAATAATGGGCTCACCACCTATGGGAAGGGCCACAGGGGTCGGGTGCAATGTGTGATGGGTAGTGGCCGAGGGAGGGGGCCCTGGCGGTCCGATCCTCGGTTACAGAAACTGGCTCTTGGGATTGGAATGTCACCTCTCTGGTGGGGAAGGAGCCGGAGCTGGTGTGTGAGGCTGAGAGGTTCCGGCTAGAAATAGTTGGTCTTACCTCGACGCATGGCTCTGGTTCTGGAACCAGTCTCCTTGAGAGGGGCTGGATGTACTTCCATTCTAGAGTTGCCCACAGTGAGAGGCGTCGAGCAGGGGTGGGCATACTTGTTGCTCCCTATCTCGGCGCCTGTATGTTGGGGTTCACCCCGTGAACGAGAGGGTAGCCTCCCTCCGCATATGGGTGGGGGGACGGGTTCTGACTGTTGTTTGGGCTTACGGGCCAAATGACAGTTCAGCTTACCCACCCTTTTTGGAGTCCTTAGAGGGGGTACTGGAGAGCGCCCCTACTGGGGACTCCCTCGTTCTGCTGGGGGACTTCAACGTCAATGACAGTGAGACCTGGAGGGGCGTGGTTGGGAGGAACGCTCCCTCCGATCTGAACTTGAGTGGTGTTCTGTTGTTGGACTTCTGTGCTCGTCACGGGTTGTCCATAACGAACACCATGTTCAGGCATAAGGGTGTCCATATGTGCACTTGGCACCAGGACACCCTAGGCCGCAGTTCGATGATTTTTTTGCCATCATTGCGTCGGATCTGCGGCCGTATGTCTTGGACACTCGGGTGAAGAGAGGTGCGTAGTTGTCCACTGACCACTACCTGGTGGTGAGTTGGCTCCGGTGGTGGGGGAGGATGCCGGTCAGACCTGGCAGGCCCAAACGTGTTGCGAGTGTCTGCTGGGAACGTCTGGCGGAGTCCCCTGTGAGACGGAGCTTTAACTCCCACCTCCGGTAGAGCTTCGAACACTTTCCGGGGGAGGCGGCGGACATTGAGTCTGAGTAGACCATGTTCCGTGCCTCCATTGTCGAGGCGGCTTATTGGAGCTGTGGTCGCAAGGTTGTCGGTGCCTGTCGTGGTGGCAGCCCTCGAACCCGTTGGTGGACACCTTCGGTGAGGGATGCTGTCAGGCTGAAGAAGGAGTCCTATCGGGCCTTTTTGGCCTGTGGGACTCCGGAAGCAGCTGATGGGTACCGGCGGGCGAAGCGGCGTGCGGCTCTGGTGGTTGCTGAGGCAAAAACTCGGGCGTGGGAGGAGTTCGGAGAGACCATGGAGAAAGACTTCCGTATGGCTTCGAGGCGATTCTGGTCCACCATCCAGCGTCTCAGGAGGGGGAAGCGGTGTAGCACTAACACTGTTTACAGTGGGGGTGGTGTGCTGCTGACCTCGACTCAGGACGTTCTGGGTTGGTGGGCAGAGTACTTCGAAGACCTCCTCAATCCCACCAACATGCCTTCTGTTGAAAATCAGAGGAGTAAATCTACTTTTCCTCTGATCTTCCGGGTTCCAGGAACTCTGCGTGTACAGTGGAGTTTCAGAGAACAATCATACGACAGCTGACTTCAGATATTTCCAGAGTTTTATCCAAAGAATTCAATGCAATACAGGATGTTACAACAGCATTACACCCAAATTATCAAAAAGTCCAACACATGACAAACATAGAATTACCTGGGGCGTGCTGTGGTGGCGCAGGGGTTAAGCACGCCCCACATTTGGAGGCCTCAGTCCTCGACGCGGACGTCGTGGGATCGACTCCCGGTCCCGGCGACCTTTGCCGCATGTCTTCCCCCCTCTCCTCGCCCTCCTTCCTGTCTGCCTACTGTAAAAAATACGAGCCACTAGCGCTGCAAAACCTCTTCGGAGGAAGAAAAAAAAACAAAAAAAACAACAGAATTACCTGCATGAGTTGAAAGGGAAACAGAAATAAACAAAATGCATTTTGGAAATCTCTCACTCAGCACAAAGAGATTCGAACTTCTCCTGTAAAACAAACCATTTTATAAGAATGTGTATTCCCCTCATTTAAATATATGCATTAGAAGGTGTGCCCTCTCCTTGCAGGGCTGTTCCAATGTTAATTTTATTACCTCATGCTAAAGACCCCAAAAGAAAATATATGGATTGTCAAACTGGGTCTTTCCGTACCAGGTGTCTCCTGCAGACCCTCCTAGACCAGAATTTATGACATCCACCAAGGTCTGTTTTGTCTTCTGCCTCAGTGCTTCAGGCAGATAGTGTTTAGTGTACTGAAACAAAATCTAATGCTACAAATACTAACTATACGTTCGGATTTAAAACTGCAAGATTGTCTAATTTGGAAAAAGCTCTTTTTGAAAATACCTGAAATAATTTTAAGAGTAAAAATAATGGTTTAATAATCCTATTGTATCTTAGTAATATACTTTGCATGCAAGTAATATGATTTAAAACTAACTAATTCAAAACATGCTGTTTAATGCTTAAGGAAATAGCTTAATACGTTTGATTATACTTTGGCGAAGACTTTTCTTATACATTTAATGTTTCACTGAACTCTTGAACCAGCACCAAGGACTTTATTTCTCCTGATAACAGACACCCCCTGTCTGCAAACCCTCCTTACGGGAGTACAAGGTTGAATCTCAGAGTCACCAGGTGTCTTAGCCTGAGTTTTTATCTAAGTTTACCAGTCGTAAAGTCTACTCCTAAAAATTCATGCTACATCTAATATTACCTGTCTCTATAATTATGCTAACTAAACTTATATTCTCAACACTTCCATTGAGGAAGCTGAGCCTGAGGACTCTGGGTTGGGCTCTCCAATCTCTGGGGACGAGGTCGCCGAGGTAGTTAAAAAGCTCCTCGGTGGCCGGGCCCCGGGGGTGGATGAGATTCGCCCGGAGTAACTCAAGGCTCTGGATGTTGTAGGGTTGTGTTGGTTAACGCAACTCTGCAGTATTGCATGGACATCGGGGGCAGTTCCCCTGGATTGGCAGACTGGGGTGGTGGTCCCCCTGTTTAAAAAGGGGGATCAGAGAGTGTGCTCCAATTATAGAGGGGTCACACTCTTAAGCCCCCCTGGCAAGGTCTATTCGGGGGTACTGGAGAGGAGGGTCCGTTGGATAGTTGAACCTCAGATTTTGGAAGAGCAGTGTGGTTTTCGTCCTGGTCGTGGAACACTGGACCAGCTCTACACCCTCAGCAGGGTCCTGGAGGGTGCATGGGAGTTCGCCCAACCAATCTACATGTGCTTTGTGGACTTGGAGAAGGCGTTCGGCCGTGTCCCTCGGGGTGCCCTGTGGGGTTTCTCCGGGAGTATGGGGTACCGGGCCCTTTGATACGGGCTGTCAGGTCCCTGCATGACCTTGAACTGCCTGGTCCGCATTGCCGGCAATAAGTCGGGCTCGTTCCCGGTGAGGGTTGGACTCCGCCAGGGCTGCCCTTTGTCACCTATTCTGTTCATTACTTTTATGGACAGAATTTCTAGGTGCAGCCAGGGTGTTGAGGGGATCCGTTTTGGTGGCCTTAGGATTGCATTTCTGCTTTTTGCGGATGATGTGGTCCTATTGGCTTCATCGGGACGTGATCTGCAGCTCTCGCTGGAGCGGTTCGCAGCCGAGTGTGAAGCGGCCGGGATGAGGATCAGTGCCTCCAAGTCTGAGATCATGGTCTTGAGTCAGAAAAGGGTAGAGTGCTTTCTTTGGGTCGAGGGAGATGTCCTGCCCCAAGTGGAGGAGTTCAAGTATCTCGGGATCTTGTTCACGAATGAGGAAAGAAGGGAGCGTGAGATCGACAGGCGGATTGGTGCAGCGTCCCCCGTGAAACGGGCGCTCTACCGGTCCATTGTGGTGAAGAGCGAGCTGAGTCAAAAAGTGAAGCTCTCGATTTACCGGTTGATCTACGTTCCTATCCTACAATAGGGTCAGGAGACAAGAGCTCTCTCGATGTCTAGCGAAATCTCAGAGTATCCCCTGGACAACAAGAGGTGCCTTTTACACCCCCATGTACAGAGTAAATATATAGGTGGTACTGAAGGTTATGCAAACAAAGAAAAGAACAACCTTATAACTAGGTTACACATGCAGAATGAATGCAGCTCTCTGACTGGCACATATCCTGTTTAAGGACTCCGTTAAAATATTTCACCAATGATTGCTACCGCGAGAAATAAACTGGTCCTGATTTAGTTACTTTAGTGAGATTGGTCTGAAAATCAGTCTATTCCGTATATATCTGCTGTGAGAGGACTGACTGCCCCCCTACTGGGTCACATCTGTGGTTCACAGTCACTGCGCTGTTGTCAATTTAGTGACTTTTTAAGCAAAAAAAAAAAAAAAAAATCTATTTCAGCCGAAATCAGAATCTGTAGGTCAAGTTTTTTAGAGATCGACCAGAAAACTGCAACTTGCGACACAACCTGTACTGTGAAGCTTTAATTAACTTACAGTTAACTAAAAGTACAAGGTTCAGCTTCTTAGCAATACTAGATCAATTGAATATAATATAAGTATGAAAGTATTTGTTTTTTTCGTATTGTGTATTGCTGGGTTCATCAGTAGCTTGGAAAAAAGGGAAGATATGCTGGTCCACTGAGCTGCATGGCATCAAAATAATAAAGATTGTTTAATACTGAAACGAGGAGCTACTATGTGCTCCTCATATATATATTTAGCAACATATATGTTGCTAAATGTATAACATGTATAACATCATAACGCATGTCAGTCAAAGGAAGCATGAAAATGTTCTGGTGGGCATCAGTGCTGACTTTGGGTTTGAGAAAGCAAAGCGGACCAAAACCAATCATTCTGTTTGAATGTTTTAACCCTGTCAGGCTGGAGCTGGTTCACATAGGTGTGTGCCTATGGATAAAAATAGCAGAAGTGAACTGCCTTGGAGAACCTAAACAAGGTTAAACATTTCTATGACAATGTAGGGCATTACAATCCAAGCAGATCATAGGAATCAGTTAGTTTAGTTTGGACAGTAAAGCTAAATGGTGCTGTTTATGTGTTTTGGCAGATGCCTGTAAACTTGTTGACTCTGTCTGAAGAGGAGCGCCGCGCTCGCCAGAAGAGGAGGGAAGTGAAGAAGACCAAAACACAGACAGCAGATCTGTATGAAGATGACTTTAAGGTGGACAGCTATAGCCACTTGTGGAAAAAGAAATGATTTCTGTATTCACCAATGTAAAATTAGACAAAATAGTTAAAACTGTCAAACATAAAACTGGATGTGTTTGAGTTGTGCCAGTATTTGGCAGAAGTACCACCTAGTGTCCTGATTCAGATGCCAGTGTGTGGTATCTATCTGAAAAATGTAAAGCTGATCTGTCTGATATTCTCTGACATGTTGTTGATCATCAGGTTACCATGGCAGCAGGTTGTACTGAGCCATGCTGGTGGCAGCATTTCCAGCTCCTGGAGTCACCTTTAATGGCTGTATATACATCCGCCTTCTGACATCACATCAACCTGTTTTATACGACATGATGATTTCTCATGTCGTAAAAAATCACTATTTTGTTTAATATCTAAGATTCTTAAAAGTCAAAACCTAGTGATGAAATGTTCCACATTAATGAGCTCATTAAAGGACTAAATCCTTGCTGTGTTCAATTTAAATTAAAATATCCTGTACTAATACAAAGGGGAAATGAAGTGCTGTAACTCATATTAATTCAGGTCTTATATCGGTGGGTAGGTTTAATGTGCAGGGGCATTATTAAAATGAAAGCAGGAAATGTTTTCATTGACGCTTCACTGTGCTGCAGGGCTTTTCCTCGAGATAAACAAGAGTACCCAGAGAGGACTCATGTCTGTTTTTTCATATAAAATTAAAAAGCTTCATTTCCTGGAAGGCACCAGTAAGAATCTCAATTTTGGATAAAGATGTTCAACATCAGGAATCTTTCCCTCACTGTCCGGAACATCATCTGGGTAACAAAACACATCAGGATTAAAAACTGATTTTGATTTAATATTTTTCAAATGTTGCATTTCTGCTAAATGAAAATGTGCTGATGATTATCAGCACAACCCAGGGACATGGGTTACTAGTTGTGAGTTGGTTGAATAGCAGCTTGTGTGATGTCAGCAGTTGTTTACCTTGTTGCCTTACAGCAAGGGGTGCTGCTTTGAGATTTTGGTCTGGGTGGAGATTGAAAACATGGGTTCTCTCTTGGTACTCTGGCTTCCTCCTGCACTCTTAAACAAGTACAGGCATAGTAGGTGAATTACTCTCCAAATACTGGCAATGAACCAGAGTCGCTGGGTTCAGGGAATTCTTGCATGATCGTTTTGTCTCCTCTACTCAAAACATTAGAAGGTATAAATCAGGGGTCTGCAGTCTTCCCTATCAAACAAAGATCTATTCTTGCCCTCAGCTCAGCTAAATAAAGTTATTTAGAGCTGCATATGTCACATAGCTTTTTGGAAAAAAGACAACTTACAAATATCTACTATATGAGATTTATTTGATGTGAAGAACATCTTAGACCTAATGACAAAAAATATATTTAGACCCAAACTTAAAACACCATAAAAGACAAATCGTAGAAAATGAAAATGTTTCTAGATGTATTTTTTTAATTGTTTTTGTAAGGTTTTATGCAAATGTAGCAATAATATAAAACATATACTTTGCACTGTATACAGGTGTTCCACAAAAGTTACATATTCACATTGTAATAATCTTCCCCAAAATAGTGTAAAAGCATGTAGTTATTTATTTTTTGATTAATCTGGTACAGTGAATGACAGAGAGCTTTACAGAGATCTTGCCTTGCCTCAGGTTTCCAGGTTGGAGTAGTTTGTGACTCTGTTTGGGGAACTATAAGCAATTTTTTTTTCTAACATTCCAAGACTAAATATGGTTCAGTCTTTACGTTTGGTAATAAAAGCTAGAAGAAAAATCCAACATTTGTAATTTTTTGTTTGTTTGAAGCACAGAGGCTATTACAAAAATATAGTATATAATATTTTAGTCAGTGTCATTGTGTAATTTAATTAAATTGCGCCATTAAAACACTCACAAAACAAAAGACATACATGAATTGTATATGTACATTCTAAAACATTAAATTATTATTCATCATTTAGTCTAAAGTTATTGAGCTATTACGAAAGATCCGGAGAGCCACTTTGCAGATTTCTATTCACACCTGTAGGGGGCAGCACAGTTTCTACCACTGGCCGAAGACATACGAGAAAGAGTTTCGGTGTTGACCTTGCACCGCCACAGATCGCGATGGGTTACTGGGATGTTCCAGAGGGGACAGACTGCGTGGAGAAGACATGGATCGTCACCAAACTGGGCACAGCTCTGGGTAGGTATTAGGCCGCAGACGGTGGTCTGGGGCCGGGAGCCGCTACGGGAAACAGCGCTTTAGCAGCTAGCTAAGCTAAGCTAATGGGCTTAAATGAACCAGGGTTGCTGGGTTCAGAGAATGTGTACAATCAAGGTCTTTTTATGTAAAAGCTGGGTGATGGTTTCTGAGCATAAACCCATTACTGAGTGTTTCAGAGCAACAGAGATCCAATGGGATGTCCAGAGCTCCGGGGTCAATGATCCCCTGGAGCTCCTGATTCCAATGCTGGGTTTGGGAATGTTCTCCGAACAGAATTCAGGATGGATGTCGGTGTTCTTGCCCTCATTTCCATCGGCAGTTGAAATTCTGATGGTCCAGTTTGCGTCCACCGTAGGCTTATTTGCAGCTCATTTGGCTGCAAATAAGCCACAAATAGGTCTGGCTGTGGCTGACAGGAAGTAGAACCGAGCTGCTTATCAACGTCAATAGCTGGTTCAGGACAGGAGTGTTGAGCCTCCAGGCTGGTGTCCTGCATAATCCCTGGTCCAACACTCCTGATAAGATGTCTGAATGACCTCATCAGCGTAAGGTTAAGTTTTGCAGCGTCCTGCTGATGACCTAGTTATTTCCTTCATGTGTGCTGAAGGTTCCAGCAGCCCTGTTCCTTGTCCTAAATGAACCCGTGATTGTGCGTTTCAGGTCTGATCGGCTCAGCCTATCACATAGTGGCATTTCAACCTGATACTGCATTGGAAGCAGTGCAGAGGGCTGCCGGTGCAACGGTCACAATGGGTAAGCTCATTAAAATATGCATATTTAAAAAATTTGAAATAACTATTCAGATTGTTGTGAATAGTGTGTGCTGTAAATATTTTTTTTTATTTCTGCTGTTTTGGTGGTTGTCAGACATAGTGATAGCAAGCATGGTGTTCCTGCTTCCTTAAAGTCATAAAAAGTACAAGAATATCGTTATACTTCCAAAATAGTTGTATATTAGGAGAAGTAAGAATTAATTTTTGAAAATTCTTCCATGAAAAATAATTTTTTTAAAATTAAATGAGGGATTTTGAGTGTCTTGTGAAGTTATACTTTTGTATCGGTTTTACAAGTAAAGAAATCATCTTCTAAAATCAAACTACTAGCAGGACTTTGAAACTTTGTTTTGAAGAATCACAGACTTCAGTTGGTCACTTCAGACCTCAATTCTGATCTGAAGTGAGCCGATATTGATATCTGGTATTAATATTGCTGTTATGATTGCTAATGCAATTTCTAGACATCTGTACTCCTTCCAGGGAAAATTGTCCTGATTTCCGGTCACTAGTAGATCTGGAACCCATGTTTTGTTGGCCATGAACATGCAGACTTCAGTGCTTCAGATGAGGTTTTTAGCCTCAACATTGTCACAGATCTCAAAGTTCTTTGCTCACTGAGAAGTCTACACATCATCTTGAAATGTAATTACATTAATATTGGCAGCTTTGCATTTTCCAGCCACTATGGGAGCCATCTTCGGAATGACAACATGTCTCACTGCTCAGGCCCGAGAGGCTCCAGATGACCCACTGAATTATTTTGTCGGCGGCTGCGCCTCAGGCATCTTCCTGGGAGCCAGGAGTAAGTAATGCCTCTAACTGGAATGTTTGAATTCCACCAGGCTGCCTGTTGCTTTTCAGTCACCAAAGCTCTGTTAGGACTCAACGGGATAGCGGGATATCTGCGAAAACAAATACATTTTCATACACTTTAATCTTTCACTTTACCCAGAAACTTATGTAGAACACTTTGAACTGCCTTGTTGCTGAAAATGTGCTGTGTAGATAAAATTACCTTACCTTCATCCACATGAAATTTTACTTAAAATGACTTAAAATGATTATTTATAAAACAAAGTGCAATTTTGCAAAAATACTATTTGTCTTTGCATGTGTACATAGGGAAACGGAGATTTAGGCTCCAAAGCATAACAGTCTGCTTTATATCTGCTTATTTTGTCATTATTTTTATTAGCTTTATGTTCTTGTATGCTGTTTAAAAGTAGTTCAACCTATATATGTGTCCTCACAAATTCACCTCCTGACACCATGTTTGGCTGACTGGAAGTCTTAGTTGTTCTGAAGCAATCTGATTGGCTACCATAAGCATTAGCTTTGCACTGTACTGCTCCCTATTGGTTTGGCATGTTGGGGCTGATTGATGTGGGTTTGTCCATCAATCCATTTTCTGTACACCCTTGTCCTGAATGGGGTCAGGAGGGGTGCTGGTGCCTATCTCCAGCGAACGTCTCAGTCGAGATGGTGTGGGTTCCTGTAGATGAAAACTCTCCTGTGTGTATAATATTATTATTGTAAACCATGTGACAAAGATACTTGTTTGATGAAGACCCAACTATGTGTGCACAAGACCTGAAATGACCTGAAGCAGGAATGGTACTCCATTAACAGCAGCGAACACAGGCTGAACATTGCAGGGACCTCATTTCATGTATGAGAAGACTAGAATTAAACACTTGGCTCAGAACTCAGTAGAGGCAGTAACTGGGGGTTTCTCTTCTGAAAACAAAGAAAAAAGGTAATATTGACGTTTAGGAGATATTTTAGGTCATGTAAAATATTGAAGTCTGATGATGCTGCAGGGATTTGTGCAACTTCAACTGTCCTGCAGATGACAGTGATGTCACAGTAAAACTCAAATGAGATCTTTTATCAGAATGTTGAGTTTGTAGTTCATCAGGTCTCTAGTTCTTCTTTTTCTCTTGATATTTTCACTCTGCTTGTCAAATTCCTACTGATAAAGACTAAACTGCTTATTATGCAGCTTTGCTCAATCAGTGTGAAAAATTAATTTTTGTTTCATATCAAACCTCCATGTTTTGATCATATCTTATTTTGTCTGGCTTTAATTAAGGATAGCCAAAGGAGGATTTATTTAGGTTTTCTAACTTTGTGATGAACCTCCTGTGTTCACAAGCTGTCTGAGGTCAGGATGAAATGTGATTGGTTGATGAATGACTCGGTGGTCTCTGCTTCTCCACAGCCCACAATGCTATGACTGGTACAACAGGCTGCCTGGCTCTGGGAACGCTCGCCTTTTTTACTAAAGTTGGCAAAATGGAAGGATGGAAGCTCACCGGATCGTCCAAAGTATAGGAAGGGAGACTTTAACATTAAATATCGTAAAAAGACTTCATGTAATAAAATGCTTGTGAAAGTAAACTGAAGGCTGTTTTATTGGACAAGTGACCCAAAGCAGGAGTGGTACTCCATTATAACTAGTGAACACAGGCTGGTTCACTAGTTTTTTATATATATAATAATCTTGTGGTGTATATAAATGACAGCAAGAAGTAATTTCACAACTTTTTCCACTTTTGACTTATAATCTGTGTAATTCAATTTAAAAACAAACTGAAAACTTTAAAGGGTAAAAAAACTTAACCTGGTTGTAAAAATATGCACATCCTTAAACTAATACTTTGTTGCAGTGCTGTTACATCCCCAAGGCAGTCTGGGAGTTTTGGAAGGGGTTGTAACAAATAAACCAGGGAAAATGAAGAGAGGAAAACCAAGAGGGTAAAGTTAGTTTTATTCTTTTAAAAAATAATCTGAAGAAATCTTAAAGGTAAAAATGAGAACCTAAAGGGAAAGAAACAGGAAAGTAACAACAAAAACCAGGGTTTCCATCAAGTAAATCCTCAATCACAGCACCACAAAGCTGCAGCACACATGCTGCCCAATTGGCTAATAGGCACTGAAAATCAGTTTCCCAGCTAGTCTTATACTCTGCTAATCAAGAGGCAGAGTGAAAGCAGCTGGGTCTGCTTAACCTGCCTGAGCTCAGCAGCAACCTGAAATGGTGGTGGGGGGTCCTACATGCAGCACCATTGCATGTAACAAGCACCTTTGAGTTCTATTACGCCACTTAATCTGTTTTGGTAGGATCAGTGTGACACATCTTGATGTGGCAACATTTATCTACTCTTCTTTGCAAAACTGCTCCAAACCGGACAAGGTGCACTGCCTGTGCTCAACCCTCTTCAGATCACCCTGATGGGATTCAGGTCTGGCTTTGACCAGGTCATTGCATTGCCTCAATCTTATTCCAGTGAAGCCATTCTTTTCTGGATTTAGATGTACTTTGGGTCATTGTTGTGCTGAAAGCTGAACTTCATCTTTCTATTAGAATGCAAAGTTTTTGTTCCAACACTGACTGGTATTTGGAACTGTTCATAATTCCCTCCACCCTTACATCAAGTCGCAAAGCTTGATGCAATTATTTGCATCAAGTATTTCTTTTGCAAGTATGTCTTTTGGTGATGAGCAGTGTTGTAACCTTTTTGAATTATCTCCAGAAAGTTCAACCTCTGTTTCATCAGACCTTAAGACATTTCCCCACATGCGTTTGGGAGATTCCAGATGTCGTTTCACAAAATAAAGCAGAGCTTGGATGTTAGGCTTCTTTCTGGCCAACCCACCCCATAACCCAGAAATATGAAGAAGACTGCAGAGTTTGTTGTCACATATAGTACAGCACCTACAGAAACTCCTGTAGCTCCTCAGTGATGCTGTAGGCCTCTTGCCAGTCTCCCCGAACAATTTTCTTCTCATCAATTTTGGGAGAACATCCTGTTCTTTGTAACGTCACTGTTGTGCCATAGTTTCTCCACTTAATGACAGTCTTCACTGTGTTATTTGGAAATTCTTTTGTACCCTTCACCTGACTGATGCTTTGGAAGCTCTCTGTGGATAATGGCTTGTACTGGAAGATGTGTTCATAAAATGTCAGGAAACACAAACTAGGACAGCTGAAGGTGTGTTCTGACTCCAGTTATCATGAGTTTGAATGTAATTAGTTAAATCTGAACATAGCCACATCTCCAGTTACAGAAGAGTGTGCACACTTATGCAATCACATTATCTCAGTTGTTTAATCTTTCACCTGTCCTGAAAGATTTCTGTTTGTTTTTCCAAGTGTGTTGTTGAGGTTATAGGTCACATTCAAGGTGAAAAAAATTATGAAATTATAATTCTTTTACATGACCAAAAACATAGAGGAGAATGGCACACACTCACAAGCACACACAGAGAAAGGGTTCTGGAGGAGTCATTTAATATTTCGTAAAATCCGCCGAGCATGACTGGTCTTCACTGCAGCTAAAGCGGCCTCCAGAATGGAGATCATGTGCAGGAGGCTGCTGGGGTCCGTCTGGAGATACATGCAGCTCTGGGTGCTGCCAACATCAGAACTCCTAGTCAGGAGAAGGCGAATGGTCACCATGGGAACGATCTGATGACGAACTGAACGACTCGCCAACTGACAGGAAACCAAAAGCAGGAGAAAAAGACTAATTGATACAATATGAATAAATTCAATTCACTTATGTTGAACCAATTCATAACAAATATCTCAATTACAAAAATAACATCCAACAACTGCAGATCTCTAGTTTTTCTTTCTGCCAAACTTGTTATATTGGATAAATATCCAATATAACAAGTTTGATATGAAACATTTTAGTGTGTCACAAATCAAACGTTTTCTGCTACAAGCTAGTCCTAAAGGCCGCAATTACAATGGTAAAGCAGTGGTATCAAACTGTCCCTACAGGGCCAGAGCCCCGCAACTGGGCTGTAGTTAAAGCATGTAGCTGCTGGTGGAACCAGGTGAACCAGAAAGTGCAACACCACCGAGGTTCAGACACGGCTGCCTGAGTCTCAGCCTCACATCAATGAGTCTGTCACATAACTGTTAATTCCTACATGAGTCTACAGGAAAAATATGACGTCAATCCAAATTTAAAAATTCCACTCCTTATTTTCTTTAATTTATCCTTTTAAAAGAAGGCATTTCCTTTATAGATGAACAGATTATTAATATTACTCATTGAACAAAAGATAAGAAATATGTTCCTAAGTGAGGACCACCCAGCCTCCTTCAGCTGGGGGTGTGTGCCACTCTTTACTTTGAGCTCAGATGTTTCAAAGATGGAACAGGACAGAGCAACAGACTAAGACTAAGGCTAAGACTCTTCTAACCTGGACATCCAGTCTCCATTCCAAGTTGTGATAGGCTGGCTGGTTGCAGAGTAGTTGGCTCAGGATGCTGCGGATCTGGTGTTTGTGCTGCACATACAGCTGGAAGACAGAGGCCACCTCAGCATACTGAACTGACAGGCACAAATATGATCTTCAGATACATAAAAGCTAAATGTTAATGTTTGTACATCACCTGCAGCAGGCTCTGGTTAAGCTCTTCACCAAATCCCAGAGCCAGCACTGAGTCCATGAAGTCCACTTCAGAGATCTGGACTTACACAGAGAGACAGGTTGGAAACTGTGGCTGACAAGCTGCTTGTGGTGACTGGAGCACACAGAGCATGTTGGCACATGTGACTCAGGGCAGTCAGTGAGGTCAGTAAGATCAAGTTCAGTGTTGATCTGTTCTCAGCCTCACCTCGCTCTAAAAGTATCAGCTGAACAAACACACTCCAACTGGACATACAGTCATATGAAAAAGTTTGGGCAGCCCTATTAATCTTAATTATTTTTATTTCTAAATATTTGGGTGTTTGCAACAGCGATCTCAGTTTGATCTATCTAATAACTGATGTACACAGTGACATGTCAGTATTGAAATGAGGTTTATTGGACCAAAAGAAAATGTGCAGTACACAGAAACACAAAATTTGACGGATGCAAAAATATGGGCACCTCAACAGAAAAGTGACATTAATATTTAGTAGATCCTCCCTTTGCAAAAATAACAGCCTCTAGTCGCTTTCTGATGACTAGAACCAGGAACCTGGATGAAGAGATTTTTGACCATTCTTCTTTGCAAAACAATTCCAGTTCAGTTCAGTTTGATGGTCGCCGAGCATGGACAGCCTGCTTCAAATCATCCTGCAGATGTTCAATGATATTCAGGTCTGGGGATTGGATGGCCATTGCAGAACATTGTAATTGTTCCTCTGCATGAATGCCTGAGTAGATTTGGAGCGGTGTTTTGGATCATTGTCTTGCTGAAATATCCATCCCCGGCGTAGCTTCGTAACTGATTCTTGAACATTAGTCTCAAGAATCTGTTGATATTGAGTGGAATCCAGGCGACCCTCAACTTTAACAATATTCCCAGTGCCGGCATTGACCATAAAGCATGATGGAACCTCCACCAGATTTCACAGTGGGTACCAAGTGTTTTTCTTGGAACGCTGTGTATTTTTGCTGCCATGCATAACGCCTTTTTTTATGACCAAACAACTCAATCCTTGTTTCATCAGTCCACAGGACCTTATTCCAAAATGAAGCTGGCTTGTCCAAATGTGCTTTTGCAGACCTCAAGCAACTCTGTTTATGGCGTGCTTGCAGAAAAGGCTTCCGTCGCATCACTCTCCCATACTGCTTCTCCTTGTGCAAAGTGCGCTGAATTGTTGAACGATGCACAGTGACACCATCTGCAGCAAGATGATGCTGCAGGTCTTTGGAGGTGGTCTGTGGGTTGTCCTTGACAGTTCTCACCATTCTTCTTCTCTGTCTCTCTGATATTTTTCTTGGCCTGCCACTTCTGGGTTTTACATGAACTGTCCCAGTGGTCTTCCATTTCCTTACCATGTTCCTCACAGTGGAAACTGACAGTTTAAATCTCTGAGATAACTTTTTGTATCCTTCCCCTAAACAACTATGTTGAGCAATCTTTGTTTTCAGATCATTTGAGTTGTTTTGATGTGCCCAGGATGCCACTCTTCATAGGAGATCCAGATTGGAGAACAACTTGCAATCGGCCACCTTAAATACCTTTTCTCATGATTAGATACACCTGGCTATGAAGTTCAAAGCTTAATGAGGTTCCCAAACCAATTTTGTGTTTCAGTAAGTCAGTGAAAAGTGGTTAGGAGTATTTAAATCAATTAAATAATAAGGGTACCCAAACTTTTGCACCTGTCAAATTTTGTGTTTCTGTGTACTGCACATTTTCTTTTGGTCCAATAAACCTCATTTCAATACTGACATGTCACTGTGTACATCAGTTATTAGATAGATCAAACTGAGATCGCTGTTGCAAACACCCAAATATTTAGAAATAAAAATAATTAAGATTAATAGGGCTGCCCAAACTTTTTCATATGACTGTAATGCACAGGTTTCACAACCTATTAGGCAGCATTAATACGCTAACTGCAGATGGAGGAACAAAAATTTTACTATCAAAGAAAGTGATTTTTTTCTAATGTGTTTTATTTCTTCATGTGCTTAAAGTGCAATTAAAGCCCCAATCAACTTTTTTGATGATAAACTATATTTATGCGTCTATGCAAATTGTTAGAGCTTTGTATAAACTTTAGGAGAGACAGCACGATTTAAACTCGGCCCTGCTAAACTTTAGTTCTGAATAATCTGACCAAAACTGTCTCAGTGCTACCCTCTTTGGATTGAAGGGTGGCTACTGTAGAAGAATCTTCTAGGGATGCATGGATTGCAGTTTTCTGTCTGATTGCCCATTTTAAAAGCCTGGCCTGCCCATTCCAGTTTTGGCCAATACCAAGTTTCTTTGTGTGAAATGTCACAAAATATAGTCAGAAAATGAGTGACTATTTTTAACGTTTAACGTTCAGATATGACCTGATGGGCCAGTCTGTGAGTCAAACCCCTGTCACAGAAATGCAGAAGACGACAGTGGATGATTTTTAAACCTTTGCTGAGGTAGATCAGATTTGTGGATAAGATCAGCTTCACATTTAAGTATTGGCCAATTACAATTTCACAAAATTAAGAAAATCAGTGCTCCCCTACAGTTTTCCTATATGTACTTATCATGTGACGTCACACTTTCTGAGAACTTTGTAACTGACAGCCATCTTGGCAGGCAGCTGGTAAGACAACAATACACAAGCTCTTGCCTCATTCATATCTGACTATTAATCAATATAAGTACATTGCAACAATTACTTGATCACAATTTTTGAGAACTCTGCCCACATGGGGAGTAATACTAAGGTAAATATCTGTCATATTTGCTGTAGTGTAACTGCTGAGCAAGCAAAGTTATACTACAGTACTTCCAGTACGATGTACTGTAACTATGATGTGGCGATTTTGTGCAGGTAAAGGATGTGTGGGAACTTGATCTGTTACATTAACAAATTTGAAAATGAAAATTAATAAAAATTAAAAAATGCTTAGCTAATGTATTTTTATGTGCAAGCTAAGATGGACATGCAGCTTTGGTCTATGTTCTTACTTTGCCAGTCACCAGAACCTTGTACATGTAAAGAGTTTGTATGACTTTTACAAATCTATTTAAACATTGATTGTATGTGTTCATGGATTTCAGGTGAAGCTCCTCCATGGTGTACCAACTCTTCCTGTTCACTGGGTAACTATAATGGAGGCAGAACCAGAGCATCTCCCACAACTAGCAAACACACAAAAACAAGTACACTGAAGCAGACGTTATACTGAAAGAAACCAAAAGAACACACAGTTGACAGCATCCGAGACAAACCTGGGAGCTGGAACTGATTTCCAGTTCTAAAGCCCCCGAGAACCACCAGTATGTCATACTGCAATATAAGAGTGAAGCACTGTGTGGGGAAAATGCGCAATGTTTACGATAAGCAAGAAAATAAGCAAGAAGACGTTGAAATATTTGTTTCTCCTGAGGAGAAACTAATAGTGTTCTTTTGGTGATGTTCTTCTCCTGGAGAAATGTGACTTTTAATTTTTATTCTCCTCCCAGAGAAATGGACATTGATGCGGATAGTGTCAGGTAGCTGCCACTTGAATGATGAGGGTGTGTCCTGCTCACCATGTGCTTGGAACTCTCCGTCATCAGGAACATCAGGCCTTCCACTCCATGCTGCACCATACCAACAGGAACACACAGCTTCCCTGTAGGCAGAGAACTTCTGTCAGATTTTTCTCCGGACTGGAGGTGGTACCACCATTAATTAATTAGTTAATTAGTTAATTAGTCGGTCGGTCGGTCGGTCGGTCGGTCGGTCGGTCGGTCGGTCCGTCCGTCCGTCCGTCCGTCCGTCCGTCCGTCCGTCCGTCCGTCCGTCCGTCCGTCCGTCCGTCCGTCCGTCCGTCCGTCCATCCATTTTCCGGTCACCCTTCTCCCTAACAGGGTGGGGAGGTGCTGGTGCCTCTCCAGCTGCGTTCCGGGCGAGAGGCGGGGTCACCCTGGACAGGTCGCCAGTCTGTTGCCGGGCAACACAGAGACAAACAGGACGAACAACCATACACACACACACACACACCTAAGGAAAATCTCCACCATTAGGTCCTGATCTGAAATCTCAATTCAGAGATTTCAGATCTCTGAATTGAGAACTGAAAATCTCAATTTTTAGGTTTAGGTGTTAATCCTAAACCTAAGACCTAACAGCTTTTCCCCTCATGGGAAGCAGGATTTGTCCCCACAACCTCACAATGTAGACAGAAAAAGGTCCCCACATGTTTCAGATTGTCAACCAAATGTTACTATGGACCAATGATCCCCAGAGTAAATATAGAAAACAGTTTGTTTTTTTCCATTTATTGGTCTTAACTTATCTGAAAAGTTAAGACCAGCTCCAAGCCAACTTGGTCCTCTGGGGAAAAGTAATTAGTCTGTAAACCTAATAAGCAGCTATTTCACCCTCAGAAGTAAGTATTGTCATCAACAGCCTGGGCTGCTTCCTGCTTGCTCTGCTTTGATGACGGCCGGTTACACTATCAACCTTCCCAGACTCTCTATTGCCCTTTAGATTACGTGTTGCTTTGTTTTCTTTTATAAAACTGACACTTGCCAAAGATTTTACTTAAATGATTTACTACATCTACAAATCAGGTAATAATCAGGCTTGTAAAACTCAACTCATTTTTCTAAAAGTTCATTCATGATGCATCAATTATTTGTCCCAGTATAATCAGGTTAGTTTGGTAATTTTTTTCTTAATGAATGAAATTAGCAGAAAACTGATTTTTCTGTTTACTCTGGTTAGCATTTTAGACAGTATATATGGAAATGCATTTCTATTGTATAGAAAAATTATTTCAAGGATACAATACCAATATTACAGCTTTAACCCCTAAATATCAGCACTAATCATATATGCGTCTGTTATTTTGTATTATGGAATGTAATATTACTCAAACCAATAATCAACAAAAATAGGCATGAAAACCTATTTATTATTAACCAAAAGTTCTGCATGCAGGATACAAGCACTGCTGGTCAGACTAAATGCTGGAGCGAAATGCATCTGACAGCAAGCCATAAAAATCAGAAATTTTAGATGAAAGTCAATATAATCCAATACAAAGCTTTAGGCTGATACAGATCAGATACCTGACATCAACATTGGATCAGGACACCCCTCATAAATATTATAACTTGATAGATAATATAAAATAGATCATTAATACACAGAAAGTGCTGCAGATGACGATGACAATGCCACAAAAAAGAAAGGCTGTAGTCTTACTGGCTGCCCCGTCATAGATCTTTGGGTTGGCTCCTTTCCTCAAGAACTCAAGTGCAATGCGACCAAACTCTTCAACCACTGAAAGGAAACAAGAAAATCATGTCAATATGTGTTGAATGTTCTTGATTGTTTTACACACATTTCTTATCTACTTGCACAAATTGCAAAGTTTGTTCTTATTGCCTCCCATTTTTTGCTCTGGTTCATGTTCTATTTTATCTATACTATTCTTTTTATATTCTTTAATGGTTTATCAAGTTAGTTTGTGATTCTATGGAAGAGGATTCTTTATATATATATATATATATATATATATATATATATATATATATATATATATATATATATATATAATTTTTTTTTCAGTAGCCCTAATCGCCTTCCATATGTTTCTGACCTAATATGCATTGTAATTTTGTTCTGCAGAGCATATCTGATTTTATGTTGAATAACAATATATCTGAATGAACCAAAATTAGATTACAGTATTCATCATAAATCCAGACATATTTTGGGGGCGATGTGATAGAATTTCTATTTGACTAGTATATAATGTTCTCAATTAGCTTTTAATAGTGGAGAAGTTAGATTATAACATGTAGTTTAATTACATCAAAGAAATCAATGCTACCCAGCCGGAAAACTATTTTAAAAGGAATAGGGTGTCAAAAGTTTTTACACTAGTCAAAAAAAAAAAAGAAAGTTTTGTCGCCATCTCAGTTTTAAAGCAGCGAACAAAGTCAGCTGCGATAGGCCGCCTTATTCTAATGATTTTGTACATAATCTTTCCAAATATAATTGTGCTTATTCCTCCAGTTAAAGTTACAATTATTTTTGGTTGAATAATGTAATAATATTTTGAGGGCTATTAACAGAGCATAACTGGGTAAATAATTCAAATTTAGATTGATAGGTTTCTTACTTTAATCAAAGTTACTCTTCTCTCTCTACATCCTAAGATGTATTCGTTCTTGTATATGACGTTGTCTTCAACAGGTGTACCAAATGTTATCACTAGCAAGTAATCATGGATAGCCATCAAGTCATATTTACTGAAGTTTAAGAACATACCAGAAGCTTCAGAAAAACGGTAGTAAACGGCTGTTAGTGTTTGATTTGTGAGAATCGAGGCTGAATCAGCTGCAGACTCTGATGTCATGTGACACCGTCCACAGCATAAAGCTCAACACCAGACAGGGTGAAAGGCTCTGAAACTATTCATTGGTTTGATGTCCTGCTGAAAAGGACGAGCTACACAGCCAATGAAAATCCACCTCCTAGGCCTCTGTAGTTCAAGATCAACAAAAGGAATAGTGTGCACTGTTCTATTTGCTCCAAAGCTCAGACCATCATCTGTGGACTTCACCTTCTACACGCAGCAGTGCGCAGCCGCATAGTGTTCTTACCGGAACCATCAGCCTTGGTCAGGAAGCTCAGATGTTCCTTATGATCCTCAGATAAAACCAGCAGCATCCTGAACACCAGCCTCTCAACACAGCCACAACATTTGGAGCGAGCCCCGGGAGCCACGGCTTCTTCTTTTCTATTATGGCGGATCACAAGCAACTTTAAGGTGCATACCGCCACCTACTGTACATGAGTGTGTAGCATTCGGGAGCCACCTCAACAGCCTTCTTCTTCTTCTTTTGTAATGACGGTTGCCAAACATCAATATCGAGAATTTCCGCCACCTACTGATATGAATATGAATCTGGACAAGGAAGCTCGAAGACCCAACTAAATTTATTGAACCAACCAAGTTTTCATCCAATGACGATAATCTTATAAGATACATCAAATGATTTTTTTTCCCCTTTAGATTCTAAAGGTCTTCTGTTGTTTTTATTTCTGTTCAAGACTAATTAATTCTGCTCTTTCCTGCAGTTAAACATTATGTTTCACTTTCTGTACAGAATTCTCATCTTTCTGCATCATGTTGCATGAAGTCTTGAGTGACCCAGCCATCCTTTATTGAAACTAAAGTGGAAATGTTAGGTCATGATGATCGTTGTTATCTTAGGATACATGTCTGGTGGTATGTTGAAGATGGACTCAAACTCAACTCCAGAAACTACTGGAAGTTTTTAGAATATTTTTTCTTCCGCTAGGGATTCAGGATGAAGTCTGTGCTGCAAAAATTTCTTGCAGGACAACGCAGCATCACATGCTGCATCACATGCTGCGTTGTCTTGCAAGAAATTTTAAAAAATGAACTGTTTTAAAAATGAAAGGGCAACAAATGTGATAAACATGTTAAGAAATGTACAGGATTCTCATCATTGATCTAGACTAAAACCTGCAAGAACTTTATGAAACCTTATGTATAAAAAACAAGTAATCCCATAAATTAAATGTAAAATCTTTATTGTATGTAAAAAAGTAGGTTACCAGGTCATTACAGATAAAAAGAATTGGTGTTCAGTCATGTCATATCTCACATGAAAGGCAGATGAACCTCTTAACATTTGAGACTAGAAACTTTCTCCAGAAAATCTAATTAATGTAAAACAGCCAGCTTGAACTCATCTACCAGACTGTAGCATGTGCAGCAGCCAGTTGGTGATAAGCTGCTGTTTTCAAATCAGGCTTATTTTCATATCTCTGTGGCTATTCAGTTCAGGTTCTGCAACAACCATCTACAAACATTTCATCACAAAACTCCCAATTCAATTATCATAGTAAATATTAACACAATTATTACAAAATCACAAATTTAAAATAAAAGAAAAACCAAACTAACATTATAAAGCACAGCATTCCAACACAAGAAAAGTCAGTTACTAAAATACCTCAAACCAAATCAAACATTTCTCATGTACTACAGTAACCAGTATGAATTATGATCACTTTAATTACTGCATCATAGGAGCTTCCTGTCCAGGGATCTACGATGGCTATGGACTGGCGATGACCGTGTTTAAAGCAAGTTGCTGCTTTGGTATCTGACATCAAGCAGCTGGGAGAGAAACCATGATTCTCTTCTCTAAGAGAAACGGCAGTCCCTCGTACTATTTCAAACACAGCTCATCGCTGATGCTAAGTCCTTTTAATATAATAAGTGATTTATTCTGAAAGTCAATCAACTTCTGATGTAGAGTAGAAGTAGGGTGGAAAGGACACCAGGAAGACATGTTGGTCATCCCTGGTCAGTGGCAGGAAACAAACTAACAGGCAAGAACTCACCATAATAGTGACATGTGGCCTTCTCCACTAGGTAGCCTCCAGAGATTGTGACGTTTTGTAGCTCAGAATAAGATAGTGTCTGGCCAACCAGCGAGGGATGATGATGTATGACAAGTGATGCTAGCTTTGTCTTCTTTAAGACAAACCTACTGTCAGCAGATGTTACTGGAGGTTGTCCAAAAACACCCAAAGCCAAGGGTTTGAAGACAAAAGTATTCCTAAATGCTCTTAGGGTCATGGGGCCAACATGGCTGCCTCTTACTGTGACCCCAAAGTTCTGAGAATGTACAGTGGTATAGTCCCATTGCTCCCAGTTCAACAGCATACTGAGCTGCAGAAGGTTTACACATGATCATGGTTAGTGACTTAAGCTGGCCTGAAGGTGCTCAAGCCACTAAACTGGAGATGAAGGAAAGAGCTGATGTGAGGTAGAGGAGGCAACAGGTCAAAATTTTACTGTCTGGTTGCAATGGACATAAAAACAGACCCAACATCTGGCTCCCCCTTCACCAGGCGGCCTGAAGGGGGAGCCGCCTGGTGAAGCAACACGAGTAACTTTATTACACAAGTAATAAAGTTACTCATGTATGGCTGTAAAACTAATATTTTCAGAATAAAGTTACTCACAGCGAGTGAGTAAAATCGAGTTTTAAAATCTGTACTTGCTTTCATCCCATGTGCTCTTAAGTACTGGGCAAAAAAAGCTGATTTTAGAAAAATAATTTTAAAAAACTATTTAAAAAATCAACAGCAAAAACATTTGTGTGTTCCTGTACTGACAGCTGGCAAACATTCCTCCTAGTGTTTCACATGCTCCTATGTAGCCAAATAAACACACACTGGAAACATTCCTCACTACAAACCAGTCAATGGCAGCAAATAGATTCTGGTCATTTTCATTTCAAACTAAGATGGAGTTTAAATTAGACCAAATCAATGCTGGATGTTTGTCCTTATGCAGAAATCTATATTCATCAACGGTTAAAATTTGTATACATGCTTTAATATCAAGATTCTAAGCCTTAAAAAGCATTTCCATACAGAAATGCTAAATTTGATCATCTAATGAACTGATTTATTTGGAATAAATGACAGAAAAAGTAACAGAATGAAGATAACAGAGGGATGTATTGAGGACTGATGGCAGAGGAATAGACAAATCCCTGCAAACAACATTATGCATTATTCCATCTGTCCTCCTTCTAACTTATGTAAATCTAAAAAGTGTTTGTGTCTGAGCACACTGGTAATATAACACAATGTTTAAGAGATGAAAGGAATTGTCGTTTTCAAAGGAAAAACTCTGAGCTGAGCTCAGCTCGTCTTTCAGGTTTCAACCTCCTGTCATTAAAATATGTTCACTCATTTAGGACTAAATCTGATATTGATGAGGGGATGTCCAACTGGAATACTGCTTCAGGTTCCACTGGTTTGACCTGGTTATATTGTGGAGAAGAGAAACCTCATTTCTATACGGAGGAGGATTTCTTGGACCAACAAAAACATCATCAGATGATGTCAACATCTGAGTGTCTTTCAATAAAAAAATACATGTAAAAAAGTGAGTAAAGAGATAAGAAGCTCCAAGGCTTTAATATCACCAGAGAACTTCACATGATGGCACACTCTCTAGATGACACTTTGACCTGTTGAGGAAAACACAAAGATGTCCATTTATTGAAAACAGAAGAGAAATATTAAGTCAGTAAAGATGAAAATGTAGCAAATTAAAAATCCACAACAAAAAAGTAATAATGAAATAAGTCACACTTCAGAGCCAAGGTTACCAAGGTTACCAGGCTCTGCATGCAACACATTTAGGCTAGCATATTATAGAATCACCTTCTGAGCCATTTCCTCTTCAGGCCCGTCTCCGTTCTCAACCTCCACCTGAGTCTTGGTGACGCTGCGGCGGGCGACCTCCTGCTCAGTCAACACAACAATGAAGCACCTTGGTTTGTCATCGACACACAGCAAGCACACTTTAGGCAGTAAATGGAAATCATGAGGTGGGTCAGACATCTTTACCTCGCCATCCACGTTGGTCAGAGAGGTGATGATGACACTTCCTGTTCCCCAGGAAGCTTGGCTCTTCCACAGCAGATCAGTGGGTGGGCTGTGAGCTACACCAGCATCAGCAGACCACACCTGTGGGCAGAACCTCTGTGTCCACTATTATGGTTTACTTGGGTGGGTTGTGTTTAACTTTAAACAGTAAAGCCACTGCTGGTTGCAGACAGACATGTTTGGTTAGACTTTAGACTAACCAAACATGTCTGTCTGCAACATCACAGTCAGCACAATAAGGAATAAAATAATATATTTTTGTATAAATGATAAAACAAGATCTATGAAATAAAATCAAGTCATATTACTCCACCCATGTCATTCAGTTAGATATTAAAAACCATTTAAAATTGACCATACTACTGCTAAGAAGAGCACACAGAACTTTCTACACTAAGTTCTGTGCACTGTGTTACCGTGTGAAATTAAAAATCAGTGGAATACTACTAGCAGACCTTTAGGGAACACATAAAGCTCATCTATTCTCAGTTACTATAGTCAGTTCTTTCTTTAGAATAGCCACAGCTGATAGAACAAATGACCGCTTATAGCTATTCTGCCTTGCAATTGGGACTTTAAATCTATGTCCAGATGGCAGCAACTGAAGAGCACAGTAAAGAGGGTGAGTAGGGTCCAGATAGACTTGATGTGCCTTCTTTGTTAGGGCCCGCATGTACAAATGTGAAAATTTGCAGCTGTTTGTTCTTTTGTTTGACAGAGAGGTACCCATACCATGACACGATGTTAAATGTCAGCACACTCTCGGTCAGGGACTTGTAGACCATGGATATAGTGCGCTGACTGGTGTTAAGGCCCTGAGTCTTCTCAGGAGAGCCAGGTGCTGTCTACCTTTTTTAAATGTGTAGTCCACATGGTCTTGAAACTGTAGGTGACTGTAGGTACTGTATTTAAACTGAGTCACCTGCTCCACCTACTGACCCTTCATGCTGATTGGCCTGAAGGTATGCCCCGGGTCTTTATTACCTCCCTTCTTGCTGCTTCCCAGCCACATCTCCTTGGTTTTGGAGACATTAATCACTATGTTTCATATTTAGTGGATGTTTTAATGTGATTTCAGAGACAGATAATTAACTCCATGTTTATTTCAGATTCAAAGCCAAACAAACTTGTTTCTCTTTCCCATGCTCCTTTCATTATGCAGAAATGCATAATGTTACTCATGTAACATAGTAGAAGATTGTATTATGGGTGCATAGGCATGTTCCAACCAGTAAATTAATCACATAATAAATTAAAACAAACTCAATCATTTCCGTTTGCATAATTTCTCTCTTTCTACCAAAAACTGGACGATAAAATACTTGACTCTGGTGTTTTGATCTCAACTGGCTGACCTTTTGAAGAACAATTTTTTTTACAGAGATACATAATTCTCTTTATTTGTAGTTTGTTTATCAATTTGTAGTTTATTAATTTATTTAGGATATTTAGCACATCTTCCAGTTCCAATGTTACATGTTTATTAGGATTTAAAGTTTATTGAGCTTTGAGAATGTGTCGTTGCATTATTATGCCACTGCCATCATATTACTTGACAATAGTCTCAAAACCGTATTATTATTTATTGCAACAACTTCTGGGACAATTTATGGCCCAGCAGAACGCGATATGGTGACAGGCCGCTGGGCACATTTGTTCATGTGGTTTATGAATCTGAGTTATTCCTCAATCTAGAAGTTGTAAACGGTTAGTTTGGATCTTCTGTGTTTACTAGTAGTTTCCTCAGCCTACAGCAGGCAGAGAAAAACATTTTGTCTTCCTAATTGAGTGGGTTCAGCTCAGCTCACCGTGACGGACTGGCCAGCCTTCAGAACAAACTTTGGGGAAAACTTGTAGACGACCTCCTCTCCATCATCAACCTGTCTCTTCAGCCTCCAGTTGCCCAGAGGCTGGTCCTGCAACACACCAGGGGTCAGTGAAGCCCCTGACCGCTTACCTCAGTGGGTCTACCCTGTCAGGAACCCACCTGTTCACTCTGGTTGTTGAGTGTGACGGCGCTTCCGTCCATGTCGGTGGGTGATATGGTGACGGCGCCACTGGCCTCCTCGGACACCAGCAACTGCTCGTCTCCCTTAGCCAGCTCGGACAGGTCGGCTGCCTCCACCTCACCTCGCTTTCTCTTGGAGGAACGTGAAGAGGACGAGCCCGATATCCTGGAAACTGTCACTTGGGCCGATGGGGTTGGGGACAGTTTTAGTCTGAACAAAAGCATGTTTGTTTATTATTTAATAATCACAACATACCAAAAACATTTGCCACCAATTAAACTACCTATAGTCATAAAAGTTGTTAGTTTTGAATCCTAATGTTTCCTTCTGCTGACTCTGATGACCAGAAGAAAACATGTGGTTGGGCCTGCAGCTTTCACTCATTTCAGCCCACTGATGTCCCCTCACATTAGTGGAACATCAGTGGGCTTCAGAAGAGGTCTCTGAGTAGAACTCCCACAGTACCACCAAAACCCAGAGGTCAGAGATCACATGGGGAATGTCTTAGCCTCTTCCAGTTAAGACTTGAGTTCGGTTATTCAGCTCTGTGAAATCCACAAACACCCATGACAACCGCTCAGATGGAGCTGGGTGGGGCTGGGCTTGTTTTAATAAATCAATTAATTGTAGGATAAATTAAAACAAGCTCAATAATGTAAATACAGCTAAAAATCCCTAAGATGGCAACTGTAGTTAACTGTAGTCAGTGACTGTAGTTAACTGAGCATGAGCAGTCAAGAGAAAGGAGTAGGCCTGACACAATAACAAATTTTGCTGAACGATTGTCTCAAAAATTATTGCAATAAATGATAATGATGTTTAAGACCTTTTCATACTGATTTAATGGAAATGATGTGATAATTAATGCAATTTCCTGCCAAATATAGATACACTTCATTTCCAAAAGAACATGCAACACTGGAACTGATAAACAAAATAAACAAAACAACCAAAAACAAAAATACAATGGATTCTCAGTCTCCATTAACAAAAAATGTACTTGAATAAAAACTAAACAACATAAAGTCAAAGTGGAAATAAATATTGCATTCAACCAAAAGACTGCCGAGTATGCAGTCTGTATACTATACTGCTCTTCAGTAATCATTAGATTTAAATAGAGACGATGGGCTCATCCGACTACCTGATGCAATAGTTCACACTACATGATTTTTCTTGCCCTATTTTCCCCTTACTACTATCTTAGAACGTTGGGCGTTCTCTAAGATTGTCGCTTGCAGTTTCGTAACTGATCATCCTGTAGAGTGTGGTGTGTCACTGTAGATTGTCTTGGCTGCTCCAATCTAAATCAGGGTTTTCCCCGACTGAAATGACTGAAAGCTGCAGGCCCGACCACGTTTTCTTCTGGTCATCAGATGCGATGGATGAATTCCCCTCCATGCGATATGGTCCCAAACAGCTGATAAGCTGCAACCCGAAGTCCAGCGGACATTGGAGATGATATGTGGAAACAACATTAATGTTTATTCAACATTTTGTGCAAAGAATATAGAAATAACAAGGGGAGGAGTTGGAGCGAAAGGATGCTACCGTAGTTGATAACCCTGGTAACTTTTCAGCTGTCCTTCGTTAACGCGACATAAACAGATTATAATGATTTTCATTCAGTCAGGACTGACACTAGCTACATGCATTGCAGGTAGATTTTAGTAATGCATTGATTAATGCCTGGTTTTAAATTTAGTTAACTGGTCTTGTAGCCACCATTTTGTGCGCGTTGTTGGACACCACACGGCATAATCGAACCCGATCGAACCGTTATACTTAGGATTTCTGTCTGCTAGTTTGTGGTCTCTCAGGTTTTAAAAATGGGCCGAAAACTCTAAGATTGTATATGTAGTGTGCGTTGGGCATTACACTAAGGAAATGAGAATGGGAGAGGTCAGTGGAGAGCACCGGAGTTGAGCCTTTTTCATTCAGTGTCATCAACAGAAAAAGAAACAATAAAGCCAATAATTAAAATGAGGTCGATAGTTTTAATTTATCGTGTGATTAATTGATTTATTGTTTATCGCAACAGGCCTAGTAACGAGGGGGACAGAGAAAAATTGAACTGGCTGAACTCCCAGACTTTTGCAGAAGATCAGATGGGTTTTGGTGAGCCAAACAGGAAGTGAGCTCATCCAGCATGAAACAATGGTGAACTGCTGCAGCCTCTTGGTCCCTTTAGGCCAAATATTCAGATAGAAGCCATCTGTTTTTCCCTGAAGGAATAATTTTTTCTTGCAGATGTTGTGTGTTCCAGTACCTGTGCTCCTCTCCCTCCAGCAGCTTCCTGTATGCATTGATCTCCATGTCCAGAGCCAGCTTGACGTCCAGCAACTCCTGGTATTCGCTGAGCTGAGCGTTCATCCTCTCTCTCAGCTCAGTCATCTCCTGCTCCTTAGACTCAACAGCACGCCGGTGCTTATCGCGCTCTGCAGACAGGATGTCCTCCAGCTCTCTGATGCGGTCCTCTGAGGCTGACACCTGTAAGCACAGCTGGTTCCTCAACACCGCAGTCTGAGAGGAGAACCCATTGCTGGCCTGTTGCAATATGTGTGCATTTTTTTCTAATACCTTGTAGAGACCATTTTCCTGACACATACTGTGCTGTAGGGACCCACTGGTACTTGTGGAGACCAAAGCCTGGTCCCCACAAGGGGAAATTGTGTTTTTGGGTCAGGGGTTAGATTTAGGACTAAAGTGTGAATTGAGTTTTGGTGAGGGTTATATATGTAATGGTTAGGGTTAAGATAAGGGTAAGGTGTAGGCAGTAGAAATTAATGGATGTCAATGGAAAGACCGGAGCCTGGTCCCCACAAGGGGAAATACTGTGTGTGTGAAGGTGAAGCGTACCTGCTTCTGCAGTGTGGCCAGCTGGTAGCCCAGGCTCTCCATTCGGGTTCGGGATTCTTGCAGCTCCTCGCGGGCTGCGCCCATGGCCTTGTCGTTGATCTCTGACGACATCTTGGCGTTATCCAGCTAGAAGCAGACCAACACCAACACTGTGGCTCAGGACTCCACTGAGCAGGCTGAATGCTGACTGCTACGTTACCTTTGCCCGAAAGGTTTGCTCTAGTTCCTCCTTGTAGAGAGAAATCTGCTCGTCATGCTGCTTCCTCAGGTCCTAGACAAATCACACAAACACGCTGCCTTGAGGCTCTGCACATGTTAACACATTTCACTACCAAACTCCTTGTCCTACACTGTGTATTAGTTGGGAGTCACACTGCATTTAACCAGCAGCTCAGTTTAAGAGTCATTATGTAGTAAAAAAGTTCATCATTAATGGGAAAATTGAGGAGTGGTATAAACAACCAATCAAACAACCTCAGAGCCCACGGAGCAAATCATGTTTCCTCTTTGGTTTTGCCAGAGCTGCTGCTCACTGTTCGTACACGGAACTGCTCCTGTTAACCATGCAGACTCTCACAGCCTGATTTTCAGACATTTGCAGAAGCTCTGGTCAGCAGCTGTGGAGGCGTCATGGGCTTCAGCAGGCAATCACCACCTTGTGAACTCCATGTTCAAACCTCTAAGGGGTTAACACCAGTGGTCACTTGTAAGGTCGCTTCCCTGGCAACTGAAAAATGTCCAAGGAAGGAAACGTCTGCCACCCAGTTCCCCTCAAGAGCTTCTTCTTCTGCTGCTGCTGCTATCCTCAGACACAGCCATCCTAAGCTCTGACTGTTTACAATAAAATAGAATAGAATACACTTTATTGATATCCATGGGGAAATTGTTTAGTAAGAATGCAATGAGAAAATCAGCAGCAGGTTTGGGAGAAAATTTGTGTGACAGAACATGAAAATAGTTCTAAAATGTTGTTCACTAGAGTTCTCCCCTAAATGTTTCATTCCTCTTTGCTCCAGGTGCTTACCTGCAGAGCCTGCGCCAGTTTAAACTCGTAGTCCTGCCTGACTCCAGAGTCCACCTCCACAATCCTCTGCTCCTGGCGGTGGCGGCTCTCACGCATCTCCTGAAGGGACAAACACTGTCAGACGCCTGATTCTGGAGAATTCATTTCATTTTACAGTTGACTGCAATGTTGGAGCTTGAATCCATAGCCATTATGTTGTCAGGAGCTGTGGGTTTGCTGTGAGCAGGTTCCATCCACTTCAATAGTTCGCTTCTTATTTTTACACTGATTTTTGACTAGATACATTAACAATTATAAAATTTGGAACCCTTCTAATTGAATTACTCGATGAGCTCCCTGCATGTTTACACCAAGAAATTTTGTTCATGCCCACAATGAAGAAAAGCAAAAAGATTTATTTTTCATCTATAGCCATGTTGCTGAGCCTATTGACCAAATCAAACGTGAAGATGCAGATATTATTAATTTAGTGCACTGCGCCAAAGCAAAGGTAAAAATAACGCAGAAAATTCATTAAAGAATGACTCAAAACCACTTTTTTTCCTCCCACTGTGTGTTGGATACATTATACACAAAGGCTTGATGTTTATTTTGGAAGATTACCTACCACTGCTATTAGATAATCTAACACATATAATGTGTTAGATTATGTAATAGCACACATTAGATAAGCTAACACAGCTGTGGTAAATAAACAATAGCATTGTTTTGAGACCATTTTCAAGTAATATAATGGTAATGACATAATAATGGACAAACATATTCTCAAAGATCAATAAACTTTAGATTCTGGAACTGGAAGATGTGCTTAATGTCCAAAATAAATAAATAAAATGACAAATAAAATGAATTATGAAGTCTTTTTAAAATTGTCCTTAAAAAAAAAAACAAAAAAAAAACAACAACAACAACAAAAAAAAACAGACCAAAGACCAAGACTGAAGACTTTTGTAATTCAGTTTTTGGTAGAAAGAGAAAAAAGAGAAAACGATAAGTTATGAAAATGGAAATTATTAAGCTTGTTTCAATTTATCATGCATTTAATTGATTTACTGTTTACTGTGTCAGGCCTAACCAATTAACAGTTCTTATCTAGATGCTGCTAGATGTTTTAAACAAGTCTTCATCTCTGGATTCTGTCACTGATGCAGAAAATCTAGTTCATTCTGCTTTCTGTACGTAAACTCTTTGTTGCTTTCACTTGTTGAAAACAAATATGGTTTAAATAAGAAGAAAACGTGCAGTAGTGCTGGTCACACTTACCTCTTCAAACATGTTTTTTCTGAACTCCAGCTCTTCACTGAGCGATTGACAGCGATTCTCCAGGTCCACACGCATCAGGGTCTCTGCCTCCAGCTGTCGCTTGGCCACAGCATGGCTGTCTTCAGCCTGCACGACAACATTCAGCATTTTTATAGGTGAAAAGTACAAAGAAACTGTTGTCCAAGAGTAGAGGACTAGAGACGAGAGAGGAGTGTTGATTAGGCATGTCACAATAACAGATTTTGCTGGGTGATAAATTGTCTCAAAAAATTATTGTGATAAACGATAATATTGTTTGAAGACCTTTTTACATTGATTTAATGGAAATTACGTAATAATACATGTGATTTCCTGCTAAGATAGATACACTTTACTTTAAAAAGACACTTAACATTGGGACTGATACACAAAATAAACAAAACAACCAAAACCAAAAATAAAATGGATTCTTAGTTTCCATTAACAATAAATGTACTGGAATAAAAACTAAACAGCATAAAGCCAAAGTGGAAATAAATACTGCATTCAACCAAAAGAGCGCAGATCATGAAGTCTGTATAGTTTATTGGCCTTCAGTAATCATTAGATTTAAATAGAGAAGACATCCCACTGCCTGATCAATAGTTCAAACTACAGGATTTTTTACCCCGAACGACAATCTTAGAACGTTCTTCGTTCTGAGATCGTCACTTGTGTTGTGTGTTACGGTAGATCGTTGTGCCGCTCCGATCTAAATCAAGGATTTATCCAGACTGGGAGAGTGACGCAGCCTGTTGAATGTGACCGGTAGCCAATCAGAAAGCGCGGATTCTCTTCCTGCTTTCTGAGGGGAAACACGGAGGGAATCCCGAACAGCTGACACGGTGCAACCCGAAGTCCAGCAGACATCGGAAACAACATGAATGTTTATTCAACAGTTCGTGCAAAGAAAATATCAATAACTAGGGGAGGAGTTGGAGCGAAATTTCTACCAGAAAACCCGGTAACTTATCAGCTGTTCTTCGATAACGTGACATAAATAGGTTATAATGATTTTCATTCAGTCAGACTGACACTAGCCACATGCATTGCAGGTAGATTGTAGTAAGAAATTGATTAATGCCTAGTTTCAAATTAAGGTAACTGGACTTATTATTTTGTGTCCATTGTTGGACACAACACGGTTTCGATCGAACCGTTATAGCGAGGATTTCTGTCGGCTAATGCGTCTCTCAGGTTTTGATAATGGGTCGACAATCCGCGACATAATATCGTGCAGCGCGCGCTGGGCATTACACTAAGGAAATAAGGAAGGGAGAGTTAATGGAGAGCACCGGAGTTGAGCCTTTTTTCATTCAATGTCATCAACAGTAAGAGAAAAAGGCAGGAAGAAACAATATAGCCGATAATTAAAATGAGGTCGATAGTTTTAATTTAGCGTGCGATTAATTGATTTATCGTTTATGGCGACAGGCCTATTGGTGATTTATTAAGTTCTAGTGAGAACAGATGGGGGTTGGTCCAGTAGGAAAAGCAGAAGAAAACTTTAGGTCTAGCTGGCTCACACTAGATGACTTGTGTTCTATGACAGTGGTCCCCGACCTGTTTATTACTGCAGATCGGTCAAGTCTTGGCAATTTTACTGCAGCCTGGGGAGGGAAGTGGGTAACAATAAAGTCTGTTGTTTTTTTTTGCCCCAATTTTAATTTTTTGACAATCTTACAACGCCCTGCAGTGTGTGGTGTGTTACGTGGTGGTGTGTGGAATATGCCTATATTCAATCGGGAATATGCCCTATGTTGAATATGGACTAAAATCGGGCATATTCAACATTGTCTTGGCCAGATTACCGCAGCTTGTGGGGATTTCTCTGACCAGGAGTGAGAACGCAGCCTGTTGAATGTGACAGGTAGCAAATCAGAAAGCCCGGTGAATCATGGCGCAACTGAGTCTGGTGGACATCAGAGGTGATATGTGGAAATGTTTATTACTATGTATAAAGGTAATTTTTATATATGCTTATTATAAGTGGTTATGTTTATTCTGTGAAAAATGTTAACTACGAAAAATATAACCCACCTCCAAATCATAGTGCAGCAAATAGAGCGGCTGCTCCTGCTGTCTTTTATCAAACGCCTTTTCTTTTTGTTTCGTCTTTTATCGCTTAAATAAGTCCACAAACTGTCACTCCTGCTTCTAGTGACAGTAGCACCTCCTGTTCCTAGTGGGGTCAGGAGGTGCTGGTGCCTATCTCTAACGAACGTTTTGGGTGAGAGGCGGGGTACACTCTGGACAGGTCACTAGACTGTTGCAGGGCAACACAGAGACAGACAGGACAAACAACCATGCACAAACACTCAGACCTAGGGAGAATTTAGAGAAACCAATTAACCTGACAGTCATGTTTTTGGACTGTGGGAGGAAGCTGGGGTATTCGAAGGGAACCCACACATGCACAAACTCCATGCAGAAAGACCCTGGGCCTTCTTGCAGCAAGGCAACAGTGCTACCAACTGCACCACTTTGCAGTTGGTAGCATAGTGGCCCTTCCACTAAGCCCTTCCTTCTTAAATATTTAGTCTAAAACCATCTCAGTGCCGCTCCCTTTGGGTTGAATGTTGACTACCGGCATTGACTTTTCCCATTGACTACAGATGGTCTCGGCCCTGGTTCAGGTAGATAAAACCAACTCACTCAGACAAATACCCCTTCGTGGTCAATCTGGACATGGAACTGCAAGCATTTATCAGAGGTTTTCAACTTTATACACGTAATTCATTGTCAACGAGACTCCAGTAACACATAAATAACTCAGTGTAATATTTAAAATAAGAATTACATTAAAGTTCTCTCTCAAACATTTGTCAATGTAGCTATGATGAAATCTCACATAACAAGGTAGATGTCATGAGCTCTCTGGTTTTACTCCATAGCAGTACCTACCTTCACCAGCTGGTTCTTTACATCAGCAAGTTCTGAAATGAGTGCAGCATTCTGACTCAAAGCTGTGGCAAGAGTTGCTTCGCTCTTATTCAGCTGCCCTTCCAGCCCATTGGCCCTGGACAGTGCCACAGCCAGATCGCTATCCTTCTTTTTGGAACTGAGAGCAAAGAAAAGGAGTCAAAGATAACTTCCTCTGCTTACACAGACCTTCACTCAGAACGCTCAAATGTTCACAATCATCAACTCAAAAAGAGTTGCACACAGTGTCACCATGCATGCATCAGGCTCTGAGTTCATGAAATATAGAGCATAGTTTATGTATTTATACATACATACAGATATACATCGGCAGAAGCCCTAGTTTATGTATAAAGTCAGCACATTAGTGTTGAGATAATCATTGCCTAATTTGGTAATTAATTGGACTATACAGACTCAAAAAAAGATAATTTGCTGAAACAATTAGTTTTTTTTAAGAGTTTTAGTAATCCAAAACTCTTAAAAAAATTAGTTTTCAGTTAGAATAAAAACATCTTTGTTAATGTGTTTGACCCAGAACTCCTCAAGTAGCAATTTTAGCTTCACCTGGTTCAAATTTAGTAAAATACAATAAAGATAATCTCTTATCAGGCATTTTTTTCTGTCCAGTTGAATTAATTAACAAAAAAAAAATCCCCATGTCAGCTCTACACTGTATTATGTTCAGTCCAGCAGAAAGAGTTGAGGTTTTCACAAAGTTGATGTTAGAAGGAATACTGTTATTGCATTTTAGGAAATAAATTATTTATCATTTCATTAAAAAGAGGAATTATTTGTTTATTTGCATTTGCAAGTATTTTTAGCATTATAAAGTAGTTAAATAAAAAATCTACCTAAAGTGCAGTCAATTTTTTTATCTGATTAATTGACTCATCATCAGAATGAACTATTACTACAATAGTCATTAGCTGTAACTCTAATATAAACAAATTAATTACAATTATTTTCAGAGTGAAAATAATTACATTTTTATTTTGTAAGTCATAAGGATCAAAATAACAAGAAATAAAGGCTTAAAATATTGCACCGTGATGAATTTTCACTTCTAATATGAGGAACAAAAAATATAAAACTTTTTCAGAATATTCTTATTTTAGGAACTGTATGTGTATTTGGTGCTGCTCACTGTTTAATACAGCAGAATATGTTTTAAGGCATCTGGATCTCTCAAACAGCAGATGCAGCTTTTCCGGTTATACCAGGTTGTTGGGACAAAGAGAAAAGTTACTAGATAAACTGCATGGACTCGGTGTTTGGAATATACCAGACCAGAAAGACATCAACATTGTTTAGGTATGTCTTTATCACATGCCATACAATCATCATGTGATCAGTAACTAGGGAATAATAACTAATTATTCCCTAGTTACTAATTATTCCCTAGTTATTCCCTAGTTAGGGAATAATAACTAATTATTCCCTAGTTACTGCGTGTCTTCCCTTAGGAAGCTGCAGCAGGTCTTCACTTGCCTCCGGGTGGCTTCATCCAGGTCGGCCTGAACCTTCCCCAAGTCGATCTGAAGTCTGGCTCTGTCTTTAGCTGTTTCATCCAGAACCCGTCGAGCATCAGCCAGCTCTGCCTCATACAGAGCCTTCAAGCCTGTTACCTAAAACACAGAAAACAATAGCAGTGAAGCAGCTCTGTCAGGCAAATCTACCAGGAATAGAAAGGAGGAGATAAGGTAAAATGGGAATGATGTTCAATCAATAACTCCCAATAACACTTTCATGTCTTTGTAGAGAAATTCTAAACATGAATGTGAAACATTATTTGAATTTCTCTGACTGACCGAACATGACATGGTTCGGTCAGCTGACCATGAGTCCATCCATCCTCCCTGGAAACTCTTCATCCTCTCTGGAGGTCACAAGTAGGTCTCTCCCTTTCGCTCAGGAGCCTCTACATGCAGCTGGATGGGGAGCAAAGGACCTACTGTGTCCACCATTAACAGCACAACTATGCAACCTGTTCACCAAGAACCGGTCTGCTGATCATTGTAAGAGATATGTTTGCAAATCGTGAACCAATGTGTCCAGGGTAAATGAAAGTAAACAATAAACACCTCCTCAATCTAGTTTAGTTTTTACAGCATTACTAGTTACTAGATTTGCTTCAGTTTGTTAAATCATCAGAGTGCGGAGGCTGGCTCTCATTGATAAAACACCAAGCTCATTCGGTCCACGTTCTCTAGGTGATCACTAAGGCTGGAAACAGGAGCAGCAACTGGGCACAATGACCAATAGTTCTGTTTGAGGACCAGTTGGATTTTCTGATCAATAGTACCACAAAGATCCAGCCCATCCTGCATCCAGCCAACGCTCCCTTCTAACCGACAGTTACACAGTTAATCGCGCCTCTTTGCTTCTCATTCAACTGTTGTGTCGAAGCAAAGCCGCGGGCAGCGGTAGCTTCCTTACACCCACCTCTCTGGTAGTAACCTCCTCCTTCTCAGACACCTTGACCATCAATCGGTCGTTCTCCAGCTCCAGCGACCGGACACGGTCGATGTAAACGGCCAACCGGTCGTTGAGATGCTGCAGGTCTTGTTTCTCCTGAAGGCGGGATATCCTGGTGGGGGACAGAGGCGAAGAGGCCGCTGGCCGACCAGTTTCTCGGCTTGGAGTAACGCGAACAGTCGCCATGCCGATCAATCCTGAGTTTGCTTCACTACGAAGTTAAAAGACAGTAAATTGAGCGTTGTCTGCTGGTTTCAGTTGGAATCAGAGCAACGGTTTTTCCAGATGAACCAAAGTAAAGCAATCAATGAGCTGCAGCAGCGTGAAACAGGAAAGCCTCGCTCCACACGGTGATGTGATTCCAAAATGGCTGACACCCCGCCAAAAGCAGAGGGCGTTTCCGGGGTTTTACAAGGTATGCTGGGAGAAAAAAATTAAGCGCCAAGAATATCTATATAAAGATATATTATTTTCTGCTTATTGAACTACGTGTGCACTGCAGGTGGAATCCTTGTTTTCCCCCAGAATCTCAATATGTAGTAAATTTAATATAATATGCAATATGAAGTATATATATATATATATATATATATATATATATATATATATATATATATATATATATATATATATATATGCAAATAACCCAAATGGCTGATATCAGTAAATCCTACCAATGGCTGGAAAAAGCTGGACTCAAGGACAGCACAGAGGCCCTCATCATGGCCGCCCAGGAACAGGCCCTAAACACCAGAGCAATAGAGGCCCAGATCTACCACACCAGACAAGACCCAAGGTGTAGGTTGTGCAAGGAGGCCCCTGAGACAGTCCAGCACATAACAGCAGGATGCAAGAGACTGGCAGGAAAAGCGTACATGGAACGACATAACCAAGTGGCAGGCATAGTGTACAGAAACATCTGTGCAGAATATGGACTGGAAACCCCGAGATCAAAATGGGAAACACCCCCAAAGGTGGTGGAGAATGCCAGAGCTAAGATCCTGTGGGACTTCCAGATCCAGACAGACAGAATGGTAATGGTGAACCAACCAGACATTGTCGTAGTGGATAAACAACAGAGGAAAGCCGTTGTGGTAGATGTAGCAATACCAAGCGATTGCAACATCAGGAAAAAGGAGCACGAGAAATTGGAGAAATACCAGGGCCTTAGGGAGGAACTGGAGAGGGCCTGGAAGGACTGCCAAGATACTGTGCAGGACCCTCAAGCTCCCAGGCCTCTGGAAGAGGACCTGAGCTCAGAGGATGAGAACCACCCGCGGTGGGTGAGAAGGGGATTTTTTTTTTTTTTATAGATAGCTTCCCCAAATCTTCTAAATGTGAGATTGAAATTACCACATGGCTTTATTGTCTGTGGGAGTATATAGAGTTTTGTTCCTCCGAAGAAAGAACACGTTCTTCTAATTGTTGGTATAGAAAAACATATTTTTACGGCTTTTGAAACTTCCATAGTACTTCCAAGCCACCGGGGGCGCTAATATTAGTGTTTCGATACGGGAGCCCGCTTATGCCCCGCCTTTTCCCATCAGCAGTCCTTCCGGTTTGAGCGCCATTCTAGACAGCAGGTAAGTTATTGTAATGCCTGAGTAATGGCTAGAATCTTATTCAAATCTTTGGCATCTTTCCCTTTTTTGTTTATCCGTTTGGTTCAAACACAACCATGAATTCTGTTATTTATGTCTGAGTAATATTGGACCGCAATATTTCAGGAAGAGTTAGCATTTTAACTTAGCACCATATGCGGTCCCGCTTGGCTTGCATACCCGGACAGCAAGTCTCTAACAGAGGGATCTCTGAGAATGATTTGATGTTAGAATTAAACCCAGATGAACGGGAGTCCGGTAAAGAGGCTCATCGGGAAACGTTATTCTTTGGTGTTTGGAAACTAGTTGAATTAACTCGCATTGTCGAAGCGAACTTGGACTGTGGACACGGCATGAAATAATGAATAAAGGCCCAGCAGCGTTTTTACTGGTACCTGTAGTTCATTGTGGATGCTGAGGTGATAAGAGGCAGAAAATGATGTAGAGTATGTCACAAATCTCACTCCCATTAAGAGTTATGACATCAAAACTGTGACTGTTATTTTTTTTAGAAACCACAGAGCTGCTCGACTGTATTTGCCTCATGTTTAGCACTGTCCTGGCCCTCATAGTTAAGTGTTTTATTTTGATGTTTCCATGTTGTCTTTTGCAGACATGGCTATTCGTTATCCCATGGCTGTTGGCCTCAACAAAGGTCATCCAGTAACCAAAAATGTTACTGCTCCAAAACACGGCCGCAGACGCGGGGTAAGTATCAGCTTCTCTGATTAAAAAGCGGGCCATGTTACATTTTTAAAAGCTATACTTTTCCACAAATGTGCTCCTGATTTAGTTTGAATTTGAAAGTTGTGTGTTACTTTGCAGCGTTTGACCAAACACAGCAAGTTTATTCGTGACACGATCCGTGAAGTGTGTGGCTTTGCTCCGTATGAGAGGCGAGCGATGGAGCTGCTGAAGGTGTCCAAGGACAAGAGAGCTCTGAAATTCATCAAGAAGAGGGTGAGAACGGCTGTCCTGCTGCTTCAGACATGACAGCAGTAATGATTTTTTTCCCCATTTTTGTCACCTACATTCCTAAAAGACAAGACACTTCTTCAATATGATACATGTTCCAATTAAGAATTTTATGTGCAGTCCATGTAGATGGTAACAATGGTCTGAACTATCCTGCCAATAGTGTTTAGACCATTGTTGTCATTTTGTTATCAGTGTTTATCTTAATTTTGTTTCGAAATTCAGCAACAATGTAGCTTCACCACTGTGGCATCATAGTTTATTGTTGCTCATCTGCTCATGTCCCAGCTGTCTGCTCTTCTCTGATAAGCAAGGTGTGTAAGTGTTATGGAAGAAGTTGATTTTCACTGGAGTCTGACTCCAGTGAAAATGGAGTTAGACTTTACTTCATCTACCAATATACAATGAAGCTATAACACTTATGGAAAACATTACTCAGTAATATTTATATGTGTAGATGTTACCATGATGATCTAACTAGACTAACTCATAGTGCTATTATTATGAAGGGTTGCCAGGTCTCAGTCATAAGAATCGAGCTGCACATTAATCAGGTAGAGTGCAACATACCAGTGAAAATACAACATTTCTGTAGAATTTGAAAAAAAGATATTAATACAATTTGGAATAAAGCTTTAGCTTAACAAAATGTGGAAAAGATGAAGTGCTGTGAATACTTTAGGGACACACTGTAGCATCTTCAGGAGGCCTTTACCTTTTTTTCCTGAGCTTTATTGACCCCAGAATCTCCGTCACCGAGACACATAACCCATCTGACCTGAGCAGTGTGCTGGCTGCTACTTTTACTGCTTATTTTATTCTGTCATTGTTTTTATTTAGCCATTTTGCCCATTTTGTTTGGTTACTCTTCAGTGTGCAATAGTACTGTGCAATTAAAGATTGATTGATACTTCACATGGGCTGCACAGTGGCGCAGTGGGTAGTGCTGTTGCCTTGCAGCAAGAAGGACCTGGTTTCGATTCCGGCCCGGGGTCTTTCTGCACGGAGTTTGAATGTTCTCCCTGTGCGTGCGTGGGTTCTCTCCGGGTACTCCGGCTTCCTCCCACAGTCCAAAAACATGACTGTTAGGTTGATTGGTCTTTCCAAATTCTCCTTAGGTGTGAGTGTGTGTGTGTGCGTGGTTGTTTGTTTGTCTCTGTGTTGCCCTGCGACAGACTGGCGACCTGTCCAGGGTGAACTCCTCCTCTCGCCCGGAATGCAGCTGGAGATAGGCACCAGCACCTCCCGACCCCGTTAGGGAGAAGGGTGGTTAGAAAATGGATGGATGGATGGATGGATGGATGATACTTCACATGCAGATGAACATGACATGTCAGATATCTTGAAAGGGAACCCAAGGAGGTAGCAGACTTGCAGAGAGCCATAAGTGGTTAATTTTCAAAAGATATGAAGCTGTGTGTCTGGGGTGTGTTGCCTGTTCATGCATCCCAACTTATTTTTCCGGTTAACTGCGATGTGAATGAACCTATCAAAGCCATTATAAATTGTGGCCTTTCAGAAACGACAAGAATATAATCTTCTCTTTTGACCAGCATAAAATCATTTTCTAAAACAATTACTTGTTTAGACTTGGATCAAAACCCAAATCACCTTATCCTGACCTTAAACAGAGAAAATGTCATTGAGAATGTTGTTTTTCATATAGTAAATATATTGTACAAAAAAAACAAAGAAACATTATCTCTTGATTTTCAGATTGGCACACACATCCGGGCCAAGAGGAAGAGAGAGGAGCTTAGCAACGTCCTGGCAGCCATGAGGAAGGCTGCTGCCAAGAAAGAGTAACTCGCCTAATAAAAGCTTGTTCAGTACAAACTCCTGGTTCTGTTTTTTGTCTTTTAATGGTGCAGGCATCTGTGATCTGGGTCAAACCACTGTGTAAAGGTTGTGCTATCCAGGTGATGAGCTTTAATGCTCTCAGTCAAGGAATTCTGAAGGTTTCAAAGAAATGTTTTAGCTGTCAAATATTTTTGTGTAACATTGTCTTAATCTTCATGAAGTTTGAGGGCAGCAGTCACCCAGACTGCTCAAACGAGTTGGCAAAGAAAACATGTTGCATCCAGTTATAGCTTTCATAGCTTGTAGAGCTGCACCTAATGATTTAAACCAGCAGTGCTCAGGAGGTTCTGGAGCTATCAGGCCCAGTCAGAATAGTGAGGAAATCAGGCCATTTGATTCAGATTGGTTGGAGCTGGGATTATAATTATGCTCAAGCGCTGGCGAAGGCCTATTTGCAAGATTTCTCGATTTTTTTTTTCTTCTTTTTATCATTATTAGGCCCGAGCAGCGAAGCACTGGGAAGGTCTATTGTTTTTGTATAGTTTCTTATTACGATTAATTTTCCTACATAAGAGCTCAGGTGCACCAAACTCACCAACAGGATTCAGGTCAAATATTTGGTGGGCGTAGGCTAATTCCTCCACAGTGCCCCCTTAGAATATATTTTTTTAAAAATCAGCCATGTTTTAACCCAGAATTATGAAACTTGGTACGCATGTGCATCTTGACAGAACCAACAAAAAAGTCTCTTGGAGCCTAGATCCAAACCCAACAGGAAGTCTGCCATTTTGAATCAAAGCCGCAATCTTGCTTTGCTTATTGACGTCCTGTCTGAGTGAACTCATCCTACAGCTTTGGAGCTCTAGGCTTCAATCTCAGCAGTCTTGAGGCATTGAAGGTCAAAAGTTATCAAAGGAATTTTTGTAGGTCAAAGCATGTGGGCGTGGCCAAACCTCAAATCTAATTATTCGTCATGAAACATCAAGGTGGAATAACTTCCCCAAATAAGCTCCCAGCTACATCAAATTTCACTTGTGTCATCACAGACCAGAGCTCATCACAACAGTTTAGTCCCGCCCCTTTCCAACAGGAAGTCACCTGTTGGAGGAGCAGTTAGAACAGTCTTTCTGTTGGAAGAAAGACTGCTCTAAATCATATACGCATTATCCTATTTGTAGTGAAGTTGTTAGGCTTGACCTTTATTGGCCTCTAAAGAGCCCAATAGCTTGAAATTGCAATTCAGTTCGACTGCACATCAGTGCAGGCACGTGCATGGGGGGAGAGGGGGCTTGAGCCCCTGGCCCTTTTTGATGCCCCTAGTGCCCTTTTTGATTTTTATTATTATTATTTTTTTTAATCTGTGCATCAGAAGGCCTGCGTGTGCCAATAAGCAATAATATTTAGCTAAATATAATAATTTAGGAAAATAAATTAGTCTGGCTACCCTCAGTCTAATGCTCAGTTTCTCCGCCTCCATGTCATCCAGACACTGGGTCCATGGTGAGGAGGAGGGGGCAGATCTGTGCCCTCTAACTATCATTAAAATAAACTGCGATGGCCTGGCGACCGGTCCATCGCAGTATGACAATAAAAATCTAGTGTAACAGTAGGAATGTTTCTCTGCACACAGTTGTTTCCTACAAGTAGTAAAATTAATAAAGTACCAGTAATAGAAATTGTGCCAGAGCATTAAAAATGGGAAAGCAAGGGTGCATAGCAAGTGAGAGAGCATTTGTTGTGCAGCACATGAATGGGAACATATATCTATATAAATGTCATTAAGTATTTTAAATGTGTGTAGTCATGTAGTTGATATCTAAGAATTCTTACCAACATCTCATCAAGCATGCAGTCATTCTGAAGAATCTCAGACCGTCTCCTGGGAACCAGAAAAACCGGGTTCTGGGTCCTCCTTGTACATAGAGAATATATACCACACGCTGTATCACTCACTGCATAACTTTACCACTGAAATCAATTCAATATTTTATCATATAGGCTTTATTTGTATATTATAAATGTGTCACAGACAAACCTGAACACAAACTTTTCATATTCATATTGAACACTGAAAGTTGCAAAAAACATTACAGCAATGAAATGAATAATAAACAGAATAAACTTAATAAAACCCACCCCTTCTCATCCTATTTACAAGTATTATATCAGTATAATTCCCCCGCCCTTTGTGCTGGTATACTGATTTATCAGGTCCTCCTGCTCCAGCGGAACTTTTCTGAAGTTTTATGTATTTCAGGTGTCGTCATTGGGTGGCTTGATTTTAGTTTAATTTTAGCCCATAAGTATTCTTCAATTGACAATTTTGGCCCATTTGAGAAAATGTTTTGGGCACCTCTGATGTACATTAATGCTCAAGAGGTTGAATTTCTGCTTTGTAACCTTGATTAGCATGTTGTTGAATATCATGTCCAAAGGACTGTAATTTCTGTCATTTTATGGTTTCAGGTGAAAACTGAGTTCTGTCCGTTATATATTTTATTAGTTGTTCCCTCTATAAGGTTTCTGTGACTTCACCAGCCTTTCTAGCCTTCACTAGAAAGACTGGTGATTGAAACATTTTAAATCCACCCAAAATTAAGTCACCCTGATTTTAAAGTTCAAATTTTCTGTTTCCAAGGAACGCAGCGTCGTTGTGACGTCGAACCTGATGACCCGTTAATCTATTTCGTCCCGCCCACCAGTGACATGCTGTCTGTGATTGGCTCGTTCACGCTGCTATAGCTTGTAAATTGGCTGAGGCTCCTGTCTGTTCGTTCAGAGCGTGTTTAGCCAATTCCATTAGTGGAATCGGATTTATCCTGTAGTCCAACTGTTCATGGTTCATTGTTTGGGCCTGTTGGTTCCGCTATTCTAGGACGAGATTTTGTTAGCTCGGCTAAAGTTGACGGCTGTTTAGTGTTTTTTATTCATTTATTAATCAAATTCCGGAGAATCCGTGAACCGCTAAGAGGAACCACTCCCGAAATGTCTTCGGACGAAGACAGGGCCAAGGAGATACTAAAGGGTTTTAAATTGTATCCTTTTATCAGCTGTGATGTAAGGCTCAGGATGCAGTAAGCTAGCAGGTAGCTCGGTAAGCTCCTCTGTGGAAGTGATGGCCTGTCGGCAGGATGTGGGGCTGCTTCTGGTGGCCTTGTTGTTGTCTTGGGGTTGAATGAGCCTGAAGTGGCAGTCACAGATCGCGTGTTAGATCCACATTGAAGGGAGATCTGCAGAACTAGATGTGTTGGCTCCTGCTGGGGTTTGTTGACTGTCTTAACTTCTGAGTCCATGTGCCTCTGAAGCGTGAAAAATAGCGTTCTGTCAAGTTGTGGTAAAATCTGGAAATCGGCCTGACATGTCTGAATCTTTTAGTTGAGGGAGTTTTTTGTTGTTGTTGTTTTGCTGAGACGCTGGGTAAATAAACTTCCTCTGCATAAAGCACCCGTGTTCATAATGAATGACCCGGAGATGAACAGATTTTTCTATGGGCTTTCAGATAGAGATTAGGCGCCAATCCCAATTCTAATCTGGAAAATTTTAATAGGAGTAGAGTCTGCTGTTGGTGCGCAGAGAACACGGAAACTCTAAACAGTAGATTTCAGCATGTTGGGGCTGCTGGATGTAAATTCTGAGAGATTTGTTGATGAGATACTTGCTTACAACTGTTTCCACTGTTGAAGTGGTAGTTTAAAATGTTTTATGACAATGAATTTGTTTTACTGTCAGATGTTGAATATCAGATGGACATTCCTTAGCTAATCTCTGGGGAAAATACTTGGTGATATTCGACATGCAGTTTATATTTCTATTTTTGTTCTCGCTGAATAAAAATAAAATTGTAGATGATTGATGTTTATATTTGCTGGTACTCTTCCTTTAATTCTATCCCAGCAACTTACAACCTGTAACAGCATGACTACAGTGGTAGCTCAGGATAACCAAACCTGATTAACATACTGCTGAAGCCAGATTTTCTTTGCTGGTAGCAGCTCTTCAACTTGTCAGATATCCACATGTGGCTGACCTGCAGCTGCCTAAACTACTGATAGCAGTATCAGCAGTGCTCAGCAGCACTACTGATGCTGTCTAGCACTACTGTTAGATATTTATAAGATAATAAATATCTTACTATTTCAGAATGAGACATGAGCAATATCTTATTCTGAAAGATATGGTTCATATGCAGGCAGCATAGTAGATGAAATGATGGTAGTTGTGGTGGAATCAAAACCTACAGAACAAATGAACTGCAGTGTTTTCACAATGTCCATTTTGGACAGGAGTCTCTAGGAATTCATTAGATTTCATGTGTAACTTCTGATGTATCTGTAGACACCTGCAACAGGTGCTGGATATGTAATAACCTCAGATAAACCAAGAACGATTCTTCATCATTTAAAGTTACCATAGATGCATCAGAGAAACATTTTGTGTGTTTCCTTGGTATTGATTCACAGATGGCGGTGGTGTAGTGGTGAGGCAACACCAGCCTGCAATTGGACTGCAACCAGCCAGCATGCAGTCCAGCTCTACAGAGCTGATGTTGCATGCAGGTGTGCTGAAGCTGAGGGACAACTAAAGGTTGCAGGAGACGTTTTAGAACTGCTGTTTGAGAGTTTTGCTTTAGACCAGTGGTTCTTAACCTGGGTTCAATCGGGCCAGAATAAAGTAATACCGTAATTTGTTGAGTTCATGCACTGTGTTGGTTTTGTTTTTTGAGCAAGGTGACGTTCATGCATGGTTCTTTTGTGCACCAGTAAAAAAAAGCATATACCTATGTTTTGAATTTTGAAAAAAAAATTATCACTAAAAAAGGGTTCAGTGAATGTGCATATGAAACTGGTGGGTTTGGTACCTCAAAAAAGGTTAAGAACCACTGTTATAGACCATTTTATTATCCAAGGATCACTGGCTGATAGAGTGGGGTGCTCTGGGCACAGATCAACCAATCATCCTGAAATGTTGGACTGTGAGGAAGCTGGATGCATTTGGGAGAACACAGAAGCTTCATTCAGAACAAGCTCAACAATATCAGTGCAAAGGACACACTGACACTTGATTATCACTATAGATAACCAAACTACCATATTTCAGGAGCAACAGAAGAAGGTCGTGGAGCCTGAGATGAAGTAGACTGGATGATAAATAAGTAACAGTATATTTTGCAATAGACACGTGATCAATATCAATAGTTGAAATATGCAACAAAATATTCAGTATTATAGAATATTCACTGTCTTCACTTGTGGTTTATGGAAGATGAAGAAGCATTTCCACACAGAGTTCAGACCTGAACCTCGTTCAGAACCTTTGGAAAGCTTTGAGCAGTGGTCACCTTCTCCCATTATCAGTACCAAGACCTTGATGAAAAATTAAACAGGATTTCTATCAGAGAGGTAGCATGTTTCCTCTCAACATTCCAGACTGTCTTTGCCAAAGCAGGAACAGTATGAGAATATTTTGAGTATTTGCCAGAATTAAAATATGGAAACAAAAAAAAAAAGAGAGAAATTAGCCTATAAAAGCTAGTACGAGGCAGGCTGGAGATGCTACGTGACAAACAAATGAGAGTTTGAGAGATTCTGAAATTAATGAGAGATTCTGAAATATACCAATCAAGACATGAAGGCATTTATTTTGGTAAGAACTAGTAGTTGTTGAGATGAACTAGCTGAGGCCAAGAACATCCTCTCATTATTATTTAACCCTAGGACTGAGCCTGATTGATCAGATGAGTTACTTGGATTAGGTCATTGGAGGATGTTTGGAATGTGGGATTCTTTGCTAATCTGTCATTTGAACTCCAACCCAGAGAAACCACTGTTAAAGCAGAGATGGTTTCTAAGAGTTTTGGATGCTTGTTTTTGGTTTTTGTTGCTTAACGTTTTCTCAATAGAAACTGGATGAATCTCCGCGATGCAGAGACGGGGAAGGTGCTGTGGCAAGGAACAGAGGATCTCTCTGTACCAGGGGTAGAACATGAAGGTGTGTACTTGGTACATATTTTATTAAATGCATAAGTTTGGTTGCTAGGCTCAGATAGGAAACGTGATTACCAAGTGGCCTCAGTCAATGAGATTGGGACGACATCCAAAAACACACAGGATCCTCTAAAGACAATGTCATTTTGTATCTTAAAATTTGATCAGTCATTCGGCCATCTTACATGTGTATCTCTAGTGAGGTCGCTGGTGCCTGTCACCTTTTCAGAGGAGGGGTTACCCTGGAATAATTAGTTGCAGACGAAGTAATTAGTCTGCAATAATTATTTAAAGTCGGCCGTGGTATGGGGAATGCAACTAATGTAATACTAAAAATCAGTCAAATCAACTTCAGAAAACTTCAGAGTAATTGCGTGTTATTCGAATCCTCGGGAGCTAAAATAAACTGGAAGGTCATTTTTAACAGGTCTTCAGGACTTTATGAGTAGTTTGGTATAGCTCATACACCAAACAGAAGTCAAGTTTAGATGTCTCAGGAAGATGATTTACATTTGGACACACCTCCTTTTCAACCCAAAATTTATTTTAAATTTTTCTGGTTTAGTTCAATCTATTTTTTGAATTGTAATGCTTTGTTCTGAGTAAAGGCACACACAGCATCAAACTATGACACCTTTTCCTCCTATGGTCTGATCCCAGTGGATTAGTTTTTGTTTTCTTAAATGTCTCTGAAGGTCAGATATTTAGACCTTTTATTTTACCAGGTAGGTTGATTGAAAAAAAATTGTAATTTTTAACAACAGTCTGTTGAACCTGGTCCTTGCAATTTGTTGTGCAGACCTGTTGGTGGTAGTGCACATATCATTTTTATGTAAGCTTTAATAACTTGTTTACAGAAATTATTCATGATAAATTCTGAATTAATTCAACACCATCTCCCACCATCCACATGGTACGTAAACAAATTGCTTCTGGTTTCTGGTTTCCAGTGTGCTTGTCCCTCCATCTTGACCAAATAGTCAGTCTTACAATTGCTTCTTAAATGAGCCGTCTTTAGATTATTGTGATTATTTTACTTTTTAACAAATTATTTAAATTTTTTTAGCTCGTGTCCCAAAGAAGATCCTGAAATGTAAAGCTGTTTCCAGAGAGCTGAATTTCTCTTCCACTGAGCAGCTGGAGAAATTTCGGTTGGAGCAAAAAGTTTTCTTCAAAGGACAGTGTCTAGAAGGTAAGCAATGATGGTGCTGCTGGCGACAGCAGTATCCCCAACTTATTGCATACAGACACTAAGTTACATATTCATGTTTCCACACAGACAATGGCAGCATGTGGAATCCAAATTATTATTATTGTTATTATTTTTTTCCTTTATTTAACAAGGGAAACTTCTTTGAGATCTGGATCTCATTTTCAAGAGGGATCTGGGCAGGCTTTGCCCAGGTTATATAATTTATCTTTTACGGTGCCAGTAAAAGTAATATAAAATACGTTATATTCTCGTTTCTCATGTATTCACGTAATTATATTAGTTATGTTACCACCCCCACGCCACTAGAGGCAGAATCAGGCCCGAAAAGATGGCACTAAGGAGTAGATTTAGAAGTACACCGAAAGCTACAGAATTTGTTGAGCTGTGAGCTGCACGGAAGTAAATAAGAGAGAAGTTCAAATACATCCTGAGAGTGAAAATTCTTCCAAAGGTAACAATATATCACAGATTTCAAAAGAAAATAAAAATGGGAGGCCGCGGATAATATAGGAAATAGCGCCTCCTTCATTTCCGGAGTGCAATGGTCCCATTTCCAAATAAGGTATAAGACTGACAGTGTTCTGACCCCGCACCTTTCTATTTGCTGCAGCGAGATCCTTCTCACAGAATGAGTAAGAAACAGATCAGATTCTTTGGAAAGTTTCTTTGCAAAGGGGAAAAGGCTCAGAGAAGAGACAGGAGAATGGATTCTCCCCATTCCAATTCTGCTCTGCATGATATGCGGCGACTGGTTCGCTAATGAAGGAATGAAGCCTTCAAGCTGCTTCGCCACACAGAGACCAAGCACCCTGTGCATAAACAACAATTTGTGTGTCATTGTTTCCCAGATGGGACCGTCTCGCTGCAGAGAAACAAGCTCAGGGCTCTCATTAGTTATTGTGAGTTAAATTAGTCACTATCGTTAACATTTTATTTTCATCCATCCATTTTCCGGTCACCCTTCTCCCTAATGGGGTCAGGAGGTGCTGGTGCCTATCTCCAGCTGCGTTCCAGGCGAGAGGCGGGGTACACCCTGGACAGGTCGCCAGTCTGTCGCAGGGCAACACAACGACAAACAGGACAAACAACCACAAACAAACGTTCACACCTAAGGAGAATCTGGAAAGCCCAATCAACCTGACAGTCATGTTTTTGGACTGTGGGAGGAAGCCGGAGTACCAGGAGAGAACCCACGCATGCACATGGAGAACATGCAAACTCCGTGCAGAAAGACCCCGGGCTGGGAATCGAACCCAGGACCTTCTCGCTGCAAGGCAACAGCGCTACCCACTGCGCCACTGTGCAGCCACATTTTATTTTCAAGAAAATAAAATGTTCGTTTTTGTTGCGCATCTGAATCTTATTTTGAAGGGATATGTAAAAGTTACACAGCGACCAGAGTCAGAAAGCGTTAGGGCAGTGGTCTAGAGGAGAGGAGTAGAGCTTATGAGTCCTAAGTCTGGTTCACACGGCACGATTTAAGAAATGTCGCTCGATTTTCCAAACCTCTGTGACCACAGAGCTGATAAAAGTCCAACAGGTTCTATCAGTTCTTGTGTCCAGCCACAGCAGCAGCAACATACCACAAGAACCGATTCCAATCACATCCTGGTTCTAGAAGAAAATCCTGTAAAACCCCCAAAATACTATAGTAAATTTAGGATGACGATGTAGAAGCAACAGTGATAGTTTGTGGACTCATTTTAAGCGATAAAAGACGAAACAAAAAGAAAGGCGTTTAATAAAAGACTGAGGGAGCAGCCGCTCTATTTGCTGCACTATGATTTGGAGGCGAGTTATGTTTTTTCGTAGTTAACATTTTTCTTGCACTATACTTAGATTGTTTTCTACTCTGTGGTTACATTTAGCCTCACGGCTTAATTATATGATTATATTTTTACTGTTTTGATGTTTACATTGAAAACAATGGCCACAAAATAATGGATAAATAGCCTACACTAATTTTAAAATCTTGCCGTGTGAACCAGGCTGTAGTACAAAATAAAGTTGTGTTTTACTAGTCACAAATACAATCTGCCTGCAATGCACATGGCTAGTGTCAGTGTCGAGCTCTGAATGAATAGCCTCATCGTTTTAACATCGCGTTAATGATAGATAGCTGAAAAGTTACCATGTTTATCAACTGCCAGTTGCGCTCCAGCTCCTCTCCTTGTCATTTCTGTTCATATTCCTTCTACCAAATGTTGAATAAACATTTATGCTGTTACTCACAAATACAAATATTACAAATAATTCATATTATCTCTGATGTCCACTGAACTCTTGGTTGCACAATGTCAACTGTTCGGGATACCCCTACGTCTTACATCACCACGCTTCCTGTCACATTAAACAGGCTGCATTCTCGCTCCGGTCAGGGAAAACCCCACACACTGTGACGGGACAAGACAATTCAACATGTTGAATATGCCCAATTTTAGATAGGAGCAGTAACACATCACACACTGCAGAATGATTGGCTACAATTATTGCAAGCGACAATCTTAGAACTCAGAACGTTCTAAGGTTGTCATAAGGGGAAAGTTGGGGCAAAATTTTTAAAATTGTGCCATGTGAACCATGCTTTAACGGGCACACCAACCCCCCTCTCTCTCCGCTTAGCACCCCCTGCATGATAGCTGTCAGAAATGTTAGCTGAAGAATATAAGCATGTTTTATGCGACTGCTACCACATGTAGTAGTAAATGAAGCAGCCTGGTTTAATCCAGGGGAAAGAACTCCAGAAGCATGGGGTGACTAAAGAAAGGCTGCAGGAGGCTGAGTGAACTGAAATGGAGCTGGCCGTGTCTGCATGTTGGAAGGCAGCCCACAGGGACTCACTGCTGGGAGTGATGTTCCAGGAGGGCCCTGGGGCCACCATGGTATCCACATCACAACATGTTGTTGGTGGTTTCCAGAAGATGCAAGAACAGGCTTTGTGGAACATTAACACTGTTAATGACTGCTGTATTCTGTGGGATTGTTACTGTTAATGAAGAGATGACGGAGCTTTGTGGGGTTTTCTCTCTGTGTGCAGAATGGTTCTTTGAATTTGGTTTCGTCATCCCAAACTCCACCAACACATGGCAGTCTCTGATAGAAGCAGCTCCTGAGTCCCAGATGATGCCAGCCAATGTCTTAACGTAAGACAGCTGTCTTCTCTTCAGTTCAGACATCACTCATTCTGAATACCTTCATGTTGTGTTTATGCCTTTTGAATTTTACTACTATGTAAATGATTATGGTATTTGTTTTAAGCCTTGAAGACAGAATTACTACATCTTTCCTTTTTATTTAAATCTTTCTCTTTTCATCTCTCCAACATACACTAAGCTATCCTACCTGGCCAATATACTATTGGATAATTACTGCACAGAAAACTGTCTTCCAACTTCAGTAATTAATTTAATCCCAGCTGACTAGAAAAGAAGCTTCTCATTTCTTAAACAACCATGTAGAAGGATACATCCTGTAGTTATAGAGAGGATGTTTGTCTGTTTAAGAAGGAATCACTGGGATCAAGCAGAGGAAACATTTAAGGAGATGCAGAAATTAATAAACTTGGGTTGAGAACCATCCAAGGTAAGATTAAAGACTGAAAGGATAGTGAGGAACAATTGTCTATGAAGAAGATTTGTGGTCTTCCCACCTCCCACCTGGCCTGATACCCTAATGGGTTTCAGGCAGACAGTGATGGCCACTTTTTTCAGTAATGAGTAATCTAACGCGTTTCTATTTCAAATCAGGTAGTCAGACTGCAGTTATTTATCGAGACCACTTTGTGTGACCATTTTCTTTTGTAATTTTATTTCCTCTCTGCGTCTTGGGGAATAACCGCAGTTTTTATGTGACACTTGGAGCAGCGACAAAAACAATGGAGGGAGATGCGCATTTTGTTGCTGAAAAGGAACTATTTTGAGTTTTGGTGTCCAATTCCGTTTATTGCGGCTTTGGGCTTGTTTTTCTTTCTAAAGTCGCTAGCAGATTTAATTAGTCGCAGGTCGCGGTTTTTGGGCTTAATAAGCAGACATAAACCCAGAATTTGTCTGACATACAGTTTGTTTTAGTCCATCATTTCCCGGATTATCCGTCCCGCTGTGTCTTTATTAATGTCAAGTTAATATATTATCTCTGAATGACGTCGAGCTTTGCGTTGTGCTCCAGAAAACCGCAAACATCGAGACTAATATCAACAGCGCAATAAACGTGAAAACAGCCACGAATGAACAAGTCTGTAAAGTTGTGCGACTAAACGACATTATAATTATTAATATAAGTGTCACTAATCTGTGCAGCTATATGAGTTGTGGAGCACAGGGATGTAATGCACAACCTGGAGGCTGGGGGACTTTAAAATCCTTCTTAGAGTTTTCCATACAATAGTGGACCACACAAAAACATGCACAAACTACTAAAGTTTTTTGTACTGTTGTAATAATCAAATAATCTCTCTTCCAGTTCAACCTTATAACTGGAGACACATTGTTGATGTTATCATGATAAAATAACTTGCAATTAAGTATTGGCAAAGATCAATGTGATTTTCACAGGTGGCAGAGTGTTGTCAGCAATTGCTGAAAGTAACTAAAACCTTAGTTACTTTCAAATCAAGTAACTAGTAACAAGTAACTAAGTCTAAGAAGGCACCATCAAACTTCTCAGAAACACACAAAGACAAGAATATGAATATAGGGCAGCACAATAATGCATTTTCAGTTTATAATGCATGCACTTTAATTTATGTATTTATCTTGATATTAAGAAACATATTTTGTTTTTCAAAACAGTTAAATTTTTTGCTGTTTGCCTGTTAAAAATGTTTTCCCTTGAAATTACTGAGAGCCATAACAAAATATTGCTTTATTCATTTAATTATTAAATAATGTACACTGTGTTAGGTCTTGATTCAATAGGCTATGTGCAATCATTTCAATATATTTCAATAAACGTTGAACCAGTCTGGCCCTCAGCTTGTAGAAAATTTGGTTTTTTGGTCCTCTGTGAATTTGACTTTGACATCCTTGAGCTAATCGTTAGCTAACTTAGCATTAGCTGCAGGCAGGGTGAATGGAGGGTGGAGGACTTGACTCCACCTGCTGTTCTTTTTTTTCTTGTTCTACAGAGGAGGAAAACATTTCTTCTCATGTTCGCTCCTCCCTCTCACTTTTTTATCCTCAGCACATAGGGGACAGCATTGAATGCTGTCCCCTATGTGCTGAGGACAGCATTGTCCTGGGAGCATTCAGTTGCATTGAATGCTGCCAGGACTCTCACACCAAGCTACATTAAAAACTAAGAATGTTGCAGGTGTGGTCTTGAGTCCATCATGTCTAGATGGAGACAGCACTAGGACTCATGTACCAAAACATCACCTTCATGCTAAAGATTTTTGAACCATTTAATTAAAATGGGTAAGAAAAGATTTTTAATAACAAGGAGGTCTGTGAAACCTGTATTACTGCCACACCTGCATGGAGATCTGTAGCAACAGTGGTTGGATCTGAAACCAGGAGAACCAAGTTATTGGTTAGATCGCTGCTGTACAAATAAAGCTTTGATTTTCTTTGAGCAGAAAGATCCCATTTACACTTTGATGTCTTGTGTTTCAGTGGTAATGTGATCATAGAGACAAAGTTCTACGACAATGATCTTCATGTGAGTACTTCCAGGGTTCGGCTTTTCTACATCTGACATCTGAGCCTTGACCTCTGACCTTCCAACCTGCTGATGTCCTGCCAAGATCTGGAAGTAAACCATGGAAGTTAGCTACAGTCTGCGGCCGTCACCTGTTATACAGTCATGAATCAGCATGATTAGGCTGAGCCCTCTGTGCTGCCACCATCACTTAAGTGAACTTTGTGTTTTGTTCCATTTTCTTTTTGGAGAAGAGAAATTAGGAAGAAAAAAAATCCCTGATTTGGAATTACGTCTCTATGTTGTCCCTTTTAATGCTTTGCTTGATCTGCAGGATCACTAATTCAGGTCAAACTATAAATAAAAATTTGCATTTACTCAGGAACACAGTGGCAGACACCTGCCTTTATGTTGAAGAGAAAGTCAGAGAAAATGCTCAGAATGTTTTCTAGTTCTGGTTCAAAGCTGAGATGCACTCCATTAAAATTAGCCTAAACTATAAAAGCAAGGTCAAGAAGAGTTCAGTTCTTGGATTAAATTTTAAACACATACAAACACACACACATTCTCATTTTTCTTAAAGCTGTTCTCCATTACCTCCAGAAGAGGTAATGGAGGACCACTTCCATTACCTTTGGAAGAGGTAATGGAAGGACAAAATATTGACTAGAACTAGTGGCCCTGTACCTGCTGGGCTTTGTTCACCAAACTCACTCTTGTGATGAATTAGTCACTGCTTACTTAGCACCTGTTTGTCCACTACTGAAGGGGAGATCTGTGTCACTACCCCCCTCCTCCCCTTTTTATACATCAAATCTCTCAGGCACTGATGGAGACTGACAGACGGTGAGACGGCAGTCCTGATCTGAGCATCGAAACTGTCTGGAGAACATCCAGGGGACTGGGCCCCGGTCAGGGTTTGTTCTGAAGAGGATGCCCATCTCTGGGCTGCCTCTGGAGGGAGGGGGGGGCACACTTCTGATAACACTTATACACTACACGCAGTCAAACATACAAAGCACTGAATTATCCGGAGTGTCTCGCGTTAACCTTAAATACTGTTGAGATGTTTGTGTGACGTTCACCAGCAAACTAGTTTTTTTGCAGTTATTTTGCTCCTTTGCTTTAGTGTCAAAGATCAACTTGATTCAGATGTTAAACTTCTTAATTTGTTTGATGTAGATAATTTATTGGCTTGTTTTTGTATCTAGCTATGTCTTCTTCCATCAGAGTCCTGTCTGCAGCCTGGCTCTCTATCTTCTGGCTAGATTTGAACATTGCATTGATTCACTGTGTTTCTGTTTTTCTTAGCTTTTGGAAGAGCTGTGTAAAATAGCCATGTGTTTTAATATGACAGGATTTATGGATTAAAGTCATACACTGTTGTAATAACATGATGTGTGTGTTTTATCCTTACTGTGTTGTTCTCTGAATATAATTTTGTTTTAAATTCTAAAACAATTTCTATATCTGGAAGTGTATCTGATCTGCTTAGATATTTCTATGATCAGCTGTACTGATTAACTTCAGTTTTATGTGGTCCTCTAAATGTACTCTCCTTGAACTGTGGTTCATCTTAGCTGTTCTCTAAATTGATAGTGTTATATATTTTATAATACTACCACAGTTATATAAATATAATAGTTATGTCTGTGGTAGTTGAAACACCACAAGTTCGAATCCCTGACTGATGACCTTTGCCACATGTCTTCCCTCTCTCATTACCCACATTCCTGTCTGACCTCTCTCAAATAAAGACCAGCAGAGACCAACCTATTTAAAAAACTGATAACTGATCAGTTCCGACCTTCAGACAGTCAAACTGAATGCATACTTATGTGTCAGGTTTCTAATGAGAACTAGCAAACTTGAGACAGAACAGCAAACAGAGCAGCCAGTTTGCTGTTCTGAGACATGAGCAGTAATGGCCTGAACAAAAGAACATTAACTCAAACAAAAAGTTCTGGCAGAGCTGAATTCTAATGTTGGGTCCTATCCAACTTCCGATTCTGTTGCAATGTTTCTACCTACCAAAACTTTTACTGTTTGGTGTCAAATCTTTAAAACTTAGTTTTGTTTTACCATCATGCATATGGAGTAAAGATGCATTGTATTCCACAGCTGTTCTGAAGTCCATTGAAGAACCCAGTGAAAGGCTAGATCCAGGACAGGAACTGTTCTAGTTTCAGTGACCTCCCTGATGTCATTTCCAGGAGTGAAGAAAATGCTCCTGTTGAGGTTCCTGAGCTGGCACCAGTCTGGTTTTAAAGCGCCTTGCAGTTGTATTGTAGCAGCAGTTAGTTCACAGTAGGCACAGCTGTTGAACCCTTCAAGCTTTTGTTTTTCACATATTTTTTCATGTTTAATCCAGATATTTACAATTCCAAATTATGATTAAGAAGGCTCTTAGTTTTAGTTTCAGATATTGAGATATTGATGATGATTTGGACACACTGAAACACTGAGCATTCATTCTCAATACCCTTTGTATACTGAGGTACAATTTTCTTTTAAGTCATCAAATTACTGTCAAGATAAATATTTATTATATTAGTAAACCATTTCAATGTATGGAGCCCCTAAAGGTACTTGGAAATAAATAAATGAACTTTCTCGTGCGCCCCTGATAAAGTTTATTTTTCGTTCAATGTCCCCTTCGGGACTTTGATCCGACTGATCAGCCTCACAGGCTCAGTGATTGTAGATGTCAGGTTTCTGTACCTTTGTTCCATCGGTTCCCTAGTGCTATTAAGTTTCTACATCGTTAGGGGGCAGCACAATAAACGGTACGGCGATTTTTTAAGAGGAAGAACTTCATGTTCCATTAAGCTTTGCGGTCTCGACCTTGGATATTATACCATCAAACTGCAGCATGGGGAGTAAGGAACCGAATGTAAGTGCTTTAAATAAAGGTAACCCAACCAGTATGTCGTCCCTTTTCTTGATGTGTTCTTAGTGGAGGTGAGCTGCTTACCGAGGGAAGGTTCACTCCGTTAAAGGAGCCTCAGGTCGGCATGTTGGACGAGCTGCCGCTGTTTTGCTAGCGTTAGCCTCTAATGTAGCTGCGTATGAGTTTAGTTTGGTCAGGAGGCGGAAACAGCGCCGTGCTCCTCAGGACTCTGTTCGGAGGAACCCTTCCCGTTTTCAGCCGCAGACTCGTTATGATACTCTGAAATTACTTTTGCCAGGTTATTTTTTTCTCCTAACTGATATCTTAAAACTTCTGACTGGTACTTTGATAAAATTATCAATTTAGCTTCATTTAAACATCTTGATGATCAACATGTTCTCATCATCTTTATTCCATACAAACATGCAGCGCTTCATTCAGCACCTGAGGGACCTGACTGGCCGGATGTCTTCGTCTGGGGGTAGAGGAGCAGGACTGGGACTGAAGCTGCTGCTGGGGGCTGGAGCCTTAGTATATGGCCTTAAAGAAGCCACCTACACAGGTACACTGCCTTAACGGCCATCGGGGCCAGGTCAGGGCCTAGTTTGGGCCCCTGTCCTAGTCTAATTTTCTACAAACAACCTAAGAGTAGCTTCCCCATCAGTTGGAAAATCACAGAAAAGGGAATGTATTTCTACCTTGATATGTTAATGTTTCCAGCCTTGTTCTCATAGGTCATTGTGGTTGAGGCACATTATTGATGTATCCAGACATAGTAATGGAAAGTTCAGCGAAAGGAAAAACATGGATGCCCACATCTTCAATAGGATTGTCAAACAATGCAAAGCCTGTAGGAAGAGTGGAGAGAACAAGAATCTACTGCTGATTGCCTCCAGTTAGAGAGGGTTTGATTCTGGTTCTGGGTCTGGATGTTGTCCACTGGGTTTTCTGAAGTCCAGTGAACTCAGCTACCTACCAGGACATTTTAGAGAACTTCATGGTGCTCCTGCTGACCAGCTGGATGGAGATTCTGATCTCATTTTCCAGCAGGATTTCGTCCCGGCCCACAATATCAGGACCTACTCAATCACCATGGTGTCGCCTCCAGCTGTTGAACTATTTCACTGTGAGGAGAAGAATGTTTGTTTTGCTGAAGTGAACAGGAGCAGATCTCACTCTGAGCTGTTAGGATCCCCTAGAATAAAAATTAGGGTTGGATTATCTCAGTTTTAAGGGTTTTAAAAGTCTGATTTTGTGTGTGTATTTTTGTCAGCATTGTGTTTTAACTGAAATTTGTCCTGTGTGTGTGTGAGCAGTGGAGGGCGGCCAGAGAGCCATTATCTTCAACAGGATTGGGGGGATGCAGATGGACACCATTCTGGCTGAGGGGCTTCATTTCAGGTATACTCTACCGCCCTCTGCTGGCTGGAAGAGCCAGCCAGCAGAGTGTTGTTTGCTGCAACAGATTTCAAACGGCACCGTTCTAATGTCCATGCTGCAGGATTCCGTGGTTCCAGTATCCAATCATCTATGATATTAGAGCTAAACCTCGCAAAATCTCCTCACTGACAGGAAGCAAAGGTGATAAACACTGAACACACACCTACTCACTGCTACTCAGTTACATTCTGTGTTCTTCAGCCAAGTAGAAATCTTGTAGATTTTGTTTCTAAAGTTAATGCAAAAATACTGTTAGAAAAGCATGTTCTACATTAGCTTTTTATGTTTTATAGTGTTTGATAAATATGAAATCCATGGATGGATGAATGTTTAAAAAATCTTATTTTTGCATGTGTTGTCTCCTGTAAGAACTGCTAATAATAGTTTAGTGGAATTCGTTTCAGAAATGGTTCCAGTAAGTACAGTCCAGCACTACTCTGCCTCTGTATACACACACAGTCCAGTGACATTTTAGCTTAATTATTGTAGCAAATTAAAAAGTAAGCAGTGTTACACATCATGTTGTCATAGTAATAGTCTCTCTCAGGTCAAGCTGTAGAAATCTAAACCATAAAGTTCATGGAAGGTCTTAAAATGAACGTCAACAGATAGCATTTACTGGTTCCTGCTTTTCTTTCACTTCAGTAGAAATATGTGAAGTATGGATATTTGTGTTTGTGCAGATCTGCAGATGGTGAATATTGGAGTGCGGGTGTTGTCGAGACCCATGGCGTCCAGCCTGCCTATAATGTACCAACAACTAGGGAAGGACTATGATGAGAGAGTTCTGCCTTCTATCGTCAATGAAGTCCTCAAATCTGTAGTGGCCAAGTTCAACGCTTCACAGCTTATCACACAGAGAGCACAGGTGCTACTATCTCCCACACCATCTGCCGTTTCATATTGCAGTGTCGATAAATCAGCCCCGGTTCCCTTCATTTTGGGGGATCGGTGATCTAATGATTACTGAAGAGCAGTATAGTATACAGACTGCATACTCTGCACTCTTTTGGTTGAATGCATTATTTATTTCCACTTTGACTTTATGTTGTTTAGTTTTTATTCAAGTACATTTTTTGTTAATGGAGACGGAGAATCCATTTTATTTTTGTTTTTGGTTGTTTATCAGTTCCAGTGTTGCGTGTTCTTTTGGAAATGAAGTGTATCTATATTTGGCAGGAAATTGCATTCATTATCACATCATTTCCATTAAATCAGTATGAAAAGGTCTTCAAACAATATTATTAGGTGCAGCCTAGCTTTTTCTGCTGTCCAGTTGAAACTGTTGTTGGTGTGTCCAGGTTTCCCTGCTGGTGCGCAGAGAGCTTGTTGAGAGAGCAAAGGATTTCAACATCATTCTGGATGATGTGGCCATCACAGAGCTGAGCTTCAGCAGCCAGTACACTGCTGCTGTGGAGGCCAAGCAAGTCGGTGAGTCTGGACCTGTTGGCTAACATTATACTGACACTGGAGAGAAATTAAGCCATCTACATGTGTTTCTATACAGCCAGGACCAAAGTTGTTCAGATTTAGGTTCAAAGTTCTTTTCCAATTTGACCAACATGAGTGCTGAATCTGCAGGGAGCTGAAGATGAGGGCTTTGGTATTGAGACCTTCCAACCTGTAGGGTTTGGAGCTCCTCACTAAACATAGATCATTTGAAACCAGAGGAAACATGCATAAAGCTTCTTAGCTATACAAGAGTGTGTCTAATTGTAATGGCAATAGAGATTTTTCCAATGTTATACATTTTCATTCTGTCTTTTTCACAAAAAATATAAATGGAAACATTTTTTTTCACAACTGATCCTCCACTTAGATTAGCTTTTATCTCTTCAGAGTTTCCCTTCCAGTCACAAATACTTCCTAGTTAAGTACAAATCATTTAAACTCTGATCTTGCCAGGGTTATGAATATTGTTGGACTTAACATGGTATAAAAATATTCAGATTAAGTGAGCAGTGAGCACTTGATTTCAATTCCTAAGATCTGCTGGAATAGAACACCAAGCATTGAATAAAACACTACCAAGAAGAGATGATTAAATACTGCTTATGCATTTTTAGCCCAGCAGGAGGCGCAGAGAGCACAGTTCTATGTAGAGAAAGCCAAACAGGACCAGAGGCAGAAGATCATCCAGGCGGAGGGGGAGGCAGAAGCTGCTAAAATGGTAACTGAATGTAGACTGAAGCAGATCCAGCTGTGTTTGTTTCTAATATGGAGTCCAACTCTGGATGTTAGCTCAACATCCACAAGTCATCTTTAGTTGCTGTTAAAGCTGCAGTGTGTTACTTATATTAAAAATAATAATAAAAATAAAGTGTTTTACATATTTGTTCTGTCCACATATTGATTGTATAATAAAAATCTGAGAAAGAAATCCAGCTCCTCCACCTCCTGGCAGTGCTACCATCAGTCAAAAACAACCAATCAGTCAGATCTTGGCGCCGTCAATCATGTTTGTGTACACTGTTTATCTGTTGGTAGCATATTTAGCAGCGCATATACCAGCACGACCTTCCGCTTGTCTCTGATTGGAGATAATATTGCAGATGCTAATAGTAACATATGAAGGAGATGGAGGAGGTTGATTTATCCTAACCAGATTATGGATCTCATATTATACGGTCATGACATAGTAACAGTTTTTACAAACTTGTAAGAATTTTGTATTTTTTAAAAATAAATGTTACATATTTAGACTTCTAAGTGCTTAATAATTGGCCTTTGACTTGATTAGTTCAATGTAATGTTACCTGAAGCCATTTTCAACAACTTTCTTGATCGGAATAGTGATATGTTTACACCTTAGTATGTGAAAGGTCAGTTTTAGTGTGTATGTGTGTTTCTGACTTTGCATTACAGTTAAGCTTATGTTAACTAAGCACTAATTGGTTTCTCCCAGTTGGGCCAAGCTGTGACCAAGAACCCTGGCTACCTGAAGCTGAGGAGAATCAGAGCAGCTCAGAACATTGCTAAGACGGTTGGTATGATTGGCCTCTTCAGGAGCTTTGCTGATGATAAATCATGCTAAGTTGAATGTCTGCTTCTAGGTGTCTGCATCTCAGAACAAAGTGTATCTTAATGCTGACAGTTTGGTTCTGAATCTGCAAGATCAGACGTTCTTCAACAGGTAGGTTTCACCACCAGACTCTGCTTTATCTGAACTCTTTATTATATCTCTTAACTTCTTCCCATTTCATTCTGAATGCTTCCCAATTAACAGAAAGGCAACAAAGTAAAACCTGAAGAATCTTTAAGGATTAAAAGCGTGTTGCCACAGCAACATGTTTATTTCCTTTCACCTGGCATCACAGATTTTCTCTGGCTTTAGAGTTTAAATGTTGAGGCTCATCTTTGAAAGTCTAATATAAGGGTGTCATTAATGAAGTTGGAAGCTGATGCCCAACTTGTTGGTCTCACCCACCTGCAGCTGGCCTTTGATTTCATCACCTGTCAAACATCTTAATCTAAGATTCAAAGAACAAAATCAAAGATCGAAAACCCTGGATTTTAGTTTATTTTATGCTGTTCTTTTTCCAGTTTTTCGACTGTTCTGAAGAAGTGAGGAGGACGTGACCAGTGGCAGCACAGCAGATGTCTTATTAGACCCCCAAAATCATACTCCATTAGTCTGGACAAGTGGGAAAGAACTGACTGTTTTGTCTTCTGGAGATTTAGGAGTTCTTTTATTACCTTTCAAAATATGTACAATTATCTATGTGTAATAGAATAAAACTGGATTATGCACACTACCTCAACCTAGTACAAGAGCCTTATGTTAACAAACCTGTTTTAAATGACTGTTGCTTTTATCAGCTGCATTTATAGGTTAGATCATTACTTGCTCTCTTTTTAATCAAACTAGTCTGCCTCATTTTTCAGCTTTAAACAACACATTTTCAAAACCTTTGTCACATTCAGAGTAATCTCAATAGGCTGATAGTTAAATTTTATATGACCTGAATTCCAGAAAAACTTTCATTCTTTAAATTGGACAAAATGAAAACTAAGCTGATATTATATTCAGTCAGATGATGAACATGTTGAAACCGAGAAGATTGTCCATTAAATGAGTTAACTTCAGAGGTGAAAAATGCTACAGATCTGTACATGGTTGGAGAGGGCAACAAATGACTAAAAATAGGAAGATTCAGCTGGGAGAACATATGGCAGGTCATTCGATGTATTTGATACATCTACAGTCACTGCAGATGCAGTGTTCAAACTATTAGAGGTGATCTACTTTAAAATACTGGTGCTAACAGAACTGAGGAGACAAAGGATGTTATAAACACATCTACCACCATAGAGAATTTTGACAGTGAAAAGAAAGACAATGGAGTTTAGTAAAGCAAGTATGACAGTTTTAGGTCCAAACTAAGATATTTTTAACTGAAAGAAAAAAAGTCATTAGATTTACTACAACGTCATCGATACAAGAAAATGTATTATAACAATAAAGCCATTATTTCTTTAAAAAGAATGTATGAGAAAAAAAGCTTTGATAGCGTAATTAAGATCTGACGTGAGCCTCTCCCCTGTTCAGATAATGGAGGACCTTATAATGTGGAGCAACAATTCATTATTTTAAACTAAATGTCACCAATTCCAAATACAGGTGTAAAGATTTTTACAAAGTCCAGTCCAGTCATTAAGCGGCTTCAGTCCTATGAGTCCCTGGTTGCTGTCATTCACAAGAAGCTGACATGAACCAAACATTCTGATAAGGTCAACCAAAAAGTTAAAGTTTAACTTCTTTTGCAAATGAAATCAGTTTGGATTAGGTTAAAAGTTGGTTATTTTCTATAATTCTCTGGTAGAGCATGTCCCATCTATCGGAGACAAAATCAAAACTAATCAGAAACGTAACCAGTGAAATTCTTGTTGCTAAATTAGCTGAGTTTACAAAAACACTTTTAAAAAGTCACAGAATACGAGCAGTGTATTTGAACTAATAATTAATTACAAAAGCTACTGATGCGATTCCCATCATATCAAATGTAATTTTCAGATTTTTTTTTTATTCATTCTCATACTTGAAGTGTGAAAACTACAGATCACTACGTGAGGGAAACTTATAAAATCTGTGGTGTGTCAAATATGTATTCTCCCTTCTGGATGAATGCGTTTTTGTTTTTTTCCTAATAAGTTATTGAAAAGGATGTGTACTCTTCTCATCAATTATTAGGAAAAAAAACATCTTCCTTGGCATTTTCAAGTTTTTTACATGTTTCTATGGCATTTTGACAATTTCACAATGAACTCCAGTGCTGGAGGTTGGAAGGCCTTCATGCCTTCATCCACAGACCCAAGACAATGTGAACAATGTTCTCCTTTGAGGTTAAAGGTAATGTTTAATATTACTTCATCAATCAGCTGAGGGTATGATTAATTTTGGGATTAAATGCATAAATATAAAATGGAATAGAATTCAACTTTATTGTCATTGCACTGTCACAAGTACAAAGCAACGAAATGTAGTATATGTGTATTTATTAGGTTTGTCTTTAGTTTTGTATGCTATTTTTACGAGAGCTGTCAAGACTTGACATGTCAAATAAGAAAGATTAATTCATTCATAAAATAGCAGTATTTTCTACCCATAAAGTTCTGACTATGAACTAAAGAATTCACATAAGAACACAATAAAACAGCTGAAAAGAGAGAGAGCTCTTTATGTCCTGAAATAACTTCTTAGAAGGATTTGGACATTCCACTATTACTATAACAAATCTGGATTTTTAGCACCAAACATAGGGAACAAACATCATTTTCAAAATGTGATAAATTTTGAAAGAAAAAAAAGACTTGATCCTTTTTGATGAACCGTCAGGTGAGTTCATGGCTCATGTAGGGATGCGACTGCGCAGGTACTCCAACACTGCATCCGTTCCCTTGGCAACAATGGCTACTCTGGGAGTGCGGAAAGGATTCCCTTCCAGACTCAGGCATCTGAGGTTCACACAAAGTTCCAGTTGACAAAGAGTAGCATTTAACATTGATTTATTGTTTTAGCTAAAACTACTAATTCAATAGCAAAACAAGTAAAAATGTTCCCAATAATGATTCTAACCTGAGGCTGGTACACAGGCCCAGTTCAGGAGGGACTCTGAGAAGGTTGTTGTTGGACAGATCCAGGGTGGACAGACTGAGCAGCTGCCTCAAACGGCTGGGATCTACCCCACCCACCTGGTTGTTCCCTAGCATCACAGTCTCCAAGGTTGCAATGTGATACAGAGCTTCAGGGAAGGAGCTGAACCTGCATGTCAACAAATTAATACCCCGCATCTTGTTTTTTATTTTCATTAGATGTAGGTCTTTATTAAACTATTTTAGTAACAAAATAATTCAAGTCCGTTACACAGTTAGAAACCCCCAATAGATGTATAGTTGCTTCAAAAGAAAAGCTCATGTTTAATTGTTATTTATCTCTGGAAACAAAAGTGATTTAGTTGTTTGTCTATGTTAACATAGATGAACATTTCTAGACATACAGGTCCTTCTCAAATATTAGCATATTGTGATAAAATTCATTATTTTCCATAATGTAATGATAAAAATTTAACATTCATATATTTTAGATTCATTGCACAATATTTCAGGTCCTTTATTGTCTTAATACAGATGATTGTGGCAGACAGCTCATCCATCCATCCATTTTCCATCATCCTTCTCCCTAACGGGGTCGGGAGGGAGGGAGAGGTGCCTACCTCCAGCTGCGTTCCGGGCGAGAGGCGGGGTACACCCTGGACAGGTCGCCAGTCTGTCGCAGGGCAACACAAAGACAAACAGGACAAACAACCACACACACACCTAGGGAGAATTTGGGAAGGCCAATTAACCTGACAGTCATGTTTTTGGACTGTGGGAGGAAGCCAGAGAACCCGGAGAGAACCCACGCATGCAGAAAGACCCCTGGCCGGGATTCGAACCCAGGACCTTCTTGCTGCAAGGCAACAGCGCTACCCACTGCGCCACTGTGCAGCCCGCAGACAGCTCATGAAAACCCAAAATTCCTATCTCAAAAAATTTGCATATTTCATCCTACCAATAAAAGAAAAGTGTTTTTAATACAAAAAACGTCAACCTTCAATTAATTATGTACAGTTATGCACTCAATACTTGGTCGGGAATCCTTTTGCAGAAATGACTGCGTCAGTGCGGCGTGGCATGGAGGCGATCAGCCTGTGGCACTGCTGAGGTGTTATGGAGGCCCAGGATGCTTCGATAGCGGCCTTTAGCTCATCCAGTGTTGGGTCTTACGTCTCTCAACTTTCTCTTCACAATATCCCACAGATTCTCTCTGGGGTTCAGGTCAGGAGAGTTGGCAGGCCAATTGAGCACAGTGATACCATGGTCAGTAAACCATTTGCCAGTGGTTTTGGCACTGTGAACAGGTGCCAGGTCGTGCTGAAAAATGAAATCTTCATCTCCATAAAGCTTTTCAGCAGATAGAAGCATGAAGTGCTCCAAAATCTCCTGATAGATAGCTGCACTGACCCTGCCCTTGATAAAACACAGTGGACCAACACCAGCAGCTGACATGGCATCCCAGACCATCACTGACTGTGGGTACTTGACACTGGATTTCTGGTATTTTGGAAATTCTTTCTCCCCAGTCTTCCTCCAGACGCTGGCACCTTGATTTCCAAATGACATGCAAAATTTGCTTTCATCCGAGAAAAGTACGTTGGACCACTGAGCAATAGTCCAGTGCTGCTTCTCTGTAGCCCAGGTCAAGACGCTTCTGCTACTGTTTCTGGTTCAAAAGTGGCTTGACCTGGGGAATGCGACACCTGTAGCCCATTTCCTGCACACGCCTGTGCATGGTGACTCTGGATGTTTCTACTCCAGACTCAGTCTACTGCTTCCGCAGGTCCCCCAAGGTCTGGAATCGGCCCTTCTCCACAATCTTCCTCAGGGTCCGGTCACCTCTTCTTGTTGTGCACCGTTTTCTGCCACACTTCCTTCCCACTGAGGTGCCTTGATACAGCACTCTTGGAACAGCCTATTTGTTCAGAAATGCCTTTCTGTGTCTTACCCTCTTGCTTGAGGGTGTCAATGATGGCCTTCTGGACCATCCTGGAGCAGTCAGGTCAGCAGTCTTACCCATGATTGGGGTTTTGAGTGATAAACCAGGCTGGGAGTTTTAAAGGCCTCAGGAATCTTTTGCAGGTGTTTAGAGTTAATTTGTTGAATTAGACGATTAGGTTTCTAACTTGTTTAGAGACCTTTTTCATGATATGCTAATTTTGTGAGATAGGAATTTTGGGTTTTCATGAGCTGTCTGCTAAAATCACCTGTATTAAGACAATAATGGAGCTGAAATATTTCAGTTAGTCTGTGCAATGAGTCTAAAATATATCAATGTTAAATTTTTATCATTACATTATGAAAAATAATTAACTTTATCACAATATGCTAATATTTTGAGAAGGACCTGTACTTCTTCCTCTAGAGCACAGGTGTCAAACTCCAGTCCTCAAGGGCCGCTGTCCTGCAACTTTTAGATGAGCCTCTGCTGCACCACACCTGAATAGAATAATTGGGTCATTAGCAAGACTCTGGAGAACTGATCTACACAAGGAGGAGGTAATTAAGCCATTTTGTACCCATTAAGCCAGCGTTTTGTACCTGTGGCACATCAAAAAACTGCAGGACAGTGGCCCTCGAGGACTGGAGTTTGACACCCCTGCTGTAGAGCTACCAGTTCAGTCTGGCCATGCAGGTGGGAGCTGATGGAGGACTTTCCCCTGCTTTCACACCACAGCACATCAATGAGATCAAGACCAGGGGTTTGACTAGACCCAAACACTTTGTTCAATAAGTCTTTGGTGGCTTCACTGGTATGTTTTGGGTCATTGCCAGGTTTCTGGATCCAATTCTGCTTCCACTTTTTATTTTGTCCAAGCACCCCATGAAACACCATTCAAGTGTATCCCAGGGCTATCTCACTCTCATGACTCAAACGTTCCCTGACCAATCAGTGACCAGTTCCTCTGTCGACTAGGATCAGTTCAGATAAGAGAAAAGGAGCCGGTACTGTTAGCTAACTGAAGAGCTAACAGTCAGGTGCAGTTGAGTTTTAAAATGGGGTCTACTCTCATTTCAACTGGTGACCCTGATGTCTCACACACACACACACACACACACACACACACACACACACACACACACACACACACACACACACACACACACACACACACACACACACACACACACACACACACACATTTCTGCACTGCACTGCATGAACAGAATATGGCGGCAGTCCGCTGCTGCTAAATGGCTTTTAAGAAAAAAAGTAAAAAAGAGAAAAAACAGATCCAGGTGGAGATACCTGTTGTAGTTTAGCACAATGCATCGGAGTTTGGAAAGGTTCTTCATTTCAGAGGGTAAATCAGTCAGCTGGTTGTTCCTGAAACAAGGACGGCACAGACTGTTGCTGGTATGGACACAATACATCACTTCATTATACATGAGCGTCACTGTAAAATTCAAAGAGTTGTTTTATTGTTCTGTTGCTTGTTCAGAATTTCCAGATGTGAGGCTGACCTCAGTACCAACAGGAAACTGCAGCAGCTTTGGAGCTAATCAAACTGCTCCCTGCTCTACCAACTCATTGCCATGGTCACAGTCATCAGGCCTGCATTAGGTAGCTTCCTCACTATCTGCTGCTAAAGGGTGCCAACCTGACAAGTCACCTTAAAGGGCAAGGATTATGCATTTCCGAGGCACATAGTGCCATTTTATAACATAATCAACTGTTACCTTAATTCTCCTATGAAAATGCTTTATTTATATCAAACATATGACATGTGACTTCAGTTTAATGCCTTAAAATTGTCCGTTTACAACCGTTCTCAGGAAAGAAACAAAAGGAACGCTAAGAGCGCCACTCTGGTTTATTTGTATTTATATTTAGGTAGAATATGAGTTCTGAGAACACTTTGAATAAATTCAATAATAAATATCAAAATGAATTACTCCAAAATGTTTTAGAAAAGTGGGAAGGAACAACAGCTCTAAATGTGCCATAAAGACAGAAATCAATAGGAATCCAAAGTTAAGGACGAAATACATTCATGAATGTACAGATCTGAATGAGTGGACTGTGTCACTATTGCCGTTTTATTTCCTGGTAGCTGAACAGAACCACAAAGTGAGCGTACCTGAGGTCAATGTGTGTGAGCTGCTGGAGGGAGCAGATGTCAGCAGAGCAGGAGCTCAGTCTATTAAAGCCCAGGTTGATGTCTGACAGTGAGAAGCGGAGCTCCAGCAGTCTGCATGCAGCGCACAGCAGGAAGGGGTGGAGCTTTATTACATCAGGTAGTTTACCCACAATCCTCTCTGGTATAGTGATACGCACCGGGGTGGGAAAGCTGTCAGCTGGTTCCTGCTGAAGTCAACAGAGATGATGGCCTGATGCCCTGCAGCATCAAACACCTCGTCTGGAACACTGGCTGCCTGCTTGTTACTGAATACACATATTAAAACACAAATATTAATAAATTCTGCAGTAAAATTTTGGCCCACTAGAAAATTAGAACAAAAACAAGATTAAACACATTAGACATGTATCAGTTTTCTTTCAAGACATTTTACCTTGGTGTTAACTCATTCATTATTTTAGTCCTCCAGAAGATCAAACCAGACTGTGCAGGATCTTTCTTCATTCATTTTTACATTTAATAATACTTTTTGCCCTGTTTTGAAGTAGAGCAACTTCACTTATTTCTCACCGTTTGCTTTGAAAACTGTTTTCTATGAACTGTTCCAGAAAACCCTCCAACTCTGGTCTCTGGTATACGTTCTATGTAGAAGACGTTTACCTTTATATACTAGGGAAATCCATTGACATTAAAAACCTCTTTTCAAGGGCGTTCTGGTCAACAGGCAGCAAACATTATACAAGAAAAATAGAAAGCAAAAGATGAGCAAAGAGCTAAAGAGTTCAGGACAGAGTGACAACATGTTGGACCAGTTTAAGTCAGCTGCAGCAGAATTCAAGCACATACCTGAACAGAACCTCCTTCGGCCAGGACTGCCTTCACAACAGTAACTAGGAAATACACCAACAGGACAAAACCAGCTTTCATTGTCAGTGAGTGAAAATAGGCTCACCTGTACGCCAACGTCTTCAGAGTTTTGATGTTGTGCGTGTTGACCAGACCTTCAGAGGGTAACGTCATGGCAGTGGGCCCAGCCGCTCCCGCAGCCTCCTCTGCACATTGATGGACAAAACAAGTGACTGGAAGAAACTTGGAAATATTCCATAAAAGAACCAAAATCATTTACATGCATGATTTACTAAATCAAATAGTTCATAGATGACAATCAACCAGATAAATATTATAGTAGTTTTATTTCTAACAGGAGTTTGAGGTTCCTGCTCCTTTTATAAGAGACTCTAAAGAAACTTAACTTGTACGTTCTCTGTTTTTACTAAACTCAGCTGTTCTTTATTGAAGTTATTGTCAGGACCCTCTGGCCTCCATGAGTGTCTGGACTAACAGCTATTTGTAGAACTGATTGGACATTTGAAGCTCATTGCAGCAGGATGAAATGAGTCTTTAGTTTTAAATATTTCTGGAGTTAAAAACAAAAATGTCACCTTTAATTCTTCCTCTCAGATATTTCAGAAGGTCACCGGTTCCTTTCTGTGATGCAACAACACTTTAGGTTAGTATTGAGTTAATGAATTACATGCTTGTTAGAAACAATGAGTAATGGGTGTGATGTATGGATGGTGTTAAACAGTTCACACTGAATATTCTAGTAGTAATAGTAGTTGTCTTTATTTCATGTGTTACACACACTTATAGGTGCCCAGTCCACATGGGCTTAGAAGACACAATAAAACATATACAAACAAGCAGACACACATAAATATTCTTTCAAGAAAAAGCATCCTCTTTCTAAGGTGCCAAAATAAACTGTGCTGACACAAAAAATACTTAAATAAATAATGCATTTTATCCTCATCCCTTAAATAAAAGAAATATGGATAAACATCAAGTATTCTAGTAAATAAATAATTTCTCAATGTCAGGTACAAGGGACGATAAAACAAAAAGTGCATTCACTCTCAATTTTCCCCAAATCACACAATAAACATCTTCGATCTTCCTCTGGGACTGAACGAAAATGTCCAGTCTCCAAAGAGAAAGGCAAAGTGCCACATATGGAACTGGTAATTTTCAAATTTGTATTATTACAGTGAATGGCTGTGTTCTATGAGTGGAAAAAAATTGTGAATTTTTTTTTTTCTTCAAACAAACTACAGTAACATTAATAATGTGTGACTATTATTAATTATTGAATTATTTTTTCATCATATTGAACTTGGACTCTTTCTACACAGCATGAAGTTGTTCTCATGTTGGCTCCTTAACACCAATATGTGTCATTTATTGATTCCAAAGTTTCTCCTGAATAAACTTTGGTTGAGTATGATAGCAACCACACCATCTTTATAGTGTTATTGGCATATGAACAAATGTAAACTAGTGTCCCACCAGGAGAACACTCAGAGGAAGCCCAGGACAGGCTGGACCGACGGCGTCTCTCAGATTAACAAACACTCAGAGAAGTCGCTAAGAATTCCCAGTTTAGTCCAATTATTTACAAATTTTTCTTGATTAGAAAGGTAAATCACCAACATAAAAATGAGCATAAATAACCTCCTTATATTTTCTATAGTGAAAATATAGCAAATATATTTGCTATATATATTAAGATAAAACGGTCATTTATGAAATTTTCTTGGATTTTCCTGAAAGCTTCTGTGAAAATATTTTCACTCTCATCTGACTGCTCTCTGATCCGATCCCAGAGGAAATGGAGGATCAGCAGGGCCGCAGAGTGACACCTACTGTCCATGGAGACATGCAGGTCTCTTTCTGTCCCTGTGGAGATGATAGGTCTGGACTTCCTGTAGCTAGTGTAACCCAATGTAAAAACTGCCCTTTATCCTGCTTTTGCTGCTCCATTGGTTAGAGTGACAGTCAGTCACACAGTGCATTCAGGCAATCACTACACCTGAAGTGGTTATTCAGGCCAGCTTCAGCTTTCCCAATCAGGTGTGAGGAGACAAAGGAGCTACAGGTTTGTGCTTCCAAGCAATTAGTTTATCTATTTGTTTATTATGCACTTTTAAAACTCATAATATAAAAGTCATGTAGCTCTGAATACCCAGTGAGCTTGGAGCCATGAAGCTGTCATGAACTATATATGGAATTGGTGAGTAGTTGAACACGATGTTGTTTTGTTTGTTTGGCATGTTGGTGGAGGTAGTCAATGCTAATTGTTTGATCATCACATGATGTAACTTTTTTAATATATGCGGTAAGATAATAAGATAAATCTTTATTTTGTCTTAAAGATTTGATTGTGGATATAATTGCATTTATTTCTGGATATAAGTGAAAAAACATCTAGTTAACTAGCAAGCTGGTAATTTACTGGTCCTGTTTATTTCAAAACTCGCCATCCTTTAGGGCTAAAGGATGGCGAGTTTCTGACAACTGGCTGGAGTCAGGAGAACCTGAAATTGATTCCATACTGATCTGGTAGGAGGCTGATGGTCCATAGCATTTCACCCTCCATCTCACTACATAGACATCGGAAATGAATTGGCCTGGAATTTTCCCTGAAGTATCTGGACAAACAAACCATGAACTTTTAAATGTGTGTCAGTCAGACACTGTGCTGATCAGTGGGGATAGACTCTTTGTGCACATCTATATAGAAGATCTACTGCAGTACTATGTATATATTTATTGTATTTATTACAATAAATACAATATTTATTGTGTTTGTAAACACAATAAATATTGTTTGATGAAAACAAACCACACTTGTTTGTTTTTATCATTGGTTTCTATGTATGTTTTGTGTCTTGTGGTGTTCACTTAATTTTTCTTCTTTAAAATACATAGTATTGAAAGCAGTTATTCTTTCGTATTGTTTTACTGATTACTGACAACAGCTCCAGTAGATGAATTTAAGTCTTAAGATGCTATCCAGCCCTTCAGTATATTAAGTAGTGCTGCACTAGCAGCGTGGTTCCGCTGAGCACTGAGTGGAGGCAACTGCCGTCTGGAACGACTCTGACCACAGCTGGAGTCGTATTGAAAAGTAAAACCTGATAAATGTAAAGTTACTGCGTGGATCAGGTCTCAGGAGATTCCAGCTGACAATAAGAAACATTCTGTTTAGGAGTCTCACAGGAAGACCTCTGCTCTTCTCAGCCTGTAGAGAAAACTGCTTTTAGTGGTGCAGCATGTGATGTTGAATAGGTATAAAACAGTCCCACTGCCCAGGTAACAGACTGGATCAGGTTACAATCTGTACTGACTGTAAACAGATCTGGAAAAGTCAAACTTTTGAAAGGATGGAGAAAATCCTTCCAGGTTGTTAAACTCACTCAAACACAGAATTGAATTAAATCAAGGATGTTATCTCAGGATAATGTGTTTTTACTGAAGTAAAAGTCTGACAATAACATTTAAATCCTATTTTAATCTAACTACTGAGATATTAAACATGCTGTATGTGTTCACAGCATGAATGAGTCCCACGCTTTAGGAATGCTGTGATGTCAGCTTTCAGTTCCTGCACAAACCCAATAGATACAGTGTGTGTGTTTTTGAGGTGTGACCTACAGCCAGAAGTTCCTTCCTGATTCCACGGAGAGGGTTTCCCTCCAGCAGCAACACCTTCAGGTTGGGCAGCAGGCTCAGAGAAGCGGGAAGACTGATAAACACACCACAGTTCCAATGCAGATGGAAAACACAGTGGCCTGCAAGCTCAGAGGGGAGGGTGTGTGTGTAAACGCCTACGTGCTGATGTCGTTGTTAGTGAGGTCCAGTCGGGTCAGAGTGAGCAGCAGCATGAGTTCTTCAGGAAGATTTCTGATCTTGTTGTCTCTCAGTTCTAGAAGAGTCACAGCAGAGAGACAGGTCAGCTGCTCGGCCTCCAGCAGCTCCAACTGGTTGTTCCCAGCAAACACTTCCTACGAACACACACACACAGCTTAGTTTATCGCAAACTTTGCCAGTACACAGCTAGACTGGGTCACGGCTTATACACTAGAACCCATAGATGTTGCCATGATTACCCTGAGAGCGGGTGCAGGCAGCTGCGGCAGCCGGCGTAGATTGTTGTGTCGCAGGTAGAGCTGCTCCAGAGCCAGCATCCCGGCCAGGCTGTCGGGAACGTCAGTCAGCTGATTGTGGCTGCAATCAAGGAGCTTCACATCTGCCGGGCCGGGTCAGAACACAAAATGCTTCAAACATCTACATGATACCTGACAGCTACTTATATTTAACAAAGCAAAAAAGGTTTGCTACATTAAAATTGTGTACAGAACTTTACAAATAGTTGTGAGAAAAACATAGTTTTTCACATTTTAAAACAATGTAAACAAAGTGAGTAAAACCAAACAATAATACATGTCAGAGTTTTTGGATACATTTTGAGACAATAAATAGAATTAGCATAAAAAATAAATGGTAAATGGACTGAACTTATTTAGCGCTTTTCCAGTCATTTTGACCTCTCAAAGCGCTTTACACTGGAGTCACATTCACCCATTCACACACACATTCATACAACGATACGCAGACCGGTAGGCAATTTGGAGTTAAGTGCCTTGCCCAGAGGCACATCGACATGTGGCAGGAGGGAGCTGGAATCGAACCTACAACCTTCTGATTGCAAGATGACAACTCTGCCACACAACCACAGTTGCCCACAGCAGCATATCTTTTTTTTTTTTTTTTTTCCACACAACCAACGTAATATACCGTCTCTGTGTTTTGTTTAAACCACATGAAAAAGAAATGACTGGGCTAAAAATACCTTCATACCAAACCACACTTGTTTTTATCATGACACTCTGCTCACCGTGCTGCCATTGACTAAATAAACTTCGTTTGAACAGATTTTTGAAAAAAAATAACTGAACATGAAAACCCATAAAAGCCAATATGTGATTAGATACATGAATATTCATCAAAAAAGTGTTGATGTTTAAAAATCACAAACTATACTATGACAACATCAGTATGAACAATGCAGGCTAAGCATGTAGCCTGCTTGTGGCCTCAGAGGTGCTCTTACTTGCCAGCTGCCCCATGCTGTCAGGCAGGCTGCTCAGCTTGTTGTGACAAAGGGAGACTTTCTGCAGAGCTGAGAGATGGCCAACACTGGAGGGTAGATGCTTCAGAAGGTTGTTGGACAGATCCTTCAAGCAATCACAAAAAGAACATAGACATCAGTAAATAACAAAATAGAGCAGAGCACACACTGAAGAGCGTATCTATTGTGTGAGCTATAGCTGGCCTTGTGAAGCAATCTGGTGAACAAGTAGTTTTGTTTGAAGAACAAATGCTGTGAAGAAGTGGTTTGTTTCAGTCTGAGTAGAATGACCGATGCCCCTTTCAGCCAATAGAGGGAGCTCATTCCTACAGCTTCTTGCTGCTTTCAGGGATTTAGTATATGACAATACCCTTCATGGTCAGCTATATGCTCACCTGATCACGATCAAATACTGGACTGAATCCTTGATCCATGTTGTCCATCTCTGTGAGGTGAAGGTAAAGCATGGTTGCTAGTTCATTCGGACCCAAAACGAGCAACAACCAGTCAACTGCATTCAGCTGAGCTCAGCACAGGCCAGGACCATAAAGTATTCAGAAAGCACTTCACACATGGTTCACACACCTGTGGTTCACACACAGAGGTGTGTAAACCTTGACAACAGGACAGTGTCATAGCTGTCCTGTTGTATTGATGTAATCACGTTTCTTCTTCATGCTTATTCCTCTCTCATCTTCATATGGTGATGAAGCCTCCGTGGTCATTACTGACTGACTCTGGGATGACGCTCCGGCCCCTCCTCCTGGTCACACGTCTCTTCCGATGAAATTTAGCATAACAACGAAATCCTTCCTCACACATGCAATCATCGTAACATTTGTTGTTCTGTATCAGTCGGAACCCAGTCTGACCTGTCACAGACTGGGTTCTCAAACATAACTCAATATTTCTGTAGTTGTGAAGGCAGAAAATCACAGAGCTGCTTGAATCAGGGACCTGGGAGAGCAGCGCCTCATTAGATACCATGACTCCCTTACACTAACCTCTTGCTTACAGGAAAGGATACTTATACTCTCTTAGAAAGTATTAAGTACACCTTCTAATAACCTCATTTTGTTCAAGGTTCTAGTATTGGAAAATAAATTGTTGCTGTCCATCAATGTAGGAAAGATATGGAGGCTATTTCCAAACAATCTACATTTCATCACTCCATTTTCTTTTCCATTTACATCATTTACTTTGACCAAGGAGCCATGATTAGTGAAACTGCCACAACCTTCCTTTAGGACTGATGAGGAAAGCTTGTTAAGATGTCAGTAACAACCAACCCATGAGGTGACCCACTGAAGATCATGAAGAACAGAGTCACCCCTTCATTTGGCTCTGTCACTTTTCCGCTGAACTGCAGAGGACCAGACCAACTGGGTCCAGTCATGCCTCTGTGTCCCACACAGGCACATACATCTCTACTAGGTAGAACAGACTTCCCTTGTTTCCATTGCTCCCTCTGATCTGAAACAGAATGTGGATGAGCTGCCCTAACAAATGAAGAGGCTGAGTTAGTCTGGTCTGTTGACAGCAGAACAAATACTCTGTCACAAGATCCTCTCTCATATCAAAGACAGACGTTGAGTATGTGGTGAGTTACCAGCTCCATCAGGTTCCCCAGCTCTCCTATTTCCTCTGGCACAGTTTCCAGGAGATTCTGCTGCAGTGTAAGGGAACGAAGGTTGTTTAGGGAACACACCTCTGTTGGCAGCGATGACAGCTTATTATGGCTGTAACAAAAACACAAACAGTTCATTTTGATTTGAAACTACTCAGAGGATAGCTTTACTTAGAGATGAATCTCAACAGTAAAGTCATGGCAGTCATCTTCAGGCTCAGTGAAAAGAAGTGCTTTGTCTATTTTTCTGCTGTGTTCTCTCATGCAGAGAGGACACATCAGGTTTCTGTGATTCTTTTCCTTTATTTTGTCCAAACACATAAAACACACAATGTCCTGCTCCTCTTTGTGCTTCTCAAAAGGTCTGACTGTAAAAAAGATAGACTGGTGACTGATGTCGCCACAGAAAACTCACCATGAAACTAACTAACTGTACCTTAGTCGCAGCTCCAGAAGCTCCTGCAGCTTTCCAAGAGCGCCGGGTAAACTGCTCAGCTGGTTGTCATGGAGCTGCAAGAACAACTTGGTGAATAAAAGCTTGATTGAACCTAAAGAAAATCAATTTATCCCAATAAAATACATCAGACAAAGTTTGCACTGATATAAAGTGTCAAATTGACCATCCAGTAGGAGATCGGGGAGACTCCAGAATGGTTGACATGGGAGATTCCTGTCTTTCAAGAAGGACTCCGCTCCGCCGGTGTACAGTGGAGCGGACCGCAGCAAAGATGCAAGCAGTCTACAGTTACTAGTGCATAAAAAAACCTATTTAAAATGAAAACAACATTCAGACAGGTGGCGGGACAGGTAATGCCCACCAGGCTTATAAGACACTGGGGGAAACCCTTATTTTGTTTAGCTGAGAAAAGTAGAGACAACTTCTTTCAACAGTACTGGATACAATTTTTTTATAACTTGCATCAACTGAATTTTTTTTGGCTTATTGGACCTTATGCCCCAATCTTTCACAAAATGAATGTCTTTTAATCTCTTCAGTTGGTTCTGGAGTTGATTATACTTACATCAAGTATAGTTAGTGCAGGTAAGAGTTTGATGTCTTCAGACAGCTGTGTTAGTTGATTGGACGACAGCAGAAGTTTGGTGAGGTCGGTCTGTTCCCACCAGCGATCTGATCCTCCAAACGACACGTTCTCCTGGGCTTCCGCTAGTTCATCAATGTTAAGCCGATACACATTCTGAGGGACTGGGACACATGATGACTCAAATCGCTGAAGATACAAACATAATTCCCTTAAAACACCACAGTAGTACATGCTGACTGTACATTTGTGTAGTTTAGGGATTTGTAGATGGGAAGAATAGAAACATTATGGATGAATCCCACAGTGGGGGAATTCAGGAGCAGCATTAAAGTATGTAGGTTCAGAAGGACACTTGTTGGGTCTTGCAGGACTTGTATCTCAATCCAGGGCTGTAGTTAGAACTTTATGTCTAATATGCCTTTGAAATTGTTTAAAGTCACCTGTAACACATGAATCAAAGCATGTTGGACTTCCTCATTTATAGACAATACACCACAGAAGAAGAAAAAGAGGCACCTTAACTGTCACAGATAAAAAGAGATATACCTATACTTATACTTAAAGCAGAAAAATGACCACAAATTATGTGGCTGATAAAACAAATAAATGTTAAGCTTTGGAACCTGACCTGACCTGTTCAGGTTCAAAGTGGTAAAAAGTTTTCTTCCCATGTAAAGAAACCCTGCAGATTGGATAGGGTCACTGACTGGCAGCATATCAATAGTGGACAGTGACTAGCATTGTCATAAAACAATTAAATGTGGTTTACTGACCATCAGATTTCACTCGTCAAAGACTTTATTAATGACTTTATTTGTGATAATCAGATTAATTTATTTTGTCTCAGAAACCTGGCTGCAGCAAGACAATTTTGTTTATATACATGAGACAACTAATTATTCAAAATTTCACATTCCTTTAAGTACTGCATGAGGAAAAGGAGAAGCACCTATCTTTCAGACAGATTTATTCACTAACCCAGGCTAAATAGCTACAGTTATTTTGAATATCTAGCCCTCGGCTTTTCCTCATCCAAATTGCAGTTACTGCTAAACTCAATTAGCTCAACCCACAGGAGATTTCTGTGTTACATATGTCCACATATGGGATGGAGTGTGAAATAATAATAGTACTTCTCTATTACCCATGCCTGTCTGGTTATGTCTTATTAATATTTATGATTAATGTAACGAGTCCTCGAAACCTCTGAGAAAATTTAACTAAAGCAGATATTGACCTGTAACAGTTTTTAAAGTATTGCTCCATTTCTCATTTCCTCAGTATCTCAGAAAAAACACCAGAGGTTAGGAATCAGCCCTTCAGCTGCAAGAGCAAGAGCATTGCTTGCTCAATAATTTTCTAATTAGACATTAAAACAAGAAACCAATCAAAGATGGCCTCAGGAGCGGGTTTGAATGGACGTTGTGAAATAGCTACATGGATCTGAACAGCAACATCAGATATTTCTGTACTAGCTGTGTTAATTTAAAATAATCTCAAATATACATAATTGGTTCTAATCACAATTATGAGTTTGCAATCACGGTGCCTAAATCTATGACCACTGATTACTACTACTTGGGATACAGTTTATGAAGTTATCATGTACAGCTCTGAGTTATGCAAGGTGTATGATAATTGCTCTATACAGCTGGTCTTCTTGCCACCACGACCCTCTGCGCCCAAAAATACGTAAAGTTGGCAAGAGAACTTTAGAGCGGTTGCGGAAGTCACCCGAAAAAGACGAAAATATAATTTGAGTCTTGTTTTATTCTCAATGTCTTCCAATCCAAACCAAAAATAGGATATAGTAAAACCGTTGTGCTCACCTCACCTTTTCCCCTTCATAATAAAAGTATACATTCCGGTGTGAAACCTATACATTGTATTCGCCACACTGTCAGAAAACAGAGACACCTACAGTCTCAGAGTCGTCGCCGCGAAGGCTAATCGGTCATCATTTGTCGTTGTTGTTCCTTTCTCCTACATAAATAAAACTAGACTACAAGGCATATGCGTTTACCTTCAATCAAGCCTCGACCGGACAGGTTGAGCTGGCCGCTTTTCCTGGCTGCCTTTAGCAGCCCGTAGGGAACAGCTGCCTCCTGCTTTGGGGTTCGAAAGCCCGCCAGACTGTCCACATTACCCGCCCTTTTGAAACGGGACATCTTCCTCTAAAATGCAGACAAATGTAACGTGGCTCTTCAGTGCAAGTACCCACACCCTGCAACCGCCTTCCTAAAAAAACAACACAAATATTTCTTCCGCCCCGGATCCTTCACAATAAAAGTCACCCAAACTTACGTGTAGGTCCCGGGTTGGAATGAAACACTACGAAACTGGAGGAGAAAATTCATCCTCTAATCTCCAAACGTTTTCTAATTTTAGAAAACGAATCGTTTAAGTATTACATTTAATTAGCAATCGAAGAAAAAATACTTTCAAATGGTCCAAACAGCCAATTGAGACTGAAATCAAGGAGTAGCCATAGAAATACGGAAAAGGGCCCGAAGAGTCAAGTTTATGTGCAGATAGAAAAATTATTAATCAGGATTGATCAATTTCAGAATGATGCAAAAATGTTAAAGGTGCAAACATATGGTCTCTATATATGTTCCAAGTGTAACACCTGCAAATCTGGTTAGTTCCTTAAATCCTGTCCTCTGATTTAAGTTACACATTTCCAATGAATGTACAATATCCAGAACAATACATAAATAAAATAAAAACAGGGTATTGACTTCATGACTTTATAATTATAAATTATAGAAGTAGATTAAACTTTCACCCGTAAAGACACATGCCTGAATCAAATGAAAAGTTTTAGCTGATCTAATTCACTTGCTATCGTATGTAACACCCTGCATTGTAAAGTCTCACTCTTTATGGGTGAAAGAGGCCGAGATTTCATTATCCCAGACCTTTGACACCAAGATATATTTTACAGCTTTTCAGCATGTATGCATGGCCTGTGGGTGTCATGTTTAAACATGGTTGACACAGAAACAAAGAGCAGAGAGTAAAATGTATATAGACTTGGAATTAGCATCACTAATTTCAAATATTTGTGGAATTTGGCAAATATTAAAATGTCAAACACATTTCAAACCTATTGCTGAAATTTATATTTTAGAGGATTCCCAGTGACTAAGAACAAATAGAAACCGTGTCTGATGAAAACTACAGACAAACACAATAGTGCCCAATGGTGGTGCCCAGTGGCAAAAAGACAGGGCTGGTGTTTTCAGTGGCTTACATCATTGGATGTGTTTCTCTTTTCTGTGTATTTTGGTCTAAAATTTTGTGCTAGTTTAAAGTTTTTCAGTTTAGTTTGTAAATCCTTTACTTTTAGTTCAGCTCCTCCAGTGTTGTTTCTGTGTTAATTGATCTGCTTCTCTCAGTTCCTCATTTCCAAATACTCCACTCAGAAACTAATTGTTCAGGTATGTAATGGCGCAAATATGTTGAGAGGTCCTCAAGCTTGAGTGCAGTAAAAGACAGGTTAGCATTTTTTAAAATGCCCATTATGTGCTATGGTCAATGACTGATTTTATTATGTGGCAAGCCACTTTTTATCCACCAGCAGCAAGAGATTTTTTTTCTGACTGGAGTGATATAACCAGTTTTTTTCCTGATCACTCAACCAGCATTTTTGATGAAACTGTTGAAAGAATATTGCCAAGAGTTTCACTTGCAGGAAGGAATTTTAGCAGTAGGGTTATCAACCCTTATTAGAACCAAGGTAGTGTTTAGAAATGATGGGGACATAAATTACATTTGACAGCAACACAATGAGGAAGGGGTCTTGGTTTGTGAGGATAACACAGGAAGATAAACTCATCTTTATCCATCCATCCATCCATCCATCCATCCATCCATCCATCCATCCATCCATCCATCCATCCATCCATCATCCATCCATCCATCCATCCATCCATCCATCCATCCATCCATCCATCCATCCATCCATCCATCCATCCATCCATCCATTTTCCGGTCACCCTTCTCCCTAATGGGGTTGGGAGGTGCTGGTGCCTCTCCAGCTGCGTTCCGGGCGAGAGGCGGAGTACACCCTGGACAGGTCGCCAGTCTGTCGCAGCATCTTTATTCACTGGCTCACAAATTCATATTTCATGTTGTATACCAGGAGCTGCAAAAGAAAAACATTTACTCCCAGTCCGACAAGCAACCTATGTGGTTTCTTGGTGAGAACTGGGGGTTTGACCTGATGTTTCCTTTCAATCCACCTTTCATGACAAAGATGATGAAGCTGTGCTTTTCTGTTGCCCTTTGCTGCCCTGTCAACAGCCATTCAGCACCTGTACCATCTTGCTAAGAATCAGGTCATGGCACCATATAGCATACTTGAGCATGTGTGATCCTACAGCCTGACAAGACGTTCTGGTGGTTTATCTTAGGGCTGTCACAGAGTGTCCATCACTGAGAAGGATTCCATGGAAAGAGAAGTATGTTGCCACTTGGAAATATGAGGAAATTGAGCTTTTCTTGTGGTATCTCCCAAATGTCTGCCCACCTGAATTTCTGATTGATGACTCCCACGAAGGTTGCTCCCAACCATCTTCGATTTTGGAAAATGGTTGGGAATTTCTGTACAGGATTTTTCTGGTGTTTTCATTTGGGTTTTTCAACCAGTCTATTATGGTGGACTATGTCAAATGAAGCAATAGGATTGAGTAAGACCAAAATGAAAAGTAAAGCAGATGTTGTAAAAGACCTTTATTAGAGCTGTCTCTGTGCTGTGATGAAAAACAACTTTTTTTATAATTTTTACTGAGAGTAGGTTTCATACAGGCTATTCGTGAGTGACTTGTCTAGAGTATTCTTCTTTTGAAGTAGATTAATCACTGTTATTTTTAGTCACTGATGAAAGATACCTAAAAGCATTGACATATTTATGAATGTCTAAAGGTTCTAATGCCATCCTATGTGTAAGACTTAAAAAACTAATTTTTTGGCAAGTTGTTGTGGCAGAAAGTGGTTGAATTCAAGTGATGTATGACGACATCCAGATTTTTGAGAGTGATTGGGCAAAACTGTCATGATTTTTCTCTGCGGACACAGAGACAACACATCTCTTACATCTAGCATAGGAGCATTAACTGAGTGTCTTTTTTTTTTTTTTTTTTTTTACCAAGACATAAGTTCTAGATTGTTGGTGTTCAGTTGTAAATTAGTCAAAACATTTACTGATGCCGTCTCAGTGCTGTGATGTGGTTTAAAGACTGACTGGAACTCAACAAAGAGATTATTTTTGCTAAAAAGATATGCATTTGTTCATAACCAGACACATTTGGGACAAGTCAGCTAACCTAAGAGTTTATTAGGTTAGCTGATTTGATAGCTATAGAATAAATTGAGAAATATACTATGTTCAACTGAAAAAAGTTTAAGACGTTTGTGGTGTGTGTATTTCTAGACACACATGCACACGCACACACACGCACACACACACACACACGCACACACACACACACACACACGCACACGCGCACACACACGCACACACACACACACACACACGCACACTCACACAAACAGAAGATTATTTTTGACCTTTAATTTTCCCTCTTTATATTCTGTGTATGTTCTGAACAAACACTGCCATGTTTGGTCCTGATTGGCAGAATGTTTACTCGTTTTAGAGGTTAATTGTCTAATTAGGTGAGTGGGTGGGAGCCTATAGTTGATACATTGGACCACTAATTATAACATTTGTATGTGTGTGTTCAGTGGGTGGCACGCTGTTTCAAATTTCAGAACCCACAATAAGTTTCATTTCTGTCCCAGACCAGCATGCACCATGAGAGCAGTACTGAAAATAACAATGAAGAGCAATGTCACCATGAAAAATATTGGCAGCTTTAGGGAATCCTTAAACAGTAGTGTGACATTTAAAGAGGAATCCTGACCTTAGCTGCATTGGGCTGTGGCTGTTCTGATCCTTAGACCTCAAGTAGTTAGCTAAAAGACTCTGTTATCCAACTCCCTGTAATTAAACGGTGACTTACTGGCAGCATTCAGAAATATATTACCAGGACAGCTATAGTTACTTTACTACAAGGATACTACTGGAAACCACGAACAACACCAAAACTTGTTTCATTTGTTATCAATCCTTTCATTCATCATCAATCCCACAGGTGGAGGGGTCAGGTGGGTGAGCTGGTGCCTATCTCCAATATCACTAAGTCAGATGTGAGAAGGGCATTGTGGAAAAGGTTGCCAGAAATAAATAAATAGGCCAAACAAACATTTACACACTCATACTGGAAGCCAATTTAGAGTAATCAGTTCACCGGGCATGCAAGTTAGAGAGACAGATGAAACTAACATGTACATTTTTGAAATATGGGAGGAAGCCAGAGTATCCAGACAGAACCTATGCATGCTTGGGGAGAACATGCACACATTCAGTGCTAACTTGCTCAGCTATGTTTCTAACATGAAGCCACAACAAGAACTATTACTACTATTACATTTTATACGTCACATCAAATCCAACTCTAGCCAACTAACCAATGTTAAATAGATGTCATTAAATCAATGTTGTTTTGTGGTTGAATTTTAATGACTGAAATGCCAACGATCCTCAAGGCACTCTACTGTGCAAGTTTTATGTTTCTTCTTCTTGAAATTTATTGCCGGTTGGTTAGGTGAGCATTACCGTCACCAACTGGTAAGGAGTGTAAGGCATTACCCTGTTTACATGATTTCAATTAATGGTTCCTCTGTTTGAACACACATCTGAATGAGGTGTGTTCAAACAGAGGAACATGTAAAACATGCAGAGCAGTTTGACTTGAGGACCAGGTTGGGGAAAAACTGGTAATCAATGTCATTTTAAATCACTTGTGTTTTTACGTTTTATTTTGATGTGCTTCCTGATATGCCTTACAGTTTCTATCTAGCTTTTATCTATTCCATTTACTTTAAGAAGGAAGTGTTTATGATATTAATAATGACTTGATATTGACAAATATTAAGAGGAAATTGACTTAATGTTGATTCTGTTTATGCAGGCCAGGTCCCTATTTGATGGAGACTTTTGACTCTTTGGGCCAAGGAATCTGGAAGTTCAACTGCTGGATTTCCATCTGTATTAGGAGGCATTGTAGTCTGCCGCCACCACCTCCAAAGGATTCTTTTCACCATCTAAACTTGGTAAAGACTGATTCAGTCTTTTAATTCTTGGATTGGTATCTGATTAAATCACTACTTCTAAGTTCCAGTCCTCAGCCCCCTTACTCCCTGCTCTGCATGTTTTGAATGTGCCTCTATTCCAGAATACTGGATTCAAATGAGTGCATTTCAAGTTGTGCAGAAAGTTGTAAATCACCCACAGATTCAATCCAGGTATGTGGCAGAAGGGACACACCTAAAACATGCAAGACAGGGGTGTGTGAGGACCAGAACTGAGAAACATTAGGTTAAACAGAACTGGACTATTAGTACCCAGTTCTAGGGACTAATAGACTAATAGTACCCATTTCATTTTTAATGATTAAATTTTGAATAAATTTAATCAACTTATTTGAAAAAAGATCCAAATAGTAGCAGAACAGGGGCAGCTTTGAATATCCCACATCATAAAATCATGATTAAAAGGAGAACAAGAGATCACCTAGCAGTTTATACAGTTGCATTAACTGCCTTATAGCTTTGAAATGGTTGCTTGAAGATAATGTTAGGGAAGCAGATAAATCTATAATTGCATCAGACACTGAAGTTACATTATTAAGTATAAAATCTAGCAAATCTTGTAGATTGGATTTTTTATTAAGCATATATTGTGGCGTATACAATGTATATGTTTCACACTCGAATGTATGCTTTTATTGTTAAGGGGAGAAGGTGAGGTTAGAAGACATGAACGGTTGTATTTCATTCGATTTCATTCTATGGAAGACATTGAGTCTTGTGAGATGATTATTCATTATTATTCATTATTCATTATTAAACATTTGAGTCTTAGCTGCTAAGACTCGAATTATAGTTTCGTCTTTTCTGCTGACTTCCACATTGGTGACCTCCGAACATTTGAACATGTTTCTTTATAAGAACTCACCAGATGCTGCCAACGGTTCTCCGCCAGCTGTGGTTTCGAACCCAGTTTATTGCCAGGTGGCCTTTACTCCAACAGCTGCTTCTGTTTTGCTGTCATTATCAAGCCTCCAGAGTTCTGGCAGCACAATCCAGAACCATGGTTCCAGCAGGTGGAAGCCCAGTTCCTTCTCTGTGGGATAACCACAGATGAGACCAAGTACTGCCATGGAGTTGCTGCGTTGGATTCCGTTTCCACCTACCATTTGATGGGTCTCCTGAGGAACCCACCAAGCGCTAACACATACAATGCTCAAAGAGAATCTGCTTCTGCTCTACCAACCGTGGAGCGGGCCGATCATTTGCTCTCTCTGAACGGCTTGGGGGATCGCAAGCCCTCCGAGCTGATGGAGAACATGCTGGCATTACTTGGCTCAGGAGATGTTTCCTTCCTTTTTATGCATATTTTTCTGTGCCAACTTTCTTCACCAGCTCTCCGCTGATCCGGACAAAGAATTATTGCTCCCTGGCTGAAGAAGCGGACTGGATTTAGTTGGCTCCCAGGCACTACAATATGAATGCATTTCTACCAGGTGTGACTCAAGGAGAGTCGGAGCCTGTTGTTACTGTGGCTGCAGTGACGAACCAACAGAAGGACGACGTTCTCTGCTTCTACCCTTGCTGGTTTGGAGTGAAGGTGAAGCGCTGCATTCCTCCATATTCATATGTGCGTCAGGGAAATGACAGACCCAGCTCTCGCTAGCAGCTGTGTGTGCTGCTTTTCATCATGGATGAGGTCTCTGGATGGCGTTTCCTGGTGGACTCGGGTGCACAGCAGAGCATCGTGCCATTTTGCCGGCGGACGTTTTGTGTAAAAGTAACGGACCGTTGCTGGGCACGGCTGACAGCACCCCGATTCGCCCATTTGGATCGGTGTAGGTGACTGTGTTTCAATGGATATCAGTTTCAGTGGGACTTTAATAGCTTCTGTGTCTTTACCTATTTTGGGTGCAGATTTTTTGTGTGCTTTTAGGTTATTAGTACATGCTGCTAATAGCTGCTTAATAGATGCTGTGTCTTTTGATACAAACCTCTGTAAACTTGGAGGTCCTGGCCATCGAACCCTTGCCAACATGCTCGGCACAGGTGATGAATATCATCGTCTGTTAGTAGAGTAACATCTTTAACGGTTCCCACATTTTCTGCTACCGTGAGAAGCATGGGGTGGAATATTATTTACCTATCGTCGGTCCACCGGTTTTTGCCCAAGCGCGCTGCCTAGCCACTGCTAAGTTAGCTACAAAAGAGAAGTTCGCAAACATGGGGCGTCTTGGCATTGTACTGCGCTCCAAAAGTTAATCAGCATCTCCATTGCACGAGTCCCAAAGCAGACCGGGGTTGGTGTCCCTGTGGGGATTTTCAGCACCTTAACAACCCAACCAGTAATGACAGGTACCCAATTCCTCACATTCAGGACTTTTCTGCCTGTCTGGCTGGAACAACCATTTTTTTCTAAGGTGGTGTTGGTGTGAGCAGGGTCGGCGCCAGGAATCTTGGCCCCTCCCACTCAACTGCTGTTACAATTTTTGAGTCGATTTGACCCATAAAAAGCGTCACAATTTTAAAGGCTTGCAACTTGCTTTCTTTGGTTCAATACTGATACTAGCACAATATTTACTGCTCATGAATTTTACATGCAACCTCGTAAGTAGGTTGCTTAAATTTTTTCTTATCAGTTTTAGATTACTGAAACGTCTCTCCCCATGAGCAACAGTCAAAGGCAATGTGCAAAATACACATAAAGCAAACCAGACTTTTCAAAACATGCTATGTAGTTGCATTTTATTCAAGCTGCAAGATAACTTTAATAAAAATATGTTTTCTCCATATTTGGTAAAGCTGATACCACGTTGTGACAGTTTTCTATGGACAGATAATATGTGAAAACAATCAATCTCCTCCACCTCCTCCCTGAACTAGACTGAGAATTCATAACAGGCTGCACTAGCTACAGCATAGCACAGCGCAAGGGGCAGGGAGGGTGAGCAGCCACATGAGATTATGATTGCTAAAATTCACCTCCTGCCACTGATTGGTTGTTTCTAGACAGCACTGGCAAAAGCCAGGGGAAATAGATTTTCACAAATTATCTCTTATACCATACTGTCACAACATAATGACAGTTTTAACAAATAGAATAGAATAGAATAGAATAGAATTCAACTTTATTGTCATTGCATTGTCACTTGTACAAGCAACGAAATGTAGTTTGCATCTATCCAGAAGTGCTATACATGATATAAATATTTATAAACAGGTGTATGAAGATATAAACAGAGAATATTGACGTGCTATAAATAAAATGTTTTTTACAATATAAATATAAATGAGAGCTTATGTACATACTATACAAATTACACAGATTATACAGAATATACAGGAATATGAAGAATGGATTGTATATATATTAGTTGTTTTATGATACAGGTTAAATAATGGGAAATTAGATTTACAGATTATATAAAGATTGTATGTGTATGTGTGTGAGGGGAACAGTCCAGGGATGGGGGGGGACAGTCCTTATAGTTTGTGTCAGGAGGCGTTCAGGAGCGTGACAGCTGTGGGGAAGAAGCTGTTCCGGTGCCTGGTGGTTCTGGTCCGTAGACTTCTGTAACGCCTCCCAGAGGGCAGGAGAGAGAAGAGTGTGTGTGCAGGGTGAGTCAAGTCCTTGGTGATTTTGCCGGCCCTTTTCAGACACCGCTTCCTGTAGATGTCATTGATGGCAGGAAGCGATGCCCCGGCGATGTGCTGGGCAGTTTTCACCACCCTTTGCAGCGCCTTCCGGTCGGAGACAGAGCAGTTCCCGTACCAAACTGTGATGCAGTTGGTGAGGATGCTCTCAATGGTGCAACGGTAAAAGTTGGTGAGGATCTCTGAGGACAGGTGGTTCTTCCTCAAGGTCCTCATAAAGAAGAGGCGCTGGTGCGTCTTCTTGACGAGTTTGGAGCAGTTGGTCGTCCAGGTCAGGTCCTCGGAGATGTGGACTCCCAGGAACTTAAAGCTGTTCACACGCTCCACCGCTATTCCCTTGATGTGGATGGGTGGGTGGAGGTCAGCGTTCCTCCTGAAGTCCACGATGAGCTCCTTGGTCTTCTCGGTGTTCAACTGCAGGTAGTTCTTGTCGCACCACTCAGCCAGACGGTCCACACCTCCTCCCTGTAGGCGGCCTCATCGTTGTCTCTGATGAGGCCGATCACCGTGATGTCATCAGCAAACTTGATGATGGCATTAGAGCCATGGACAGGTCTGCAATCGTGGGTGAAGAGAGAGTAGAGGAAGGGACTCATCACACAGCCTTGTGGCACTCCGGTGTTTATGATGATGGTGGATGAGAAGTGATTGTCCACCCGGACGTGTTGGGAGTCGACTGGTCAGGAAGTCGAGCAACCAGTTGCACATGAGTGAACTGATGCCGAGGTCTGTGAGTTTGGCAATGAGTTGTGATGGAATGACAGTGTTAAATGCTGAACTAAAGTCTAAGAACAGCATTCTGGCATAAGTGTTCTTGTTGTCTAGGTGAGAAAGAACAGAGTGCAGTGCTATGGATACTGCATCCTCTGTGCTCCTATTCTGCCTGTATGCAAATTGGTGGGGGATCCAGTGTGGGGGGTAGACAGGATCTGAGGTGTGCTAGGACCAGCCGCTCCAAGCACTTGGTGATGATGGGAGTGAGGGCTACCGGACGATAGTCATTGAGTCTGGTCGGGTTGGAATTCTTGGGAATTGGGACGATGGAGGTAGACTTGAAGCAGGTCGGTACCACGGCGCGGGCCAGGGACAGGTTGAAAATGTCCGTCAGCACTCCTGCCAGCTCCCCAGAGCACGCTCTGAGGACACGACCAGGTATGCCATCAGGACCCGCAGCCTTGTTGGATTTAATCCTGCTCAGAGCCGCTTCTACATCAGAGGAGAGGAGAGTCAGTGGCTGTTGATCTGGGGTGGTGGCTGTCTTAATTGCAGTTGTAGTGTTCCCTCTCTCAAAACGAGCATAGAAGTTGTTAAGCTCGTTGAGGAAGGAGACATCAGCGGAGGCAGTGGAGGTGTTGGAGTTCTTGTAGTCTGTGAGAATCTGAAGGCCTTGCCACATGCGTCGGGGGGTTGGAGTTGGAAAAGTGATCCTCCACCTTCCTTTTGTAGTGGTGTTTGGCCTTCTTGATTCCCCTCTTCAGCTCAGCCCTGGCTGCACTGTAGGTCTGTGCATCCCCCCGTCCTGAAGGCGATGTTACGGGCCTTCAGCAGGAGACGAACATCTCGGTTCATCCAGGGCTTCTGGTTGGGGGTACATGGTGATGCGTTTGTGGATGGTGACACAGTCTATGGTGGTGGAGATGTGGTCCAGTACAGATGAGGCGTACTGATCCAAGTCTGTGTGGTGGAAAGTATTCCAATCTGTATTCCTGAACTGGTCCTGGAGCACAGCGTCTGAGCCCTCTGGCCACACCTTTACTGTCCTCACAGTGGGTTTCACACGTTGGATGAGTGGTGAGTACCGCGGTGTGAGAAACAGGGAGAGATGGTCTGACTGTCCGATGTGGGGGAGGGGTGTCGCCTTGTAAGCTCCAGCCAGATTAGAATAGACATGGTCCAGGGTCTTGTCTCCTCTGGTGTGGCAGGAGACGTGTTGGTGGAATCTGGGGAGGACTGTCTTCAAGTTGGAGTGGTTGAAGTCACCCGCAACAATAAAAGCAGCCTCGGGGTGTGAAGCCATCATGTTTGCAGAAACAGTTGCTTAGCGACAGACAGTAGTCTGTAGCTAAGATAGCTATGCTAAATGGTTAATAATCTCATACAGGCTACCCACATCTCAGAGAAAAACTATCTTGCAGGACCAAATCCATAAGCCGATTGAAAGTCTGGCCTGCACCTTTAAGACTAAAGGGCATCCGTAAAAACTCATAAAGACAATCAGACATGATAACTGTGGTTTTAGGTATATCCTAAAGATGCACTGAAATCTGATGGTAATCTTGCACCAGGGGCAATTTAAATTTGGCTTTTGCTATTGCTCAGGGGCTGCACAGTGGTGCATTTGGGAGCACTGTTGCCTTGCAGCAAGAAGGTCCAGGGTTTGATTCCCAAACCGGGGTCTTTATGCACAGAGTTTGCATGTTCTCCCTGTGCGTGCATGGGTTCTCTCCGTGTACTCCGGCTTCCTCCCACTGTCCAAAAACATGACTGAAAGGTATGCTGTTTTGTTAGTCTATTTGGATAACGTATTGGTGGCTAGTCCATCTGCGGAAGAACACAAGGTGCACCTTCGTCAGCTGTTCTTTAGACTCAGTGAACATGGCCTGATCATGAACCCAGCTAAATGCTAGTTTGGACTGCCTGCTGTTGAGTTCCTGGGACACAAAGTGTCTTCTCAAGAGGCGGTTCCCCTAAGATTGAAGCAGTTTCTGCTTTTCCCCTCCCTCAGAGAAGCCCTTGCAGGAGTTTTTGTGGATGGTAAACTTTTATAACCGTTTCATCCCACAGGCAGCTCACCTCATGCACCACTTGTATGAAGCTCTTAGAGGCAAAAAAGGGCACTAGCAAATAGAGTGGAGGAGAGAGTGCAGGTATTCGATGATACCAAAAAGGCCTTGCGTAATGCTGCGCTTTTGGCCCATCCATATCCAGTGGCTCCTGTGGCTCTTAACAACTAATGCCTCTGATTGTGCAGTTGGGGCAGTTTGTGAGCAACGAGTGGATGGTACCTGGCAACGCCTCGGTTTTTTTTAGCAGGAAACTCCGGGATGCCGAAAAAATTATGGCACCTTTGATAGGGAACTGTTTGCCCTTTTTCTGGCAACACGTCATTTCTGCTTCATGTTGGAGGGCAGGGACTTTATTGCTTTTGTTGACCACAAACCTCTCACTTTTGCTATGGCAAAAGTTTCTGAACCATGGTCGGCTCAGCAACAATGGCATTTGTCTACCATTTTCAGAATTCACCACTGAAATTCTCATGTGGCTGGAAAGAATAATGCTTATGTGCATTTAGGTGTGGACTACCTCACCATGGCCACAGACTGACTGACCAGGATATATTGTGGCCTTTAAAGCGGCTGAATCCAGTTTGCATTCAGACAAGGTCTTCTTTCATGAGTGTGGCGCAACCCTTTTTTGTGATGTCTCAACTGGCAAACCTCAGCCTTTGGCCCCTATTAGTTGGCTTTGGTGGATTTTTATGTTTCACACCCAGGCATTAAAGCTTCTGTTAAACTGAAAGGGCCTAAGTTTGTGTGGCCAGGACTCCGTAAAGATGTATGGACATGGGCGGCTTCCTGTTTGACTTGCCAGCATGCCAAGGTGCAATGGCACATTAAGGCTCCACTGGAGCACTTTCCTGTTCTGCAATGGAAGTCTGAACATGTGCATGTGGACTTAATGGCCCCGCTTCCACCTTCCAGATGTTTTACCTATCTCCTGAAGTTTTACAAGTCTCCTAAAAGATTTCTCTGGGACCTGAGCACCTTTAAAAGGTTCTGGAAGAGACCGATGCAGCTGAAAGCGGGGGAGCAATAAAGTGGCTTCATTATGCGCCTGAAAAGGAGGAAGGCACCAAGGAACCAAAGTGACGCAAACCAGTGTCAAACTTGGCTTACCCCACCACATACTGTTTCCCTGTTTCCATGAGGTTAAATAGCAGGCTTAACCTCATGGATGCTGTTCTTCCATGGAGAATAGACTGTTGTTCAGACAGTCAAAAAGAAGTCAAATATGTTTACAGATCTATGCCTGTTTTTTAAAATAAAATGTTATTCTAATGTCATGCTGTCATTTTTAAGTTGTCTACACACATTTTTGGAAAAATGGTAATGTAAGATCATTTTGAACATACTGCGACAGACTGGAGACCTGTCAAGGGTGTACCCCGCCTCTCGCCCGGAACGCAGCTGGAGATAGACACCAGCACCTCCCGACCCCGGTAGGGAGAAGGGTGACGGAAAATGGATGGATAGATTTTGAACATATAATAACCATCATCTGCCAATAAAATTATGTGTTTAACACCAGTGAAGAAACTTTTAATGATGTTAAATTCATTAACTTTGATTCAATATAAAATCAACCATCATCATCCAGATGATGGTTGAATCAACATTGATATAGTGTCAGTTCTAGTTGAAACCCTACCGTTGATTCAACATGTAAGTCACCGACCAATTTTAGTATCTTTTTTTTTCCCAACGTTGATTCACTCGTATTTTGCTATCTGGAGTAGGCTTGTTAAAGGCACAACTTCAGCCAAAGATTTGAATCCTCTTTTTGAACCAGATGTGCTCCAAAGTGTCTTGTCCATAACTCTTCCATGTACGGTCAGCTCTGACCAGAAGCATTTTGCTAACACTCATCTGTGACAGATAATATTCAGAAATGATTTTTTTAATATCTTTGAATTTATTTAGTTAACTCTGTACTCTGTGCATCTGCCCTAAGTACAGTCAAGAATGAACATTGTAATCTGTTGAAATGATGACAAGCTTGTCTGTTGTTTAAAGATTTAAACTGAAAAATTGCTCAAATAGAGAAAATTGAATGTTTATGATGCTGCATAATGATCTCTGTATTCATTATTATTTGAAGGATGTTGCAAAATCAATTAAGTTCTGCTCGTTAGTTTCTTTAGTTCTTTTTGTATTCTGTTCTTTGTGCATTTGAAATGAGTACTCTTAGACCAGTGTTTTCCCATTGGCTTGTAGTTTCTTTGAGCTTTAGTTCAGCACCTTCTGTGTTTGTAAGTCTCCTAAATCTGAATCACAAATCTACTAACTCATCTTGTTCTTTTGACATTTTCTACACCTGCCTCATTCTATAAACTTGCTGGTTCTCATTGTTGATTGTTGGATTCATGCTTTAGCTTCTTTGTTGGACTTATGCCCTTCATAACATATTTTAACTCTTTATGTTTTCATTAATTTAAAAAGTCCTTCGCTTTACCTTTTCAGTCTCCAGATTTGTCTGCATTTATCAATTCATGCAATTATCAGCATGAATTGGTCCATTCATGCTGATAAGTACAGCATGAATGGACCAATACTTGGATTTGTCTCTAGACATATTTTACTTTACTGTCCAAATCATACCATAATTTAGAGAAAGTTCATTCTTTCTTCTAGAGTGTCCCTTGTATTTAATTAGGAGACAGAAGTCTCTGAATATCCCAAAAACCAGTTGAACATACCTTTTCAAAGTTGATATTCTTATAGACACATCTGGTCATGGAACCAAATCAAAGAAGGTTCTAATTGGCATAACCACTCAGATGGAATTCATTTGGTTTCAATGACAGGAACAGCTTCATCTGAGCTGCCTGACAATATTTTATCATTCTGTCCCTGAAGTATAGATTCATTACATTGGATGGGTGGGGAGCAATTTTTTGTTCGTTTTTACTTTTTCAAAAATCAATTTCCAACAACAACAAGAAAACAACTGGTAGATGTCAGAACCTTGTTACCTTACACAGATAACCTGGTACCTGGAAACATGAGAGGTTATGTAGAGTTTCCCCCAGTAAATCATGAGCCAGACACACTGTCTCATGACTCCCCCAGCAAATTTTCTAGGGGAAACCCTCTTGTATTTTTGTACTATAAATGTCATGATTTCAGCCTTTCAGCTCCACCTGGACTGTGCTGATTACTCATTACCCTCACCTGCACTGTGCTGCTCTCTATATAAACAGCTGCTCGTCACCAGCTCAGCGTGAGATCGTCTGTTGCCCCAGTCACAGCTTTCAAGCCTTGTCTCATGTTTCAAAGAGTTTTCTGGTTTTCTGATCCTGCCTGTTTTTTGGCTGCAGATTTTGCCGTGTCCTTCGGCTGCTGAAAGATTTCGGCTACTGTTGATGAACCCTGCCTGTCTCTGACCCTGCCTCCAGCTTGCTGATTACTGGATTTCTTTGCCCGTGGCCCTCCTGTGCATGACCCCGGATCGTTTCACGACTCAGTCTCTGGTTGGTGGATTTTGTCCCTGTCATCTGTTTGTCCCCTCAGCCCCCAAGACCTCCCTTGTCCATTCACACTACTCTCCCCCCTGGCTGGATCCCTGCCCATCCTGACTTACCAGTCTGACCGTACCCTGTACAGTCCCTGCTATACCATTATTTTTTGTAATAAATGCATTTGGTTTACCTTACTTCTCTGATGGCTGCGTTTTGGATTCTGGCTGATTTCGCTCTAACGTTACAATAAATGCTGAATTAGTTGCACTTTTAGAGGTTCTCATTGAGATTGACTTGAGTGCATATGTTTGTGAACAAAGAATAATGTGTGCCATGTATGCTTGTCTCACACATGCTCACCCAATACATGTTTTGCCATGTGCTTGGTTCCATCTGTGCTGCAACTTGATAAAGTAGAAACATTCAATATTGTCCCAAAGTGAGAAATTCTGGTGTAATAACAGCAAAGTGACAAGTAAACAAAGTATGTAGAATTATGAAGGCAAAAATATAACATAAAATAACGGTGTAGAGTAAGATCAAAATTATAACATCAAATACAGTACAGTCATTAAAAATTTTGCATGCTCGAATCCAAAGGAACATGCAAAATTTTTTAAAAATGTACCAAATGTATACTTGTGCACCAAAAAACAACGCATTATTTACAACAAAAATTATGTAAATGGCCCAAACCGCCTGCCAAACAGACAATTCTGCATTGATTTGGATAAATAACCAATCACAACCGGCAAATCAAAAATACTGCACAATGGCATATATTATGAAATAAAATGTTTGGAAATATTTGTTTCAGAAAATACAACAATTTTGCACCCTAAGAATATTTTAAGTATGCAAATATTTACTAATCATTGTCCATTTTAGGTAATATTTCTTTTAGTTTATTTTACTTTTAAAAGTTGCCAGTATTAAGTAGCTTGTTTGATTACTTCATTAGAATTCAACAGAAGCACAAAAAGAAAATGTTTATTTTTCTTGTGTTTGTTTCTTTAAGACACTATAGTTGGTGTTTAGGTATTGCCAACAGTGTCTTCTAATGCCACATAATTATCTAGTCATATTTTCAAATTTCCTGTTAACTTTTAACAAAATCTTAACACAAACACACTGGGGTTAGCAAGTTTTCTGGGGGAAACCCTGTTGTGTGGTTTAAAATGTTACAGAGGGAGATTGTTTTAAAAGTTTAACATGATCTGAGTCACCATCAACAGTCACACAGATCTTCATGTAAAAGAAACATTTCAACGTGTTTGTTTTATTCCTTTATAACTGTTTGGAAATGGTTCATTTATTGCAGTGTGTGTGTGTCAGGGTAAGGCTATAGAAATGAATGAAAAATTATGGTCAATGTTAAGATTGGCTGTGTGTGTGTATGCGTGTGCATGCCTGTGTGTGTGTAGGCACTCATCTGTAATCGTCCTTTCCAAAGGGACAGCCTACTCCTAAGGAAAGGGCTTGGCTGCTTTTTCTTGAGTTTCTTAGTGGTTTTTTCTTTTTGTTCCTCTATCACTTTCAGAGCTACTAAAACATTTCAAGCTTGTTCCTATTCTGAGATTTTCTATGAAGATGCAACTAAAGTTTTTAGGTGAGCTGCAGTCTACATATTTATGGGATGATCAATGATCATCTGATTGAATGAATCATTTCATGTTGACTTTGAATTTTTTAAAGACCTATGCACTTTTATTTTTTATTGCTCTTTACTTTTTAAAGATTTCCATAGTGCATAGAGGATTGGTTTAATCCTGTGAGAAACAGATGCTTCAAAGCTTAATGAGGTAGGGAAACACTGATATAAAGAAATAAATGATCTGGTTATTGGAACATGACCACTTGGTGGAGTGGAATTTGTGGAAATCCCTGCCTGGAACTATCTTCTTATCAGGACTTCTGCAGACTCTCAGCTAAGAAGATTTTGAAGCATTTATTTATTTCATTAGTTTTTCCATGGTAGTTGTGGTGGCTGTGTCTTAATCTACAGTAATCTGGGCTTTGCACATAGTAGCACTTGAGTTAAAGACATTTCCAAGGAATATCCTTCATCATTTTTCGTAAGTGGATCAAGAAGAAATTTGAGGTTTTCTCCTGAACCATATCTTGGAATTTGGACTCCTTTATTTCACTGTCATGGAAAAATCATCTACAACCCGAAGGTGCAATAAGACTGAGAATCCAGTGAAGTGGCAATTGTGCTACGATGTCAGCGCCAGGACATGGTGGATGGTGAGTCCATCTTTTTAAGGTTACTACTAATAAACAACTCAGAAATTCTTTTCTGTTAAAAAAAAAACAAGAATCCTGCTTAAAAATGTGATAGTGACTGTATGCTAAAATGACAGCATGAATGTTTTTTTTCTTTATTAGACATTAATGCTAAAATGAAATGAAAATATGTGAAAGCTTATGCTTAGGAAAAGGTTTTACAATCTGTTTATAAACGTCTATATATTTTTTTGTTTAAACATTTCAGCAGGGTAAAGTCTATTGATTTTTACTCAAACCAACTGCTGTTTTTTATTCAAAATGAGTTTCAAAGTGACATCACAGGAGTACTGCAGAAAATAATTTAATTTCCCATAAATTATTTCCCACGTTTTGTAACTACAGATACATTTTTGCCATTGTTCTGTCTTCAGTCAATGCAGAATAATTCAGTCTAGCTGAGACCACTTTACATTTTTGTATAAATTGGTGGGGGTTCTAAATATTTTTCATGTTCCTTCATATTTTCACAAATTAAATAAAAACTTTACAAAGTAAAATTTCTTAAGTGTTTGATAATCAAAATCATTTTCATCTAGACCATTTCAAAAGGTGTAAATTGTAAAATTTCAGCTTCAGTGTATTTACTACATCCATTTTTTTTTTTTACATCTGGGAGCCCACTCACAATTAAAGACACACTGAAATAGGCAACAAAATGCTTAGAGAGCAAAACTGAGATGATTTTTCTTGATTATCATTCTGCAACAAACAGTAACTCTCAGTGAAATTATTTTTTTTTGTCAAAAGCAAAAAACAATTCTGTGTCAAGACATATCACAAAAATGTTTATTTACATTTTTATGCATTTGAAAAAGAGGCAATTTCAAGAATACAAATGTGTCTCACAGCATACATATAGTATATACACTATATTACTCACCTGCCTTGACTCACATATGAGCTTAACTGACATCCCATTCATAACCTATATGGTTCAATATGAAGGTGGTCCACCCTTTGCATCTAGAACATCTTCAACTCCTCTGGGAAGACTGTCAACAAAGTTCAGATTGCCATATGGATAAGTGCGATTCGTCACTCCAGAGAACATGTCTCCATTGCTTTAGAGGCCAGTGGCAGTGTGCATTATCCAATGCTTTTCATGGTGATGTGTGGCTTGGATGCAGCTGCTCCACCATACTTTGTCAACAATTGTCTAGATCTATGACTCCCTCACAAACAGACCATTTGAGGAGTTTGTGAGGATGAAGGACTCACAAACTTCATCTGTCTTCAACTGTCTTTCACAGTTTAAAGGACTAAACAGTTGTATGGCATCACAGAAGCACCACAGGAGACTGTACTCTCACCAGCTCTTTCATACTACACTTCAGACTTATAGCACAAGTCAGACTCTAGTCTTCTCTAGAAATATTAAGATGACTCTGCATTTGTCAGGTGTATCAGAGATGGACAAGAGGCTGAGTACGTCATCTCATTTTGAATGTGAACAAAATCAAGATAATTGTAAATTTCAAGAGAAACAGGGTCAAAGGTCAAACACTATAGCCTTCATTAGAGAAGAAGAAGAGGAAGGTTAGAGAAGTATAAATACCTTCATGGTCTCTTGAACAACAGAGTGGACTGGAGAGGCATTTTCCTCATGAGAATCTTTGAAAAGACATGGTTATGAGATATAACATTAATCTAAATCGTAATGTCTCTCATATTTTGCTATCAGTTTGCCATAATGTCAAAAGCCTCTGTTTTTCTGTTGCCTTTCTGGAAAGCTGAACAGCAGAGCATGTGGAAATATACATTTATAGAAAAGAAAAATTATTTCAAAGAAGCCAAAATAAGAATGTTATCCTGTTCTGTCCATTATTTACGTGATTTTCTTTTCAGTATTTTTAAGATAAATACTGAAAAGTATTGAAGTAAAATAAATCTACGCCATCATTTTTGCAAAAACAGTTGGATTTTGTATACTATGAAACCTTTAACATTTTTGATGGTTAATTTGATGTTCCTTTTTAAGTCTAGGTAAGCAATAGAAAAAAAGTTCTTGCAGGCAGAATGTTTTTTTAGACCTCCATCCATCCTCTGAAATGTTTGTCAAAGAACTCTTTGGGTGGCATGTCGTGTGTAGGAGGCCGTCAGTCAGTAATGAACTTTGTAATGTGAGAAAAAGATGAAGGGTCTCAGAGTGCAGAGGTAGACAAGCATGCCTCAAGGCTAGGAGGAATTCCAGGACAGGAACATCTCACTTCTAAAACTCAATAGCAACACTCACAAAAAGTAGGTATTTCTTTTATTATACTTAAATACAAATACACTGAGTTTGAAGATCATGTCTATGTTAAGATACAATTAAAGATAGCCAGATGGAGAAGAACAATTCTGTCAGAGGTGACAACATTAATGCAAGGCTGTCGTGATCCTGGTTTGTGCTCTGAGTTTTCTTGTTAATTTCCTTTAAAATTGGAGTTAATTGCTGTAGCTGTTTTTAGTTTTTTAATTATCTCCCTGCATGTATTTAAGTTCATCTGTGTTTTTGTGGGATCCTCTGTTGTGTTCCGTTGTCGTCTGGGTTGTACTCTCCTACATGGTGTTGCTCACAGTTCTTGATTCATTAAAGAATAACCTTTTTGTTAAAATAGGCTTTATTGGCTCTAGTGGCCTTTATTTGGTAGTGAATTGACAGGAAAGAGGGTAATGAGAGAGAAGGAAGACATGCGGCAAAGATCGCCAGGCTGGGAATCAAACCTGCAACAGCCACTTCGAGAACTGAGGCCTCCATATGTGGGTTGTGCTTAATCCCTGCAAACAAGAACCTTTTCATGTACCTGGTCGTCTATCTGCTCTGTCTCGTGACAAAGCAGAGAGAGCAGATCTTGTCACTTTGCTACAGTCATTGCTACAGCATATCTAATAAATAAAGATAATGAAGTAAAATTTGATCTAGCCTCTCGTTTCAGGTCAGTTGGAATTACCCAATGTCAGATTATGTCTACATGAAATGTACTCCACCTGTGTGCTCCTTTACTCTTATAGGACACTTTATATTCCTTTCTCTTTGGGAAGAGACTATTTATAAAGTCACTCTAATTCAAGGGTGGGCAATCCTGGTCCTCGAGGGCCGGTGTCCTGCAACTCTTAGATGTCTCCCTGGTCCAACACACCTGAATCCAGCAGCTGAATCACCTGCTAAATGCAGTCAAGTTCTCCAGAGTCCTGCTAATGACCTCATTATTTGACTCAGGTGTGTTGATTTAGAGGTACATCTAAAAGTTGCAGGAGACCGGCCCTCGAGGACCAGGAGTGCCCACCCCTGCTCTAATTCATTCTCACAACATCAATTCCTAATACTAAGACTCATCGTCTCTCCTCACTGTTCCATAGTGTGCCAACGCCTTCAAGAATCCTTCCCTGGAACCACACACACTCATTCAGATTCATCTTTGTATTTCAATAAACAGTCTTTAACTGATTTCATGTTCTCCTGTTGTGTTCTGCATGTGGGTGAAGAAAATAGCCCCAAACATGACAGAAGGTCTATTGCAGGGGTATGACTGCACAGAGAGAAGTGTATGGAAGCAATATAGACTATAGACTGACACCATGGCCTGTAAAAAATTAACATTAAATGCTAAAACTATTAATATTTTTTAAAACAAACTTTTAATTGTGAACACTTTCCAGATATGAAGCTGTTTCCTCCATTCCCACAAGGCATGAGTTGTGCACCACCATGTTTTTCATTCCTTGAGCCCGACATGTCCTAAACACAAAGTATGTAACTGATATAAAGTTTGCGTAATTATCTAAAAGTCTAACATATATAAATGATATATTAGAGTGAAGCTCAAAAATTGTAATTGGGTCACTGTTAAAAAATTCTGTCAAACTATGCTAACAGCAAAAGACTAAATTTGTCAGTCAAGGTGCTTAATAACACCACAGATTTGAGGTTGAGAACAGAAAAAATGGTTAAAATAAATAATAGTGATTCTTGAGAAGAGGGACATAACAGGTCCTATGGATAAAGCACAAAATTTGAATAAAGTATACACAATACATACATATATAATTAAATTCCCTTCTCACCCACCGCGGGTGGTTGTTATCCTCTGAGCTAGGGTCCTCTACCAGAGGCCTGGGAGCTTGAGGGTCCTGCGCAGTATCTTGGCTGTGCCAAGAACTGCACATTTCTGGACTGAGATGTCTGATGTTGTTCCTGGGATCTGTTGTAGCCACTGCTCCAGTTTGGGGGTGACTGCCCCGAGGGCCCCGATGACCACAGGCACCACTGTGGTCTTCACCTTCCAGGCCCTCTCCAGTTCCTCCCTAAGGCCCTGGTATTTCTCCAGTTTCTCGTGCTCCTTTTTCCTGATGTTGCAATCGCTTGGTATTGCTACATCTACCACAATGGCTTTCCTCTGTTGTTTGTCCACTACGACAATGTCTGGTTGGTTCGCCATTACCATTCTGTCTGTCTGGATCTGGAAGTCCCACAGGATCTTAGCTCTGGCGTTCTCCACCACCTTTGGGGGTGTTTCCCATTTTGATCTCGGGGTTTCCAGTCCATATTCTGCACAGATGTTTCTGTACACTATGCCTGCCACTTGGTTATGTCGTTCCATGTACGCTTTCCCTGCCAGTATCTTGCACCCTGCTGTTATGTGCTGGACTGTCTCAGGGGCCTCCTTGCACAACCTACACCTTGGGTCTTGTCTGGTGTGGTAGATCTGGGCCTCTATTGCTCTGGTGTTTAGGGCCTGGTCCTGGGCGGCCATGATGAGGGCCTCTGTGCTGTCCTTGAGTCCAGCTTTTTCCAGCCATTGGTAGGATTTACTGATATCAGCCACTTGGGTTATTTGCTGGTGGTACATCCCATGTAGGGGCTTGTCCTCCCATGATGGTATCTCTGGCACCTCAACCTCCATTCCCTGTTGTCTGAGACATTCACTGAGCACATTGTCTGTTGAGGCTTTGTCCCTGATGTATTTATGGATCTTAGTTGTTTCGTCCTGGACAGTGGTTCTCACACTCACTAGTCCTCTGCCTCCTTCCTTGCGGCTCGTGTACAGTCTCAGGGTGCTGGATTTGGGATGGAACCCTCCATGCATTGTTAGTAGCTTTCTAGTCTTAATATCTGTAGCTTTCATCTCCTCCTTTGGCCAGCTAATTATTCCAGCAGGGTATCTGATTACTGGCAGGGCGTAGCTGTTTATCGCACGGATCTTGTTCTTGCCATTGAGCTGGCTTCTCAGGACTTGCCTTATTCGCTGGAGGTATTTAGCTGTGGCTCCTTTCCTTGTGGCCTCATCGAGGTTGCCATTTGCTTGTGGTATACCTAGGTACTTGTAACTGTCCTCTATGTCTGCTATTGTTCCTTCTGGGAGTGAGACCCCTTCTGTGCGGATCACCTATATATATATATATATAAATATATATATATATATATATATATATATATATATATATATATATATTGAATAACTGACTAAACTAACCTGGGCCATGTGAGCACAACAATGTTTTCCTGGTGTTTGCTGAATATTTTTTATTCTAAACTTTGTAATAAGTGGATGGTGTTTTCAAAATCCTTTGTCCTGGAGCAGAACTCAGTACATGATAGTAGTTTAAAACTAATTATTGAGGGGCATCAGAACGTCTGAGGACCCCATGACCTCTTCCTTTCTCTTCTTTGCTAAGAGGGCTAGGGAGCTCTGGTTAGAATGTTATTCTTTAGTTTTTTCTTCTGTTTTTCGTCACAACCATGATGTGTCAACACCATAACTGACAATTTCCAAGATTTTGATGAAATTTTGAGAACTAATACTTAATTTTGGTATACTATAAAGATTTCATTTGGTATACTGTAAAGCTGATGAGCGACAATATGTCCTCCTTCAGAATAACATTATATAAATTGAGGTAGTTTGGCATTTTGTCAACTCCGTCAGATGTCAACTCCATCAGAGTTTTAACTGACAGTCTGACTCTTTCAGTGATGTTGTTGACAAATCTCACTTGTATGTGCAGTTAATTCATTTTAATGTATTTTACATAATTGGCATCACTTCACATGTATCAAGTATTTCTTTTTACTCAGTTTGTTACCACCTTCAGTTCTGTGTCAACTCTATCGGATGGACTTTGTTGTTTTTTGTTTTAAATAATATTTCTTTTGTTTCTTGAGAAGCATTTGTCTGCAAAACTGAGTAAAAATATCACTAATATCACTAATAGGGCCATTAAAAATAATTTTATATTTATTTTTGTCAGATGGTATTGACAGAGTTCTGGGTCAGGTTCTTTAAAAATTTAATTTTTAAAAAAATGTTGCAACTGGGAGCCTGCACCTTAGCATCTTTACATTTCCAAAACATTATATGTCATATTTGAATACATAAGCTTAAGGAATAATAAAATTTTTGGGGGTGGTGGGAGTGTTTAATCCAATTTTGTCCCACTTCTCAAGAATCACAGGGTAGGGGTTTAAAAATAAACCAACAGAGTGAAAAAATGGCATACTTTAAGGAGAGACGAGAGATTTGTTTTTGGCAGACCATGTTCAAAATAATTGTGGTTTGTTGTGTTATGATACAATTGTTATTTGGTGACTTGAATTTACTTTACGCCGTTTTGCGCACCAAACACTTCTAAAATTTCTACTGGATGGCATTTAGTTAAGGCTTGGGATTTTAATTTCTATTTTTCATTGGCTGTGCTTTATTGTTGTCTTATTTTATTGTGGTTTTTGGATTATTGTACACTTTGGTGCAGTCTTTGTGCTGCCTTTTAAAGTGTTTCATAGATATATTGATATTGACTTTAAATCTCAATCTTTTACATGTATTACTAAATGGGGGGTTAACTGTATATGATCTTAGTTTTATTGCGCTGCAATGGAAATTACTGAACCACAAAGACATTTAAAAAAAAAAAAGGGTTAAAGCTTCTTTTTTAAGGTAATAGTCTACAAAATAAGTCAGGTCAAATAAAGTTGCAAGTGAAAACAAATTCCACAACATTAAACTACTGTTTTGCATGTAATGTCCATGTTCTTATTGTCTCAGATCAAAACTCTGAAACTAAGCATTGATTTCTGGGGTTTTCAAAGAAAACAAATAAACAATGAAGTGATTCCATGTAAGTTAAAAGTAAAATTTGGTCATAGGGATGCTGACAGAAACTGAACAGCATAATGGCATAGGGAAGCTGTTGTAGACCACAAAGTGGAGCATTTACAGGATGACAGAAATGGATGAAAGAAATATACAGCTTTCAACCCAAACAAATGAATACAAAAGTTAGAAAATATTGTAATGAAGGGAATACTGTCCAAAGAGATGTAATACTATTACTACTACTACTACTACACTACTACTACGACTACTAATAACAATAATAATAATAATATTTAAATTTGTCTATTAAAGGCAGATGGAAAGAGAAGGCCTAATGTAACGGACAAGAAGGGAGGTGAGATGAGATAAGGAAAGTGAACATAGCAGGATTTCATTCTGCCGCAGCCTGGAGGAGGAGAAGGAGGAGGAGGAAGAAGGCTGACGCGGGACGTTTGTGGAGAGGAGCACCGCGGATTTCCTCCAGCTGGCAACCAGGGGCACAATGATGGGAATAACAGTGGAATGATAAGGACCGTTAGCTCAGGATGGGCAGGCGCAGAGATCAGCTTTAACTTCAGCCGGTGGCGGTTCAGCTTGGAAATGGTAGGAGCAAACCTGGTCGTTACAGTAATGTCTTTACTGTATTCCTAAAAGAGACGCGACCTAAAGAGTGAGAGGACAAACATTGGCCACGCAGCTCAACTAAGTCATTAATTCCCCTTGTATTTCATAGAGCTTTGTGTCGGAGGCTGTTTTTCTGTCTTTTGAGTTCTTCAGCAGTTTTATTCCGCTCCGCGACATCACACTCCTGTTCCTTTCAAACCTAGCAAATAAACTATTCCTTCTACCGAGACACACGCACGGCGTCACCGCTCAGCCCGCAGACAGCGGAGGGTTTCAGGACTCACACATTACACGCAACCATAAGACACTTAATATTAGAATTAAGTTAACTTTTACAGTCGACTCGTCCTCTCATCCAGTTGGCGTTATCAGTCAAACACTCCGTCCAAGGCGGAAGTGCAAAACGTGGATCCATCATTTAAGTAACAGTCCAATCGGATGAAGCTCACTTTTCTGATCACATACAGGCCGAATTTAACACACGGGCCTGAAACACCATTAGCTGAACTGTCACCCACCAAACGATACATTTTCCTATTCTAATAGGATAGAGTATTTAAACTCCCGCAGTTTTCACCGGATTCTGGCTTCTGTTGGTTCTGCTTTGTGAAACGAGCTTGCTGGAACAATCCAGCTTTTATATGATCCGCAAAGGTAGTTTTATAGCCTTTACTGTGAGAATGGCTGGAGCAATGTGTTAATAAAAGTTGTGTGGGTCGGTGCTTTGGAGCAAAGCAGGCCTGTCTCTGTTCCGATCACCAGCGGGACAGTAAAAGGCCAAGCTGAAGTTCAGTTGCTGCTGCCTCCTCCTCCACCTCCTCCCCTTTGTGGAAGGCTGGATTTTTTTTACGTGTTTATGTTAGTCAGCAGAAAATGGCTGCAGTAAAAGCCAGGGGGTTGAGTTAGAAGGAGAGGCCGACAGAGGGCCTCCTTCCCTGGCGTAGAGACAAGGAGGCAAGCTACTGTGAAAACACATCTTCAGCTCTCTGTCTATATATCTGTCTAGCTAGCTGTTATGACCACTGCATACACTTGCACTGATTGGACTTGTTCATATTGTTGACCAGGACAAAAAGGAAATCACAGATATAATTTCCATCCTTTGTCAAAAGTGTGTACTTTAATGTTTAACATTAAGTCCAACTTAATGTATTACGGGATCTAAACCTTTTTAGATGCCATTGTTTTTAATGTGGGCACCGATCCAAAACATATTTACAATATAATTGTGAATAAAGCTGTAGTATAATAAACTGTGAAAAAAGTGAAGTGCTGTGATAACTTCCTAAATATGCTGTATGTTGTTTCAGTTGACCAGGTGGCTACTGAAATCTGTGATGCAGACAAATTACCTGTGGTTTATATTTGAACCTTAAGAATGGCCTGAATTTATAGAGCCCTACAAGTCACTGGACTTGTTTTACACTGGAGTCACGTTCACTCAACCACACACCAATATGTAGTTTAGTATGCAACTTGTACTCAACTTTACAATTTCAAGGTGACCAACTACTCTTCCCACTCAGCCACAGTATTTAAAAACATCTTCTGCTGTATTCTGAGAATTAGAATTCCATTACCAGCGATGCCATTGAAAAGCTACCAAGAGAACTATCTGGGAAAATGTCAATCTCAACTGAAATGAATTCTTTAAATGGGGATATTATGTAAACTCAACTTTTTAAGTTTTATGTCAGCTATTCATTGCTTCCAACAGTTGATCAGCAGCTGGTGTGGAAGGGAGTATCTGTTATTGCATTGCTTCTGCTGAAAGAAATGCACCAATTTAAGCACATATGCATCTGTAAGTTTGTATTGATTTTTACAAATCAGTGTCTTTAAATAATTCATTGTTCTAGAGTTGATTATATTCATATATTGCTTATTTTGATAGCCCTAAACTTAACTGCTAAGATGCTTCTGCATAGTCCTCATCCATTCCCTGTCATCCTCGCTGAAGGCTGATTATTTTTCTTGCTTAGCAATTTCTTCAGGTCAATGGTGATCCAGGGTTTGCTGTTGGGGAAGCATCTCACTGTTCTGGTGAGGATAGTCTTAACTCAGACGTTTGTATACTGTATTTATTATTCATGCCACTGATGTCCCCTCCATGTGGCTACTATACTGTAAGAGAAAAACAAAGCTGTGTGTACCCTCACCAGCAACAAACCCCAACAAAGAGTAGACTACCATGCAATATAGCTCTATACAATCATGGTAAATGCAGTCTGAAGCAAGTGCCATGGTGCTAAAAATGTATTTCTTTTCACTATGAATCAGTTTTCCCTTTCATCTCTTCGTTGACTGGCAGTGTCATTTGTTTCAGTTAATTTTTGCTGTTAAAAACATGGATTTTCATTTTTTCATTAGAAAATTATGCAAAGAAAAGTAAAAATAGCTTCTGAAATTATTTTTTGGTTTTGTATTACTTTAATGTTTCGCCATTAGTTTAATGAATTTGTTTGCCAAAAGATCTCACATTAGCCATTTTAACTGAAGGAAGAGATGGATTGAACTTCTGTCATGCTCTCTAGTTTGCATCCATTAAAGCTCCTCTTTATCTGACCTGGGGTTCTCACTGCTAATTTCAGTATCATTTGAACCTTTGATGTGTCAGTCAGCACCTCCTGGTTGCAAAACTCCACCTGATTCCTAAACTATTGTGTTCCTTTGGTTACACATCATAGCAAAAGCACAAAAATAAAAAAGTAACAGCAAAAATTCATATAGCTCCATAATATCCAAAATCAGCAGGAAAAATAATTCAAAAAGCAATATTTCACCCTCAAAAAACAAATAAATACATCCAACTGCTTTTGATGTTTTCCAATATTTATAGCAATTGCTTTAAATACTGTTTACAGCTTTAGCGAGGGTAGGCTAGGAGGAGCTATATTGTCACATATTTGTGGGGTGCACTAATTATTAAATCTTTGTTTTCCATCTAATGAGTTAATAATAAAAATGATCCACTAAATAAATCTGCAACACCCCAACTTTACAGCGGACTCTGATGATAAAGATATACCCATGGCTTATGAGGCTGGTCACCTTATGGCATTCTTGTCATTAAAAAGTCCACAGAGGAAAAATAAGGATATTTTCTTACAGCTCGCGTGCTCTCCTCTGTACAAAGTCCAAACTAGTGCACATGAAATTAAAATAAATGAAGCATTGTTTCAAGACAGTTTTCTTGCTGAACACATGTTCCTACCACTTACTCAAGTCTAAAAGGGACTGGAAATTTATAAAGTTATCAAAGTTTTTAAAGAGCAGTTCTGTGTGCATTTAATATGTGTTTTTTTCTTAGTTCTCCTGCCAATGATGTGGGCTGGTTTCTGCCACCTAGTGCAGTACGCATGCATGACAATTGGGAAAATAAACATGAACATGATAATTGGCTGTACAGTTAAGTGCCAAATGTTAATTTGGCACCAAATGTGGCTCTCTTGGAGAGAACTCCAGCTGAAACTCCAGCAGCTACAACAGCCCAGCCAACATTAGCTTTGGGCTAACACCAGGAAATCCAGTCACAAATAACATATCAGCTTACTACAAAGGTGATCTTGGTGTTTACAAAAGAAAAAAACGCTCCCCTAAAATTGTCGCTCCTAAAGAAACAGTAGCAGCAACTTTTCTTAGACTCTGTATCCTCATTTGACAGGAGACTTGGGCTACAAAAAGCAGATCATCACAGTAAATCTTAGAACTCTGAGCTAAGAGCTTGAAAGTGGCCAGTATTAAAAAGCCACTGAAAGTGTATCTACTCTGAGTCCCTCCCGGATGACTGACCTTCTCACTCTATCTCTATCAGACACCCAACAGAGACCTCGCTCTTTCAGTCATGACCCAAAGCTCAGGACCATAGATGAGGGTAAGAACGTAGATCGACCGGTAAATAGAGAGCTTTGCATTTTAACTCAGCTCTCTCTTCACCACAACAGACCGGGACAGTGCCCTCTTCACTGCAGAAGCTGCGCCAATCTGCCAATCTGCCAAACTGCCTGCCAATCTTCTGCCAAAATTCTTTCTTTTTTAAATAAGATCCCAAATACCTCCCTGAGCTGCCACCTTATTGTGGTGCAAGGGTTTGTGCATCCCAGTGGTCCTAGGAGCTATGCTCTGTTGGGTTTCGTGCCCTGGTAGGGGCAGCAGGTCCTAAGTCAGAGACCAGACAAAGCACATCCCTGAAGACCCCTTAGGATGAACAAAACTTTTGGTCACTGGGCCCCACTCTGGAGCCCGGCCTGGAGGTGGGACACACTAGTGAATGCCTCTTGGCTGGGCTTTAACCCATGAAGCCTGGCCGAGAACAGGGACCTTGGCGAGCCGATCCTCAGTTCCACTTAGGTTAGACAAAGAAAAGTTGTCCTTAGGCCTTGTATGACTGCAAAGTAGATAAAATTTGAAATCAAGCAATGAAAAGAAGAGGAAAAAAGGAGGGAAGAAAGGGAAAGAGAATTTAGTTGTTCTGGGTCAAGACAATTACATTTTTTTTCATTATTATTCATCAGTATATATACAACAAACTTTACAGACTAAAAAAAGAAAATGGGTCATTGATCTGCAAAATAAATAACCAGATAACAGAATGACTAATAGCAACAAAATAAAATCACCAAACAAAAACAAGAGAAACAGACAAACAAGGAGGTATACATCAAAAAGAATTCATTCAAAACGAAGACAAAACACTGTACATAATCAATGGGTGTCTCAACAAAAACAATGAAATTGTTTAACACATGTGGATTAGGGTATACTTTTTTTCTTTTAATCTTGGTTGTTATTTTCTAATTTGAATTATTACTCAAATTAGAAATTATTACAATGAAAAATGAAAAAATCTATTACGCTCTCCCATTTTCTTTCTCCTTCCCGCGTTTTTGTTTCAGCAGTAACATTAACTTACTGTCAATAAAAGGGCATCGAGAATTATGGAGCATATTTCATTAAAATAGTCAAATTAATTTTTTATCTATTGCTGATTGTTGTTCCATTAATATCTGTTGTGTATGTAGATTTAGACATTGTAAGGTACTGATATTTTCCCCTATTTTTCCAGTTATCAAAATGTTTTCTTGGCGATAGTCAGGGCTACAAGCAGCAGGGTTTGAGTCTGCTTGGAGTTTATGTTCAGTTCTTCTAAATTACCAAGTAAGCAGACAGATGGGGGTAACTGGATGTTGTGGCCAGAGATTTGAGACAGTTTGGTGATTGTTTCTTTTCAGAAGTTTTATGTTGGTGGACAGAGCCAGAATGTGTGGAGGTGGTCATCAGTTGTGTTAAGTGTACAATGTGTCCGATTCTGTAAATCTTATGCTGTGTGAGGCGTGTCCTGTGAATTATTTTATATTGTATTAACTGTATGTTGGTGTTGTAGGACATGGAGAAAATGTTATGGCAAACATTATTCCAAAATTGATTATGTGTGTGGTTGATGGTAAGGTATTTTCCCATTTTCACTGTAAAACATTACAGTGAAACACCCTAAAGTGTGTTAGGGTGTTTCACCCTAACACACAGGATTAGATTGATATCAGGGGGATATCAATCTAATCCTGGGACCTTATTATTTGTCAATTTGTTTAGAGCAGTCAGTGAAACATCCTAAAGTGTTTCACTGTAATAAAACGAATACAGTGAATTAAAGGTGGTTTAACTTGAAAATGAAAGTCTTGAAAATATTGAAAATATTATTTTTAAGGCAGCAGGAAAATTGTACTGGTTTTAACTCAGAAATTAGAAAGTTGTGTAAACATTCTTTTTTTTAAGTTTATTAATCTTGAATTGTAAATTCTAACTTATTTTTGCAGTTTAAACCAAATAATACTTTCACAATATACTTAGAATAAAACTGCCCCCCTGCTAGTTAGAGGACACACATGTATCTATTATTTTCACTCACAATATCAAGTTAAAATGACAACTTATTTTATTTTAGAATAATTAAAATACTTGTTTCAAATTACATGAACAAAATTTCTGATCTGATATTGAATTTTATTAATCATCAGAGTGAATTCTGCCCAAAAACATTTAATATGAACAAGAGGTTATCCTCAAGCTTTGCAAAGTGTCAATTGCATTAAAATGAACATTTTCCTTCATAACACACAAGAGTCAGATCAATGTAACAGACTTTCATCTCAGGATACAAAAACATGTCACTAAACACTCTGGGAAATAGTTCCCACTCCTGTCTTTTTCTTCTTTTAGTTTTTATAGTGCTAACCTAAAAATTCTTGGTTTTTCTACCCTTGGAGGTTTGACAAAATTAATAAAAAGTTAACAAATCTTACAACTATAAGTTTATCTTTCACAAACTCTCACATTTAGGTTCAAAATCTAAAATTTGCTGAATTTATTTGACATAAACAATGGGAGATAGTATACAATTAAATGTGGTTATAATGTTTTACATTGCTGTAATCAGAATTTGAAGTGCATTGTTTGTTGAAGATATCGGTTTGTACATTTTTGAAAGTGTTTCTGGGGACTTCACAATTTTATTGATGGTATTTAGTAGTGATGGTTGTCTGAGGTAAAAATTATTAATGTCTATTTTTGTTTTGATGGATTGTTTTAATTGATTATATTGAAGAAACTGTTCCTTGTCAATATTGTATCAATAAACTGTTGAAATGTTATGTTAGCTGTTATGCTCCTCAAAGAAGTAGTGGAGGTATGTGATGCCTTTTTCCTTCAATTTAATTCCAGACAGGGGTGATTTATTTGCTGTGAAATCTGGATTATTTCATATTGGTGTTTGAGTTGTGGGTGAGATTATAAAGTTTTTTTATTTTATTGATCTTCCATCAAGCTGTCAGAGTTGTTGCTATTGCTGGGTTTTTAAAGCAGTTGTGATGTCTAATTGTGTTGCTAATGAATGGTGGGTCTGTTATTAATATGTCTTTGCAGTCAGATTGTTCTATGTCCAGCCATGGATGAAAATTATGGTTTCAGTGTATCTATTTGATGAGGTATTATAATTGGTCAGCTAAGTAGTAGCGGACTTTTGATGCTTCTAGGCTGCCTTGAAGTTTTGACTTCAAGGTTGTTGAAAATAGTCCTGTAGCTGGAGCAATGAGTAGGATCTTTTTTAGTTTTGAGAATTAATAAAATTAGTACTGTATTCATGTGATATGGGCTGACAATTTTTCATCTGCCATTTTAACAAATAGTGGAGACAGCAACTTCCAGAAATGTTTTCAAAATTCAGGGGGATATAAATCTAATCCTGGGACCTTATTATTTGTCAATTTGTTTAGAGCTTTTTCATATTCTGTAGATGTGAGTGGGATATCTAAGATGTCTGACTGTTCCTTTGTTAATGATGGAAATGTGATATTACTGAGGAAATGACCAATTTCTTTGAAGTCATTTTTCTTATTACTGTTAAGTTATGATATAATTGTCTGAAGGTGTTATTTATGATTTGTGGGTCTTGAATTGTTGTGATGAGGTTTTTTTTCCCATATTATGTTTAAGTTGATTTGCTAAATATTTGCCAGATTTATCATTATGTTCTTAATGGTTATATTGTAGTCTCCGTAGGACAACTTTTGTCTTTTTTATTAATAATGTTTTAAGTTTATTTTTGGTGTCTTCGATGTTTGTGCTATTGGGGTAGTTGCATATAAATTGTTTTAGTTTGTCTTCCAGGTAATTTTTCAAGCTTTGTTCACTTTTCTTTTTGAATGAGAAATATAAAATTATTTTCCTTCTTATAACTGTTTTGGCTGTTTCCCAGATCAGAGATAGAAATGTATTTATTATTTCATTTGTTCCCATAAAAAATGACCAGTGTCTTCTAAAGTGTAAATCAAATTGTCTTGTCAGTTGTCTTGCATCAGAAATTTGTTGAATAGCCATCTTTGGCTTGCTTTTATTTCAGTTTTCTTGTGTAACATAAAACTGATCGGATATGATAATTGGGTAAATGGTTGGGATGGAAATATCTATTATGGAAGAGTTACTGGTAAGAAGTATATGTATATGCACATGCACCACACATGTGCACACACACAGGCACGTACATATACACACGTCCATATATACATACATACCTATCCCTAACCCTACACACATACATGCACACGTACATATACACTCACACATATATTTAAAGTTTTCAAAATTACTGGGGAGAGAGCAAAATAACAAACAAACAAATCAGAAGAAAATCTTTTGGGAGATCGAACGTACAGGCGAAAAGAAAGAGGAAGAGAAGATGGACATTAATGATGGACATTAATTGTCTGACAGAAAATAAAACAATAATATAATGATATTAATGAAAATAGAAAACAATAAAGAAAATAATCCGTCTTATTTATACAGTGTATCACAAAAGTGAGTACACCCCTCACATTTCTGCAGATATTTAAGTATATATTTTCATGGGACAACACTGACAAAATGACACTTTGACAGAATGAAAAGCAGTCTGTGTGCAGTTTATAAATTGTTAGCACTCAGAACAGACTTCAAGTTGGTCATTTGAAGACTCTCAGAGCACATGCTCAGGGTCACATTCAAATGCTGTCTTTGAAAAACTGGCACAGGAGTTCTGTCAGCATTACTGCAGAGATTAAAGAGGTGGAGGGTCAACCTGTCGGTGCTCAGACCATACGCTGCACCCTACATCAACTTGGTCTGCATGGCTAGCACTCCAGAAGGAAGCCTTTTCTGAAATCTATACACACGGAAATCTGCAGTTTGCTGAAGACATGCCAACAAAGGACCTGGATTACTGGATTCAGGTCCTAAGGTGCGATGAGAACATGATTAATTTGTTTGGTTCAGATGGTCTCCAGCATGTGTGCAGCGGTCAGGTGAGGAGTACAAAGATAAGTATATGATCTCTACAGTCAAGCATGTTGATGGGAATGCCATGGTCTGGGACTGCAAGAGTGCAGCAGGTGTTGGGGAGTTACATTTCATGACCTCCAATATGCACTGTGAAATTCTCAAGTAGAGCCTGATCCCCTTCCTCTGGAAACTGGATCACAGGGCAGTGTTCCAGCATGACAATGATCCCAAACACATCTCTAAGGCGACCACTGCTTTATTGAAGAGACTGCAGGTAAAGATGATGGACTGACCATGCATATCTCCAGTCCTGAACCCAATAGAACATCATTGGAAGGTGGAGGAGCACAAAGTCTTGAATAGCTGCCAGCTCTGTGACATCGTCATGGAATAATGGAAAAGCATTCCAGTGGCAATCTGTGAAGCTCTGGTGAACTCCATGCCCAGGAGAGTTAATATAGTTTTGGTAAATAATGGTGGCCATGCAAAATATTGACACTTTCACTAAGGGGTGTACTCATTTTTGTTGCCAGCGATTTAGACATTAATGGCTGCATATGGAATTTTTTTGAGAGAAGAATACATTTACACTGCTATATAAGCTGCACACAGATTACTTTTCATTGGGTCAAAGTGTCATTTTGTCCCATGAAAAGACATACTTAAATATCTGCAGAAATTTTGTGATACACTGTACATGAAGGTTATATAACAAAGTAATAGAATTACCAAAGAAAACAAGAAAAAAAGGAAAAAAAAAGGAATAAAGTCAATAATGATAATGTTGTAGATAAAAGTATGAACCAAGCAGTTATGTATTTACATGCTCAAAAAATAAATAAAAATACAACAATAACATCTTAGTGGTGATGATAGCAGTAAAATAAGGTAATACTGACAATGATACTGATATTAGTAAAATAATCACGATATATTAAAAAAAACAACCTAAAAATTCTAATAATATTGAGGACAAAAGTTCTGATAATAAATCTGTTGTATTGAGTCCTTCAATATTAATAATAAAATAACGGCAAAAAACTCACTTGCACACAAATATATGCTCATCCCCATTCTGCTCCAACCATGTAATCAGCACAAATTGCAACAGAAAGGCAGTTAACAAGAACTTTATTTTAAACACCTAATTCAGCTCAGATAATGGAACAGTCTCACTTTTGAGTTGATCATTTATCAAAGCAACGTCCAAAAATCTAAAAATTGATGGAACAAAAAAAACGTTCTCTTGAGGAAGGTGTCGAGGTTTGGCTGGCTTCCCAGCTTGAGGTTCTCAACAGAACCTGTGGTACTTTTGGTTGGAAACACAGAGGAAAGAATTCCTCTGGTTGAGGAATGGAGAGGCTGCCAAAGCAGGCAGACGCGTCAAGAGCCTTATCTTGTCTCTATGGGAACGCACAAACACGGGGTACGCAGAATGCTTTCTAGAAGTCCTATAGTGAACACTTCGAAGGTTTTTAAATAAATCTTCTTCCTGGCAAGCAGTTTAGAAGAAAAAGGTTCACAACTCTTGTGTCTTGAGTTGGAGGTGGACTCCGAGCTTTATTGCAAAGGGGGAGTTTGGCAGTGATGACTCTAACACAAAGAATATGATGTCTCCAGCAGGAGTGTCTCCAGTACAAAAAAATGCTTAGAAATTATATCTGATCAGTTTGTGAATTAAGATAATTTAAAACAATAATTAGTTGAAAATAGATTTATTGACAATACATAAGTGGTTTAGAAATCTCTAAAAAATTAAAGAAAGAAATAAGAAAGTAAATATATGATCAAAAGTTTAATATGAAATTAATGAAACAAAAGATTAAAAATAGAAATCATGAAATAATCATTTTGGTTCATTTGTTGAAACATTAAACAATTTTATGGGGCAATTTATTTCATTCTCTGCCTATTCTTGATTTTTGTAGAATTTGCCTTCCATAGGATCCACTCCTCTGGGTTCACAGGACAGGCCAAAACTTATTCTAGGTAGTTCTTGAACTCAATTAGCACCTCTAGTTTATGTATGCTTAAATATATTTGAAATCACACAGTCTGTGTGTGAAACTCAATAATTTTGGTTAAATGTTTGTTAATTCCATGCATTAACCTTTTATGTGTGTGTGTGTGTGTGTGTGTGTGTGTGTGTGTGTGTGTGTGCGTGTGCGTGTGTGTGTGTGTTTGTCTGTCCTGTAGGATGAGTTCCATCCATTCATTGAGGCTCTGCTGCCCCAGGTTCGTGCCTTCGCTTATACATGGTTTAACCTCCAGGCCAGAAAGAGGAAGTACTTCAAAAAACATGAGAAGAGGATGACTAAAGAAGAAGAGAGAGCTGTTAAAGATGAATTACTGGGAGAAAAGGCAGAGGTAGATTTTTTAAATAATGCTGCAGCTAGTTGTCAACTAAAGAACTGATTTTATGAACTGAGATTTCTGTTTCTGTATCATTCTGCTACTAGGTGAAACAAAAGTGGGCTAGCCGACTTTTGGCGAAACTAAGAAAAGACATCAGACCTGAATGCAGAGAGGACTTTGTCTTGTCAATCACTGGGAAGAAAGCTGCGTGTTGTGTCTTGTCAAATCCTGACCAGAAAGGCAAAATGAGACGAATAGACTGTCTCAGACAAGCTGACAAGGTAAATAGATATGTAGATAAGTAGATATTTTCTACTAGTTATTAGTTATTATTATTAGTTATTATTAGTTATTATAAGTTCTTAAATATACACTGTTCTTAATTTCACAGTGTATATTCTTCTTAGGAATGACTGAACATAATAGATTAACCAAACTTATTAATGCCAACTCATAATGGATCAAATGAACACACATTGAAAGCATCAATTGCAGTTATTCCTTTAAACCAGCAGGTGGCATAGTCCAGCAGGAGATGCAAATAAATTACTACACTAAAATTAATTTTCTACACCTATATAATTGTCTTTCTATATATGTCAAATCAGCCAATCAAATGGCAGCAACTCCATTCACTTAGGCATGTAGACATGACCAAGATGATATGCTGAAGACGGGCTGGTCTGAGTATTTCAGAAACTGCTGATCTACTGGGATTTTTACGCACAACCATTTCTAGGGTTTATAGAGACTAGGCCAAAAAAGAGAAAATATCCAATAAGCGGTAGTTCTGTGGGCCAAATGCCTTGTTGATGCCAGAGGTCAGAGGAGAATGGCCAGACTAATTTGAGCTGATAGAAAGGCAAAAGTAACTCAAATAACCACAAATGCGGTATGCAGAAGAACATCTCTGAACGCACATCACGCCAAACCTTGAGGCGGATGAGCTACAGCAACAGAAGACCACACCAGGTGCCACTTCTTGTCAGCTAAGAATGGGAAACCGAGGCTACAATTCACACAGGCTCACCAAAATTGTACAATAGAATATTGGAAAATGTTGTCTGGTCTGATGAGTCTCGATTTCTGCTGCGACATTTGGATGGTAGGGTCAGAATTTGGAGTCAATAAGATGAAAGCATGGATCCATCCTTGCTTATATCAACGGTTCAGGCTGATGGTGGTGGTGCAATGGTGTGGGGATATTTTACTGGCACATTTTGGGCCCATTAGCACCAATGGAGCATCGTGTCAACGCCACAGCCTACTTGAGTATTGTTGCTGACTATTTCCATCCCTTTTTGACCACAGTGTGCCCATCTTCTGATGGCTACTTCCAGCAGAATAATGCTCCATGTCATAAAGCGTGAATTGTCTCAGACTGGTTTCTTGAACATGACAGTGAGTTCACTGAACTCAAATGGTCTCAACAGTCACCAGATCTCAATCCTATAGAGAACCTTTGGGATGTGATGGAACGGGAGATTCACGTTCTGGATGTGAAGCTGACAAAATCTGCAGCAACTACAGAATGGGATTAAAGCAGTTCCGAGAGGAAAAAGGGGCCCAACCTAATTCTAAGGTGTACCTAATAAAGTGGCCAGTGAGTGTAGTTAAGCATTATCTGGCCTTATCTACTAATCATTCTAACTATCAATGAACCATGGGAGCTTACTTGGCCTATTAATTGGTACTGTTTCTTCACCCATATTCTAATTTAAATATATGCACAGCTGCCTGCATATAACATTATAATGACGCATTATTATGGTTCTTTTCTGTACATTTGTTTGCAAAGCTTCTTTATTTGTTGTTTTTCTTTTGTAAATTCTTAAAAACTCCATTTTTGAATAGGTGGGAAACATTTTCCCACCATTGTGTAGTAATTCTATTTGACAACATGATGGAGCCAACAATATGTGTTGAAAGTGACAGAAACTGTGCTCTATTTCGGCTAAGTGTGTGTTTACATCAAGTTAATATTTCAGGTCCAACTACTTGATTTTGTCTCGTCTCTCCAACTTCGCATTGGAGTTTTTTTTTTTTCAGACAAAAACTATGTTTTGTCTCTCACACATTACTAGTATTTTGTGAGTACTCAGACATACTCTCAAAATGTTAAAATTGCCAACCATCGATATAATCTGCATCAGAGGAATCTCTCTCACACATACAGAAAATTAGTCTTTCAGACAAATACAAGTCTCCTCCCCATTCATTCATTCATTCATTCATTCATTCATTCATTCATTCATTCATTCATTCATTCATTCATTCATTCATTCATTTAGCCTAGTGTCAATTCACACATACAGAATATATTTCGACCTATCATTCAGAATAGTATGTCCGTACGCTTTGTCTGTATATGTGCAATTTTAGTCTTGTGTATGCGAGAGAAAATTGTTTGCGTTTGTGACATTTTAGCAGTGTCTGTGAAATTTTAGTATTTTGTGTAAAATTGTTTATTTTATATTTTTGTTTCGTGTGTGATATTTTAATAGCACAGTTTTAGTATTTTTTCAGTGTTTATGAGTCTGTAGTAGTATGTGAGAGACAAAACATAGTTTTTGTCCGAAACGGCCCCTAATAGTTGGGGGCACAGCTTTGCGATTTCTTATTTGAAAGTACAAAGAGGAAGAAATCCAACAGGAAGTTATCTTTGTCAAGGAAAGAAAGCATGATGCTTTTCTCACAATTAAAACTCATCCACTCCTTTCTATCTCTATGATTTACAATATGACTAAATATTTGAGTTGAATAACATTGAGACATTAGAAATGTAAATAATGTCATAAGTTTAACAACTTTTGACATGTTTTTCGCCAACATAGTTAAGCTTTGTCTGACTATCCATATAGAAATCCAAGTTGAAATGAACTATTTAAGCCATCATATCTATGTAAGCTGTTTATTTGGCCATAGATAATTTTGATACATGCAGTTATGGTTACATTTATCATGTTATAAGGACTATTAGTATGGATATTTTCAGTACATTTGTTTGGACCATACATTAAATGCATTTCATAATGTTGTTTTGTAAAATTCCTTCACATGACCTGACTTTTTTTTAAACAGGTGTGAAACAACTTCCCATCATAGTTTAGTAATTCTGTTTGGCCACATGATGAAGCCAAATCCACATTTATCTTTGCCAGGAACTTGTCTAACATTTGAGATACCTTCCAAATGTACATGCCCTTACAATCCTTCATATCTTTATAAAGTAATGTTTTTTGGCCATGGTATGACTTCTATCCTGATTTGTATACCATAACATGATTTGTATATACTCTTCTGTATTTTGTATTGTTTCACTTTCACACTTTTTTTTGTTGTTGCATTAAATCTTCTTCAAATACAACACTGGCCTTTATCCAGAAGGATGTGGTATAAGACACAGTTTCGCTATCTGTGAACATCAATAAAGGACACTTGTTCACATTGGGCGCAATAGTACATTTCTTTTCAGGGGAGGTGGCAGGGTCCCATGAGGGGCCATCATTGGGTGTAGTGACCTGCAGTTTTACTTATCATTGCATTTAGGGAGGTTCCATCCAGTTATCTCATGATGTATACTAATACAAAGTTATGGTTGACTGTAGTGAGAATAATTTCATTTTTTGTTTATGATTATAATTGTATTCCAGGTGTGGAGGTTAGACTTGGTGATGGTTATCCTCTTTAAGGGAATTCCTCTAGAAAGCACAGATGGAGAGCGTCTGGTTAAGGGAGGCCAGTGCTCCAATCCTGTTCTCTGTGTCCAGCCACGACACATCTCTGTTTCTGTGAAAGAGCTAGACCTCTACCTCGCCTTCTATGTGCAGGAGAAAGGTATCTATGCCCGCACAGTACAGTCACCCTCTCACACCCACACACACACACACACACACACACATGCACCCCCCACGCACACACACACGCACACTTTTCCATTCTGCCTTCTCTTGTTTTCAGAGGCAGAGCAGAGTAACAGTCCCAGTCGTACTGGAGTTGGCTCTGATCAGGAGGACAGTCGGACAGGAACTATAGGTAACAAATCTCCTTAAGAAAAATTTCCTCCATATAGATTGTTTGGTACAGAAATACTTATGTGTGAAAACACACTATAGATTAGGTGTCGCATTACCAGAATGTTTTTTGTATTTGACCAGTATTTTTTTTAAATCAACGGAAAAAACTGAAGCTCCTCTTTCATTTTGGTAGATTACAATTCATTGTAAATTGTCAAACATGTCATTAATTATAACAGAAAAAAACAAAGAACTCACTATACTTCCCTGAGGAATATGTTGTCCCTTGAGAATATGTTGTCCTCGTCTTACTTGTATTAATCTATCTTGTAAAAAATCTTTGATCCAATGAAACATTGATCCACTAATTCCCATTTTTTTCAATTTAATTAAAAAACCTTCTTTCTACATCATATCATAAGCTTTCTCTATATCAAAGAAAACAGCCACCACGCACTCCTTATTAACTTGCTCTTTTCTGATTTCATGTTCTAGACATAGAATAGGAACCATAGTACTTCTACCTTTTCTAAATCCACTTTGAAATTTTGATAAATATCCTTTCTTCTCAACAAAGTAGCTCAATCTTTCATTTATCATTCTGTCCATTATTTTACATATATCTGAAGTTTAAGCAATATGTCTATTGCTATAACTTGCTGGATTTGACTGCTCTTTTCCTGGCTGTAGAATTGGAACTATGATTGCTTCTTTCCATTCCATAGATAAAAAACCTATTTTCCATATCTTATTATAGAATTCCGATAAAAACTTTTTGGATGATTTACTAAGCTTATTAACCATAATATAAGAAATATTATCTTTTCCTGGAGAAAAGCATTGTTTAATTCAAATAAATAATTCCGTTCATTCTTCTCTCTGTTCCTTTAACCACCAATCAAAATCCAGGCAAGATATAAAACCCAAACTAATATTTTTTAACCTTGTAGCGCATATATTTTCTTCAATCCCATGACCAATAATTGGAGAGTAGTAAGGACAAAGTAGCAGGGTCAAAGCCTAGTATGTGCACGTATGTATATATGCCATTTTCCCAAACTCACAACAGTCTTTAACTGGCTGTTTGTTTCTGCAGATGGCCCAGAGTTCCAGGAAAGTTTTGTGACTTCAGGAGTTTTCAGTGTTCCTGAATTGGTCCAGGTCTCAAGAAGTAAGTCTTCTTTATCTGAACGGGACAGTGAAGGTGAACTGTCCAATGTCTCAGCATGGGTCAACAATCTAGAGGGGAAAAAAATAATGATTTATATATTAAGCCAGAAATTTAGCATGCTACAAGTGTCAACCAACAAATGTTGTGGAACCATCATCATAAAATAAACTGATGGGGTTTATCTAAGGTGGCTATTTTTTTGGTAAACTTTAGCTCTTATTTTTTTCATTCTCTCATTACATCATTCACTTAACTTTCTCCCTAGTGCTTTAACCTTCCATTACATCCTATTTAGTTATTTAAAACCTTTTTTCTTTTGAGCTTTTTTGAGTCATGAACAACACTAATTAATTCATAACCTAATCTGAACTTCAGAATTATTCAAAATATCAACAGTTTGGGTGTAGAAGTTTCAGTTTGTATGTACTCTAAGTCTGAACAGAATTTTTGCTTCTATGTGTAGCTCCAGTAGTTACAGGAGTGGGACCTGGTTTCTCTATTGGGGAGCTTCAAGGTCATCTGGCTTATGACCTTAACCAGTCCATCAATCAACCGGTCAGCCTGCGACGCTCGCTGGCCAGCACGTCCTCCAGCGGGTATGCAGACACAAAACATGCATCTGAGTTGACTGATTATATTATAATTATATAATATAATAAGTTGATTATATCAGTTGATGCTGATTATATTTTAGAGTTAAAAAAGGAAAACTCAGAATTAAGGGACTTATCTATCAAGTTTATTAGGTTGTGCTTGAAGTCGAAGAAAAAACAGAAGATGGGAGCTGAAGTAAAGCAGAATGAACATGTTGAAAACAGGAGAGACCACTCTAACCTATGGGACAGATAGCTTCTTCTGTGTTTCTATGTTGACTTTTTGTACCTCCCGGCATATTAAGTAAAATTTCTCATCAGTGATCTTCAGGAGGATTTATGTTGCATAAGTGAAAATATGCAGAATGACAAATATTACTTGAAAACAAGAAAAGGTAGAACGTGACTAACATACCTAGGCTGGCCAACAACTGAATTGCCTTTTTCCTCTACTGTCCATTATCAAAGATAAGCCTTAGATAGGCTTTTGTTAGCCATGAATAGGCTTGTGTTAGTTTTAAATAGGTTTATATTAGCTTTGAATAATTTTAAAGCTTTAATGCTAGATAGGTAAGCTGCTTGGATGCTTATGCCAGTCATCTCATCATTTCTTCTTTAAAGAAAATTTTTATGAAGACAAATGGTTAGCATACAATATCTGAGGTACCATACATTAAATGCATTTATGTATTCTTTTGACAGAGTTTAGTGTAAACCAACATGTCTACAGACAAATAGTAGAAGTTTGATATTAAAAGAGTAATTTTATTTAGCAGGACAACACTTACGCATATTTAGGCATTATTTCTGTCAAAAATTCTGACAGAATTCTGTAACTTAAGTCCAGATTATATACTAATCTGTCTGTAGGAGTAAACGCCTTAAGTCCGGCTCCATTGAAGAGGATGCTGACAGTCCTGGAGGGGAGTATTACCATTCACCTGCATCTCCTGCAAGCAGCTCCAGGAACTGGACTGATGACTTGGAAGGAGGTAACAGAATAAGCAACATCTTATTGTACCAGTTAGCCTGAGAGACAAAGGCTTAAATTGTTTTATTTTCTGTCAGCTGAAGAACTTACTAAGTGAAAAAACATGAACAGCATCGAGAGTCCGAACTGTTTAAATATGATTCACAGCTTAAATTTGAGAAAAATATAAAATAGGAAAACTATTAAACCCATTTCATCTCAAGCTAATAAGACCATGTTAACATGGCCAAAATATATTTGCATGCTATGAGTCAGTCGAGGCTGCCGTTTCCAGGACGGGAACTGCCAGCCTCGACTTCAGCAAAGGTGACCGGGAGATCACCTCCCAGTCCTGTTGAGCAGTCCGTTCCACCAGACGGGCAAAATGCTTGAACAGGGTGGTCACCTGTGCACCTGATGTCTTCTTCCTCACCACACAGGGAGAACAGATACCTGAGGAGACAGGTGGCCCCTGTGGGGCAGCACTGGGGATGTGCAGAGAAGGATAATACGTCACATAAGACCAGCACCCACAGCCTTACCTACTCTAAGACCACATCTCAGCACTTTAGGAAACCAAGCTAAGAATCCCCCAGGCAACCACCTCACTGCCAGACTGAGCTGATGAATAAGGAGCATAGAGTCAAAATAAACTAATTCTCTTTGTTTTGTTGTTGTTGTATCCATTTTCTATGTAAACTAATTCTTTGTCACAGTACATTCTTCTTTTCATTAATGTGAGTAATTTAGTTCTGTTTCCCACATTAACAGAACTAGATTATCTGTCCAGGGACCCCAACTCTTGTCTTCTAACCATAGATGTTGTGGCAAAAACTACATGTTATTGTTAAGTTTCAGCAATAAAAAGAAATGTGACTGGTTTTATTAATGAAGTGTATATTTATGCTTTTGTGGTACAGGTTTGTCTCCCCCAGTGAAGAAGGCAGAGCTGGACAGCCCTTCTCCACAGGAGGGCTCACCAAGGATGGGATCCTTCACTCAGCACCACCGGCCAGTCATAGCAGTGCACAGTGGTGCGTAGCCCTTAGAGTCCCTAACATTCTCTTGCTCTGCTTTACAAACACACCTGGGGCCTCATGCATAAGTGCGCGCAAAAAATGTGCGGCGGCATATTTCATGCACAAATTGGCATGTATAAAAATTAACTGTGTCAAAGTTTGCAAAAATATACCTACACTTTTTTGCTGCCGTTGAAATATGCGGCAGCCACGCAAACTTTTTCTGTGGACAATACCAAACTACAAAGCGTCAAAACTCATCTAAAAACCCTGAAATCTGACTACATTTGGTTATTTAGACCATCAAACCCGATGTTTTTCATGATTTTAATATTTTATTGTTTAAACATAAACGATGAAACTGAACCGCATTCATCTACAGACAATAGGCTAACACACATAAAATAAAGAAAATAAAAATAAAAGTATGTGAAAACCTCGCTTGAATGTAAATAGTGCTTTTTCTCAGTTTTTGTCTCATAAAGATGTAACACAGTGTGACGAGGTGCATAAAAAGCATCTATGGGGTCATTTTATTCTCACTAAAAGAAAAAAACAGGGTTGGATCAGCAGATTAACTCAAACGTGCTGATTAAAAATAATCAACAGCTTTGATTATCTTTAAGGTGATCAAGGTATGTATCCTATCACGCGTATATAAGCAGCTGCGCAAAGGTGAGCCGCGTAATTGTGGAGCGCTTTGACTCTGATGGAGAACATTGCCAATGGAAGGGTTCAGAGGGAGCGATTGATCAGAGATCATATTGATCTGCTGGGAAATGTTGATGATTGTTTATGAGCGGTTCACTGGCTGCCTGTGTATTTTAGGATCCGTTTTAAAATTCTTATGTTTGTTTTTAAATCACTACATAATCTTGCCCCAGTTTACCTCACTGAGCTTCTTCACCCTTACATACCTTATCGGTCTCTCAGGTCTGCAGATCAGTTGCTCCTGGAGGAACCGAGATCTAGAAGGAAGCTCAGAGGGGACAGAGCTTTCTCTGTTGTGGGTCCTAAGTTATGGAATGACCTGCCTTTGCAGGTTAGAGAGGCCCCTTCACTGTCCACTTTTAAAGCTCGTCTTAAAACACATCTGTTTAACTTGGCTTTCAACTCCAGCGAGATCTAGTTTTATATTGTATGTTTGTTATAAGCTGTAAGAGTTTTAATTTGTTTTTATTGTGTACAGCACTTTGTATCAGCTGTGGTTGTTTTAAAGTGCTTTATAAATAAAGTTGGTATGGTACGGTATGGTATGGTTAGATTTATCCAGACTGATAATCCTGGAGCTTTGACCAACTGCAGTCATCATTCAGTCGAGCCACCCGCTTTGTGAATGAGCCTTTATGGGCAAAAAGCATCTCTATTCTGTAAATGTTCATCTTCTGAACATGATTTGCATAAATATACCTACACTTTTTCGCTGCCATGGAAATATGCGGCAGCCACGCAAACTGCCGCATATTTCACCCAACTGTTGACATTTCAACAGTTGGGTGAAATGTCACGAAGAGCATTCTTGAAATCCCGACTGAACGCGCTGCTGTTCAAACTGGTATTTGCAGGATCCCTTTATTTTTTTAATGTGGATTTTTTTTTTTCTTTAAAATTTATTTTTATTTTTGTGAAGTGACATTTTGGGTCCTCAAAGCATCTTTTAAATAAAATATATAATAATTATTATTATAAATACTTGTACTGCTTTGAACAAGGACATTGTCATGCTTATTGCTTCACGTGGTGGCACACTTCTGGGTATTTATACTTATTTACAAATGTATTTGTGGGTGGCGACAGGACGGACCAGCAGCTGCGCTCTATTTTGCGCTCTAAATTAGGATTTATAAAGGAAAGGTGCGCAGCGCATCTGATTTTTGTTTTGTGTGCCACACTTTTCTAAATTTTTTTGTATGCCAAGTTTTAGTGGGAAAACTGAGCACTCTTTTATGCATGAGGCCCCAGCCATACTGTAAACATTTATAAGATATTTTCCTCTAGAAATTTCACAAATATTTCATATTCTTGTCAGGTCTTTCTCGATGTCCTCATCCCTCCTCATCGCTTCACTTTCCGTCTTCTTCCTATTTTGCCCATGGAGCAATCCGATACCCTCCCCATTTGGCCCAGGACCCATTGAAGGATCTAGTCTCATTGGCCTGTGACCCTGCAAATCAGTCCCCCAGCTCCGTAAGTTCCTCTGTTCATCTCCAATCCAAATATATCATTTTGAGGCACTTCATAAAAAGTCATTTCAAATTATTCAACAGTTGGGTGAAATGTCACGAAGAGCAGTACACAGAACAAAATAAAACCTTGTTATGGTTTCATTTTCTTGTTATGGAGGAAAGAAAAAAGCAGCAGAAGCCTTTAAGGAGCTGCAGGACTTTAGGGCTCTGAGGTGAAGAGGACCAGGCTGAAAAGGGAAGATAGGAAAGCATTGTCCTGACCCTCTGAGGGATGACTTGATTCAGTCTGCCCTTCAGAATGGCAGTAAAGGTATCGCAATGTCAGTTGTGTCTGTGGCTGGAGGAGAAAGAGGAAACAGGAGGCGCTGAGACAGGAAGTGCAGAAAATGAGAAAGAATGGGTGAGGACTTAAATGACTGAGCAGAGGGGATTATTTGTATGGGAAATATGCCATACAAATTAACTTTGAGGATGACGTGCAGTCATCCTCAAAGTTAATTTGTATGGCATATTTCAGGAACAAGGCAGTTCAAAGTGTTTTACATAACAACATACAGTCACCAATTGTGAAACCAGTCACGTTTGATTTTGTCAAGTGCTACAATAAAAATTATCTTTACACATCAAATATATTGGTCAATATTCCAGTGATTGATTTAAAAAAACAAATCAGCCTAAAGGAGGTCCGACATGTGACCTGAACACGTCCAACCTGTGAGCATTATGGATCATCATGGTTTTTAGGAGATGCAGCGCTCCAAACGCTCCACCTTCTTCAGGGATGGAATAAAAGTTGAGAGGGTGGATTGCTTCACGTTCCTCTGGAGCCCAAACATGTGTTGACTTTTCTTGGTCCGCACACCCAGTTGGTGACAATAACACTGTACATTATATACACAAGCTAAATTATGGAAAATCAATTCATATGTTAAATGTTTTTTAACCATTTTGTTGATGACGTACAGACAGGAGGAGCATGTTCCCATAGAATGGCTGCCAGTGCAGTTAGTGAGAGGTTGATCAATCCGTTGACTACTGCCTCACCAGCTGCATTATGAGCATTTGAATGGGAAAATTCAGGTGATTTTGAAAAAAAAAAAAAAAAAAATCAAAATTGGTTAAGCTAAATGAAAAATAAATACGTAACAGTACAAACCACAGGGTGAAAATATCAATATAAATGATTTTATTATATTTTTTAATTATTCTGCCTCACTTGCCTCCCCTGACCACAAGTCACTGTACTAGTAAAAGTTTAATCCTTAAACGTTTTTGAAAGCACTCTTGATTAGGGCTTATTAGATGAAATTATTTGTGTAGACAAGGTTGATTTCCTATATTATTATTTTAAAGTACGCAAAAATTCCCCAAATGTTATCTGAAATATGAAAAATGTTAGATTAGTATCTTGAATTCGCTGTCACTGCATGTAGAGTTAAAATGCTGTTTATATTTCTATATGTCGCCGGTTACTAATTAAAAACAGTATTTTTCTGTCTCTTTAGCAAAAGATAATTATACCACTGATCTGTTTTGCAGCTGAATGGCAGCACTCAGGTTAAAGTGCCCAGCCATTATATCTCCTCCCAGATGTTAGCGCCCCCTGGACCAGCATCCTCCCTCCCCAGACCAGCAGGTCCCACAGAGTCCAAAGCTTCTACCTCCTCCTCTGATGGGGGGGCAAATTCCCCTACATCACCCAGTAAGTTTACTCACAATAACTATTTCTATACTACATGTCTACACAGAATGCATCTGTTTACATGCTTAGTTTTACTGCAAGGTTTAGGAGCAGCAATAACAGACTCATGGTCATAAGAGCTGTTATCTGAGATTGAGTAACTATACTTGTATTCTGTTGTATGAAGCAAGAAGAAAACCCTAACTTAGAACCAGGCAGGTTAATATGAACTCTGCTGAGCCACAATGGACAGACCTGGGACAGACATCAAGATGTATGAAAACATACCCACCATCATTAATATTAACATATAACAGGAGTATAAAGTAACTTGATGTTTTGTCTTTTATTTTACTGTATGTGATTCGAACCAAATACCAAATACTTTCCCCTTAATTATTCCTTCAGCAATTTTACTTCCAATCTGGAAAAATAAACTCAACCACAGAACTTCTGCTGCTTCACACATTCCAACGAGATGTTTTCCCTGCCTTTCTTTTATGATAGAGAAACATTTTGTTGGTACTATCGCTAACATGAGAGTGTATAATTTCTTCAGCATACTCTGCTCCTGGGACCCCACCTGCCAGCCGGTCTTCCTTCGTTGGAGTCAACCCCCGAGACCCTGGGGGGCTGTACCAAGCCCAGGTCAGTACAGCTGTTTCTGCAATCCTAGAATCAGGTTATGGCCTAAATTATTAATAGGAAATAAATTATATGACTCCAGTGGCAAACTTGATGCTAGCAACATCAGCAGAAAATGATTAAAAAGATGCAGGTCTTCATCTTACAAACGATGAAGACGTTGGTTTGTCACAGCCTGGCTGTGACAAACTGAATAGAAACCTTGACTGGCGGATAGCGCTGCCTTCCAGGCTTCAGGCTGCAGAAACCTGAAACAGAAATGGCTCAAGTAAAACCTCTTGTTTTATTCTGCATTTCATTTAAGAACTGTAAAATGCATTGTCAGCTGAATTATTTGGATTTTGGAAGAACAAATGCATTTTTCTATCTTTAAATTTGTTATTTTTGACTTTAGTTTGCAATTTCGTAGTATATACAATAAAACGTATCCATCCATTATTCTACATGCTTATCCCTAGTGAAATAAGAGGGGGCTGGTGCCTATCTCCAGCGGTCACCTCTCACCCGTCAGGTCGTCGGTCCATTGCAGGTTAAAATACAATAATACTCTGAAAGAATACATTTTAGTTCTGAGCAAGCATGTAGTGACAGTCATGCATACCACACTCTAGGTTGGAACTTGTACTAGAAATGTAATCATGTTTTTAGTCAGCTGAGTAAAGGCAGAGAAGTAAGAGTAAACCGTATTTACTCCAGTCTTCATCTAAGTGGAATGTTCTGCTTCTGAAGAAAATCCTGGATCAGGTTTGATCTGACTCCTTCTTGTTTATATCCTGACTCTTCTTTGTTTCTCTTCCAGTCTTGGTATCTGGGCAACTAAGCCAACTTTGGCAGAAAGCTGATGAAGCTGACAGCACGATCCTGGCGATCCTGGAGGAAATAATCCCATCAAGACACTATTAGAGCAGAAAATATGTCCAGTTTTCTAGAAATGCCACACCCTGGTCTCATGCATACATAAATATATATGACCATGTATTTATGTATGCTTTTCACAGGAGAGGACCACCTAGATGGAAGGTGGATGCTGCTCAGCCATGTGGCGGTGCCTGATTGAACTCTGCTGTATAATACTACATAACTGTCATAACTGACAGCTTCTGGGATTTTCACATGAAGACTGTGGATTGGTAAAGTCGTCAGATAGGTTTCTAAAGAACTACCCTTCAACTCTGCAGGTTCTGGGAAGCTTGTAAGCCCACTGCATCCCAAGGATGGACCTTGTTGTCCCAGGGTACATATCAGCCTTTATTCCAGGCTGTCCGTTTGAAGTCCTGCTGGAGGCCTGTATACATCCCAGCTCCAATGACCGGAACCCTTCCCTTCATCAGTGCAGGTGCTGCTTTTTATATATGCAAACAAACCTCCATTCATTTCCAGACTGACTAGAATGTTTTTATGTATGTTTGTTTGCACTTTTTAGACATTATTGAGATGAGCTGAGTTTCTTTTTCATTTCCATCCATCCTGAGACAGAAGCTTTCTTTTTTTGACAATCATCAGGCTGAAGCTTTTAGGTTGCATTGCAAAATGTTTAATATGCTTTTAAGATGAAAACAAGGAGTGAAATAAGATTTCTCTTCTTGCTTTGTTCAACACAATACAAGCACTTTTAAAGATTTAGAGGAAAAGCTCGTAAACCTCTGTGCATGTTTGGGATAAAATGCTGGAGATGTCTGTTCCTATGGAGACACGGGTTTCTGCCTGTGAGTCAGGACCTGTTGACATGCAAGCCATGTTTCTGGGTAATGAAGGTGATCAGTGTAGAAACAATGCAGCAACCTGCGGATGCTTACCTGTTTGTGTTTGTGCATTCTCTTTCCTGTTCTGTTCTGAGGAGCAGAAACCAACAGTGCACTATGGTCATATTGACCTCCCTTTTTTTGAGAAAGACTTGGTATTGTGGAGTGTTGCTGAGCCTGACTGTGCTCTAAAGTGTTTGTGGTGTGCAGAGCTCTACATACTGAGCTGAAGAGAGGAGGACAGTGTCTCTTTGACTTCTAGAAAGACTATTGGGCTCTCTTTGGTTCTGTAATGGCCAACCTCAACCCTATGTGCACTTTATGTACACTGTGTGGGACTTCAGGTTGCATTTCAGACCAGAGTTGACATCAGCAGTGGTGTAAGGAGGCAAGCCAGGACCAGGATTTAAAGGCAGATCTCGTTTTTCATGATGCTAGAAGTTTGGGGTCAGCTGTAAAATACTGCTTTAGTCAATTATTATTATTATTATTATTTCTAAATTGTGTTGCATAGAACATATTAAACATGATCAGTATTGCATTTCATCATAGTAATCCCCTGCTGTCTTTATCTAAAGGAGACTCAAATCCACATTCTTAAAATGAAACCGAATCACAACAGTATTCTCATTATCTGTAGTCCTACATTCCTTTAGTACATAACTGCTCATCACTCTTTCATTTGTTGCTATGGAGATTAAAACACTAAACAAAAGTTAACAAAGAAATACGTGTCCAGGACAGATAGAACAGACCCATTCAATAAATTAGAATATTATCGAAAAGTCAATTTATTTCACAAACTTTATCTGTAAGTGAAACACATTGTATAGATTAATAACACACAGACAGGTGTGTGAAAGCCCTTATTTCCATTAATAATAATATTTATCCACTTAAATTTGATGGAAATATGACAATTAAAATAAATAAACATTTTAATCCAGAAATGTTGCCTTATCGTTAAAAGTATGTTTAATACTTTACCTTTAACGCTTAAAGGTTATTTTCAAAAGTTACTTTTGATCTGACAAATGAGTCTCATCGGAACACATATAAGTTATTTAATACGATTACACATTTGAGCAAACAAAGAGTTGTAAAATTAAGAGTTTACCAAAATGTGCCCATCGGAGGGTAGTGGGTCCTAGAAGAACTAAAAAGCCCACTAAATGTTTCTGTTCATAAAAGCCAGACAGCTGATGGAAACCAGTAATACACAAGACTGGGCCCCATAGCAACACTGGATTATAAAGGGTCTGAACATCTGGCAAAGCACAGAGACTGTGACCCTCAGTCCATAGTTCACTTTGCAGTGCTATACTCCATGATGGAGCAGTTTTATTTCCCACCTTTAACATCTGCAAACAAACTAAATTTTATAAAAGTGCACTTTATCTGATTGAAGCTGTTGTTTATCAACTCATTTCATCCCATCACTTTCAGTACGAGCTGCTTAGTAGTGCTTTTTGTCCAAACCTTGCATGTTTTAATGATGAAAGTTATTTTGTACTTGCTTTGACAGCTCATAATTTCAAATGATCTTCTTTATGAGGATTGTCAAACTCCACTCCTCAAGTGGTTTGAGTTCTGGATGTTTAATGATCACGAGGAATGACTGGTGGGCCTCTGCAGAGCTGAATCTCAGTAGAGATTCAGCTGTATGTAACACCTTCGTTCTGTTATACACTCTTAGTCTGTGTCCAAAGTGTGTCCTGTCAGCCATTTGCAGCCATCAGAATGAATTTGCAACCCCCACTGAAGGATGGTACCAATCATATGGTGCATATTTAATACAGAACAGACAAACAAGGCCTTTCAGAGCATATGCAGTCTAGTTAAAGTCTTAAAGTAGAAAAATACAAACCATTCATTCACTATAAACCATGTTTTGGTGCTTTAATTTAAATATCAAAGGAAATAAAACCACAAACATCCAGTAACTTTTTGTCAAAGGCAGAGTGTGGTGCAGCCGTTAATCTTAAATAAGCAAGGTTTGTCAAAGAAAGAGTGAACCATATTGAGTTATGAGATTCAGAATTAAATTTTCTTCAAGAGAAGATTTTGCACAGAAAGTCTAGAATGTATTATTTCTGTTTCGATAAGGAAAACATACAAACCCCTTTTAGGTTTAGCATAGTCAATGAGTTACAGATCTTCTAAATAAGTATGACTAGTTTTTTCATTTTATTGACATATTCTGTGTTTATTCTATTGTTTTGCAGGTAAAAGGATTAAAAAATTATTACCATTTTAGATCTTATCTAATTTTTGGGCCGTTGGGTGCTTTAAACTTGATGATGGCTTGCATAGCAAAAAGTTAGGATACTTCTAGTTCATGTCACAGTGGAAATGTGGCTCTCTCACTGTAATATCTGGGTGATTCGATCAGGGTTCAGATTCTGTCATATTTCTGAAGTGTGGCCCATTTGGGGCCCAGAACCACAATCAACAAGCAGGCCAAACAAAAATATTATACAGTAAATGATATGGCAAAGCTGGTTAAAATATGGATGTGATTTAGTGAAGGAGTGACCTGATCTGGCTTTAAATCGCCTATATTTACTTTTTAAATATTGCTTGTACTTTATACATGTTGAGAACATAACAAAACGTCATCCAGATCTGTGTTTGGTGTTTTTTTAAAATATTTGATTGGCCATCATGTGTGATAAAGTTGTGATAAAATTGCAGCTGTTATATTGTACAATTTCTTTCTCTTGACTCTCAAGCTTTAACAAGACTCCTGCTGAGTTGTACTTCTACCAAAATATAGCCATCAAGTGTTGGAAGCCACTGTGTGCAGAGGCAAGACACTTACCTGTTTGTGTTTGTCTACCACTTTCTCTTGCATGTCAAACCCTCCAAATGGATCTTGCTAGGTGCTACATGTAAAGAAAATCCATAACATTTGGTCGCACAATGATTCATCTCTCCACACACGTTTGGACTTCCTACCGACTTCAAGCTCAAAAGGAAGCCACACATTTGTCACTTCCTTTCCCTTCATGGGGATCTCGCCTGTTCTGCATGGTGCTGCGCTGACCAAAGGAATGCATGGCCTTGCCTAATAAATCCCATCTTTTATCCAGTTTTACCTTGCAGTACTCTGGAGCAGCTGATTGGAGGGCCTCTCTGTGTCTTTCTGTTTTTACTACACCACTTCTTTTTTGCACGGTAGTTCATAAAACACATTGTGTGCCTTGCCTAGGAAGCAGTAAAACATTGAGGAAAGCTGAGATGCAGCAGGCAGCACTTTTAAAGGTGCATGAGGGAGTTCTTGTCATTCTGCAGGGTTGCAGATGTTTTAGTTCGAACAACTGTCGATTTTCCACATTTAAGTTGTATTCTCAGAGCTGGGATGATTTGGTGATTGAAGTGATTGTATGAAAAATAATCTGATTTCAAAGTTTCTGTATGTTTCCCTAAGAAAGATTGCTCTTGACAGAGTCTGCTACTTTGTGGCTCCTTCAGATTCATAAGCAGCTCTCTGAGTTTTCAGTACTGATTCGTCATAATTGAGTCATATCGTGTTAGACCATGGAACACCTCTATCAGTGGAATGAACTTCAAACCGTGTGACCAAGTCATGGAATGTTCAGGTTCATTTCCCATGTTAAGGAATTACCCTGTGTGAAGGAAATGGCTTTCCAGCATGGCCTCTGTGTATATCTGATGCCGTAGTGTAGATTATAGGATTTCCAGTTAAAACTGGATCCACTAGTGAATGGCTAGAATCAGCATAGAGTGAGCACTGCAATCTAGAACACAATATCGCTCACATGTAGGTGCCGCTGAAATGTATGTAAACACTATGCAATGATCTGATAATAACCTTATACAAGTATGCTAAGTTATACAGACACACAATCTGCACAGATTTAAAGTCTCTCATCTTGCTTTCTACAAAACCGTGAGATGCCAGCTGTAGTCTGAAAATGATTTAACAGCATTAGATATTGAGCTGCTTACCTCAGCAAGCTGAAATCAAAAGATAACCGGACTTTCACTCAGGTTTCCCTATGAGGCTCAACTGCAAACCTCCAGAATTGACAAAGGCTACATTCAGACAGCAGGTATGGATGTCCAATGTTTTTCTGTGTGGACGTTTCTATTATTAATTAAATGCAAACACAATCAGACTTCTGAGTGTATAAGCCCCAAAGCAATTCCCATGTGCAAAAGAAGAATGTTTATGGCAGTAACAACAGCCGCTGCTGTATATGGATGGATTTTAAAGTTGCTGAGAGCCGGCAGCATGGTCACCAGATTGTCACCAGACGAAGGAAGCTGATGAAAAGAAAGTCCAGCTAACAACTACAGCCTGTAGTGGAGCACAGACTGCAGCTTCTAGAGAGAAGTTTGTTTGGATGTGGAGTCGGACCAGGAGTGGTGGGATTGAGAGGTGATGCTTTACTGACTCAGACTGCTTTCAACATTTTATAATTACAATTTTCAGCTGTTGTGTACATCTGAATTTACTATGTCTGGCTTGTTCTTGTGCAGAATTATGTTGCATATCTTTTGTTGATGTAAAAATTTGATAAAATGATATGACCATTCACTTTGAAATAGCCTTAGTGAGCTATTGGTCATGTTATGCCAATAGCTCACTTTGAAAGTTATCAAATACAATTTAGGCCCACATATGGAAGTGGCACAGATCAGATTTTATTTTGGTGAAAGACATTGGAATTGCTCTGTTCAGACTGCTGTGAAAAAGTCAGATATAGATTGCATTTGGCAAAAAAAAATTATTTGGGTTGAATTGGCCTGCTGTGTGAACTCCTGGACAAGAATAGGTGTTGAAATGTCTTCAGAGAAAACTGAGTGAAAGCTCGGCTCCCTTCAATTTCAGCTTGTTATATAACACATGACCCAGATGACTGAGAATATATATGGGCATGTTGAGCTTCTCTTGTTTCAAGTTTATTTTGAAATGACTTTATTATCCTCTCTGTGTGGCTTCTTGGCTGTGAACATATCAGAATGTATGAAACAGTTACAGAATTGGGAAAAGTTGTAAAAATAATGTCCATAGAATAGTATCTTGTATTCATGTATGTTGAAGTATGTGTGGGTGTGTGTTCCAGCCCACAGTGGGAAGTGACAGAAGTAGAGAATAAATTTATGAGAGATGGGGAGGAGGCAGAGATGGGTTAGAGACATTAGTTTGGTTCTGACAATCTGCAGCAACATTAGTAGAGATTATCAATCATTCGTATGACACAATTAGGTAAGGTTTGATTAAATGTTGCTCCTCCCAAGCCTTAGCTAACAGCTGATGTTAAAATTGTAAATGAAAAACAGTTTAGTGCTAGAACTCAACACACCAACAAGCTCTGTGAGTCATCCTACAGATGAAGTTCTGCAGTTCAGGTCCAGGATGAGTGAGACTGCAGGAGGGAAAGAAAAGTCACAGGTGGGGGCAACGAGATCCTCCACTGGTTAAAGGAAAAAGGATGTCAGTGCATATTCTGTGTTAAACATAGAGTCTTCTGGAAGAGCAGAATCTGATTAGGGCACGAAGAGAGTGAAGTCAGAGCCATTGTGGCTGTAAATCCACCTAGTTTTCAGTTTGTTGACTTGATGGGACATGAACATTTCAAACATGTGCTGATAGAAATGTATGAAATGTTCATTCTCTCAGACTTTGGACAGGGATAAAAAAAAAAGTTGCTTTTTCAGTCATAGAAAACTGTAGTTGTTGGGCTATTGTCTAGCTAATCCATGGTCAAAATCTCAGGCTAGAATTGTTAGTAAAATAACAATATTGACTCTAAGCAGATTTAAAAATAAGACATAATATTCTAAAGAGCACAAAATGTTTTTTTTTTATTATTATTATTATTGGTTCAAAATAATCAGACAGGGGAAGAACTGTAGTATAAATCCTTTGCTACAGAAAAGTAATTATTTTCATGCAAACACATCAAGTCTACAGCAAATCAAAAAATTACCAAAAATAATCTCAACATGCAGTGCCTATGAGATTCATTACAGCATGGATACAGTCATTTCTGTCTTCCACCTCAGTTCATGACAGTATGCAACCCAGTACAGGTCTGAAGGTGACAAGCCATAAAACAACCCAAAGAGACTGAGCTGGATGATGTCCAAGGAAAAACTTCATAGGATGAAAGAAGGTAACAAATCAAGGCAGCTTCTTCTTGTGATGAATATTCATGGCTGTTTCCTTTTATCTATCCATGTAATGCCTTTTTCTGAACAATATGGAAAGGGTCATATTTAGGGTTAGGGTAAGAACTCAATATTTCATTAAGAGGACATGCTTCTATCTTAAAGTCAGTGCTGCAGGAACCTTCAGGGTTTTCAGCTTCAGTTGAGCCTGAGCAGGTCACGAAACACAGCATGCTCAGAGGCCCACATCACTAAACAGCTGGTGAAAACACACTTCTCAATAAACAGCAGTCAGAATGAGTCTGGACATCCTGACAGACAAAGACTCTTAGCTACACCCACGTGTGTGCGTGTGTGTGTGAGTGAGAGGGGGGAGGTCACGTCATCACCACTTTATTTAAAAGCTGTTGCTGCAGCTGTGAGTCCTGCCTTCTTTGCGACTCAGACAGCTGAAGCTGATCACTTCCAGTTTGTAAGTGGCAGTGAGCTCTGATCGCTGCTGCAGGGAAACCTGGCTCACTGCTGTCTTTATCCTGAGAAGAAACTTTATTTACCAAAAAACTATTTAGACCCTTTAGACCATTTTAGGTGACGTACTGATGAAGAAAGCATTGCATAAGAAGAAAACAAGGGCACAGAATGATGACTTTAGACTTTCATCCAAAAGTGTTAAATTAATATGCATTTACACTGTGTGTCAAATTTTTATATATTGACTGAAATATTTCACTCTTTCAGGATGAGGAAAAGTCAGGTGTTACACTTCATGTGAGAAAATGCAAATGAACAAAACTTCTTTCCTTGATGGGGTCATGTAGAGAATTTACTGTTTGCAGATGACAATGTCATACCTCTGTCGGGAGAATTCTTGTTCTGTTCCAGCAACTTGCATCCCAACGTGGCTGCTTTCTGGACCTCTGCTTTAGTTCAGACTCTTATATGAATGCCCATCTTGTTCCATGCTTAAGAAACCCTGCAGCCACAGATTCATGTAGTCCCATGTTTCTAATTTGATTTGATGTGTATCCTACTTGTACCCTGATCTGCAGCAGATGTCCAGATTGAGCTGTCAAGGCTGCAAGTTTTCCTGGGATCACAATGCCAGTCTGCTGGCTCATAGCTGCTCTGCTCTTTACTCTGCTTGCTGTAGACGCTTTGTAAAGAATCAGACACTTTGTTGTGAAAGATCACAATTTTGGATTTTTCCCAACAGAATTGCTCTGATGTACAACAGACTGCTTTGCTTGTCTCCCGATAAATATATTTAAAAAATTCCTTTTTTCAGAGTGTAGGCATGCAAAGACTTCACATGGAATTGCATGATTGTTCAGCCATGCCCTTTCACAACAGCTTTTCATACATGAAGGAAGAAGAAATAAACAAAAAAGGGTCAATGTTTTTACTTTCATGTGTGGGTTTCTCAGAGCTAGTTGCCGTTCCTTCTAGTTTTCTAAAAACGCTTTGTATCGGAACCTTGTTATGTAACAAGCCTGACGTAACCCAGGGTTACTGTCATTAACTGTCCCATTGCAGTGTGTATAACAAGAAGTCAAAACAATACTACACATTTATATTTGAATTAGGAAGAGCTGGACTGCTGAGGTCACTGTGGAAAGGGCTACTGCTTTAGACCAGAGCAGTTTTAAAAACACCTTTGACAGCTTTATTATTATTAATATTGTGTTTGCATGTTGAATCAAATATCAATCTTTTTAACATTGAGTAAAAATTTTTGGACAGTATGTTAAAATTTCTGTTCATGTTTGAATGTCTATGGTTTAACTTTTCTGTGCATGTGCATCTTTCATTGTTATTCATCTGCTTTGGGAGAAACAACACATTTGATGATGTGTCTTTAATATTTCTATATTTACCATTCCTATCAGCAAGTTTTAGTGAATTCGTTACTGGAACTGAGTATGTTTTCCTATGCAAAATATACCATTAATAAACAAACTATACTGATACCAAGAACTGTGTGTGTGTAGGTGTGTGTGTGTGTGTGTGTGGGCACGCAAGTTTTTCTTGTGTTTAATTCTTTGTTCAGTGGATTTATACGTTTGTAAAGAGTAGCTCTGATGCAGTGACACATTCAACCACTCCATGGGGGCGCTCTGGGGCAGATTTGGAAGTAGTTTAGTCGAAAAAGAACAAAACTAAACCGCTGCCTTTATTTCTACATTATGGGATATCAGGTTACAGTTTCCATAGAGGTCTACCAATTGGATTCCTTGTTAATTTATTTTCAAGCAATACCGTCCCCCAGCTCTACAGGTATTAAAAACAGTTGCAATCTTAAGCAGTATACCCACTTGATAACAGGCACGTGCAGAGGGGGCTTGAGCCCCTGACCCCTTTACCTTTGATGCCCCTTGTGCCCTTTTTGATAAAAAAAAAAATATATATATTTAATCTGTGCTTCAGAAGGCCTCCTTGTGCCGCAAAGCAATAATATTTAGCTAAATATAATAATTTATCAAAATAAACTAGTATGGCAACCCTCAGTTTAATAATGACTTTCAATTTCTGTTTCCATGTTGTTCAGACTCCGGGTCCATGGTGAGGAGGAGGGGGCGGATCTGCGCCTCTTACTATCAAACCATGGGAAAAAAATTTTTTTTCATACACTGGTTTGTGAAAACTTAGGTCTGATGTTGACATTAGAAAAACTGTTTCTACTTATATTTTCATAATTGACCTCGCAGTAGCGGGAAAAAAACCTGCCTCGCCACTAAACACAGAGCTCCTCAAAGCCCTGGTCTCACCTGGTACCACCTGGTACCACCTGGTATCACCTGGCACCACCTGGTATCACCTGGTACCACCTGATATCACCTGGCACCACCTGGTATCACCTGGTACCACCTGATATCACCTGGCACCACCTGGTATCACCTGGTACCACCTGATATACTGTTTGTCTGCTTCTCTTTAACTTCACTACCAGACAGGTTAAAGCCGCTGCTGACGGGATCTGGGCTGGAGGTGAATGACTGTAAATAGAAGTTACTGCAGAACCTCAAGTGTTAAAGGACTGTTCGGCCTAGGGCATGTGGCGTTCACACAATAAACATAAGAGAAAATACTGGAGCAATAATTAGAACCGCAGCATAAAGCCAAACATGCCACAATTAAACGAATCAAAGCATCCACGGCAGGGCCATGCAGAGACCTTTGGAGGGGCAGGGGCTCAAAGTTAAAAAAGGGCACATTGAACAAGATATTAAAACACCAGCTATGCACCAGTTATGTACAACAACATAGCAACAACCCGTATTAATCCAGAATTGAATTGCCATCATGCAAGGAAATGCAAAGCAAATGTAATATATTTTCCCCAACAGGTATAAAGTTGCTGTTTCTGCTGCTGACAGTCCTGGAGGGCTGAGTTAATCTTAGACTGTAGCTGTTAAACAGATCAGAGGAAAGAAGGTCTGATTATGAAGTGATGAAATAAGCAAATTTTCTGCCATTTTACTAATTAAGCCCTAATAAAATCTATTTAACCTCTAGAACAACTTGGCTGAGGACTGATTTATAGATAAAAAAAGCTCAAAGGGTTTAACTCCATATAACTTTTTGATGTTAGCACCTCTGAGATCTAGAATTGTAAGACTGAGATATGAAGGCAAAGAAAACTCATTAGCTGCTGATAGGGGCCATTCAGGGCCCCTAGAAATGGGGCCCCTGAATGTTACTCTCTACATTCATAGAGAGTAACATACCATACTAAAAATGTACTTCAGAAAAATACAGTATATTTAAAATATACTTAAATATACTATTTTTTCCATGAGGGCATGCAGAAATACATGTCAAATAATCTCTAAAAAGGTGACATATTAAATCCCAGAAAATGTCATTAGTAGTGTGAGTGACTCAATACTGTTAATTATTATATTTAAGCATGATACACTGCTTAACCCTCTCAGGCTCAAATTACATGCAAAGACTAGCTAAGTAGCATTTAGCTGTTGCAAATCTGCAACATCTGCCTGGAGAGGGTTAAGACATATTAAGTTTTTGTTCTTAGAATGGGGAGTTCTGTAATTTTAATTGTAGAATGATTACAGAACAACAGGCAAGCAGCTTCATGAGGAAGCAACAACTGTTGGTCCAACTATTAGGAAATGGAATAAACTGAAGATGAGTGTCAGTTTCCCTCAGACTGGGGCTGAGTTATACGTTTATTTTTTTCAGTTTTCCCTTCTGGGTCAAATAGCTTACTACATTCACCATGAACTTTATAAATCTTGAGCAATACATGAAGAAAAACATTAAACAGAGTTAAAAATATATGAGTAATTTAATGAAAACTGCAGCATGATATAATTTGGGTACAAATGCAGACCTTAATATAATCAGCAATTGATTACAGATGTTTTTGGCAGGACCATCATCTCAAAATCATCTATAGAAATGTAAAAAATCACAAAGTAAACTATATATTGAGTCTGTCTATTTGCCAATAAAATAATTTCACATAACACAGTACTGTTATTAAAAGGAGACACTCGCCTGAAGAGAAGAGGTACATTTGCTTTGATGTGCTAGAAATATTTAAAAGATTAAGATTGAAACATACAAGGTTAAATAAAGCTTATGATAGTCCAGAAAAACGCCCTGCCACATCACTTTGTGATTGTGAGCATGTTGGGCATCTTATTATGCATTATTCAAAATATTAGGTTAAAACAAAAGGGACAAATTTTGTAATTTAGAAAATAAAGTCCTGGCTACGGAATGTGGGGAAGGAAATGACATGTGTCAGAACGGGCTCATATTCTAGAATACATTTTTCAAGTCTCTGTCCTACACACTCCGCTACGGTAGGTGGCGGTATACACGGTTAGTCAACATTGGCATCCCTCAAGAAAACATAAGGACTGGGAAGAAGAAGTTAAAACAGTTGGCGGCTGAAAGCGGTAAAACTCTAGGCAACAAGCAGTCTTTTATACTCGGCCTCTTCAGTAGATTTCTAGTTTGTATATCATCATCATGGAGGAGCTGTTCAACAAAGTCTTACAGGTTCATGTGAAGCATAAGGACTGCGAGGAAAGGTAAACTAACTCCGCTGAGCTAATTTGGAACCGGTGTATATCTGATCCGTAATATACCTACAGGCAGTTAAATTGGATTATTCCACACTGGTTATAGATTCTCTAGAATAGGCTGAGATTCGTAGAAGCTTGCAATCTGCGGCTCCTGTGCTGTGTCTAGCAGTCTTCTAGGTCATCTTGTTTTAAAGAGACAGCAACTCGTCAGAGGTGGAAAATAGGATGATCTACAGAAATGTTATCCACAGGATATGTTATGTTCTCATGTTTTCCTCCATCAAGCATCTTTAATGCTGCTCTTTTCCAATCTCAGTTTTCTGTTCATTTTCTCCACAGCTCATCTTAAGGCTCAGCTTAACACCCAGTACCAGTGTAATTTTATACCTAACTAAATCAAGGAATCTGATAGTCATACTACAAAAACAACACAATACTGGTCTAACCTTTTTAAATAAACAAATAAATAAAAAATGGGCGCTTTCTAGTCAAAATAATTGCCTCTAATCTTTGTCTTTAAGAAGAGAATCATAAAAGCTTTTCTAATTCTCACTGTCAGAAATCCACCATGTTAATGTTCATTCCCTCTCACCAGTGCTACCAGGGCCCAGTTAGAGCAGACATGTTATCAGGGCACAGCACAAACTCAAGATAAATTGTTGCTGACAAAACCTTAATGAACTTGCAAATATTGTAAGCATGATTTCTAGGATGACAAGAATCTTAGACCTCCATATTCTTCTTAGCTGAACACCTTGTCTTCATCCAGCCCAGCCTTACACCACAGTGTCTGTATTAAAGTGTCATGGTCGATGAACTGCATGACCTTTCTATGCCCGTAAATATTACAGCTCTTTAAATGTATATATATTAGAAATTTTAAAATGACATTTGTGAATGTATCCAAGATAGACTAGGGCGTTTGTGCTAATTGTGAGGGAACACAATTACGTAAGAGGAGATGCAAAAGAAAAATTTCCCCATGTCCCTTTGGGGCTCCATAGCATGACATGTCTGTGCCAGATCCACCGGTGTTTTTTTTTAATAAGTTAATTCATATTCAGTCTGACACAGAAGCTGCGGTATATGTCACTGATTCAGTGTAATTCACTGAATCAGTGACATATACCGCATATTTTTATTTTTGGTTCAAAATAAAAATATTTAACTGTCAGTCTGACAAAAAAGCCATGGCATAGTCACAGGAGCTAGAAGTTATTAAGCTACAGGCAGCCAGTGACCTGCCGTGCCAGTATCAGGTCGCTGCAGCCCGTGGCACCTAAGGCAGCTGTCACCGGAAGTGCCGCAGCAGCCCTTGACAGATGCCAGTATGGCCCTATCCAAATACTTGCACTCCCACCCTCCGCCCTTGTACTTCACATGCAAGTTCATGTTGAAGAGTTTGAGTGTGTAGTGTGTGCACATTCTCCACATCCGCTCTTCGCCCCACCTATTTTGGGTTCTATTTCCGTTCTTATGCAAAGCCCGTAATTTGATGGACTTCGGTGACGTGTATTACCATTGTTCCATGATGACGTTTTGAGTTAAAAGGTGGATTTATGGCAATGTTTTGTTATTTTTTTCAGTATTTATAGAAAAGTCAAACAAAATAACAAGGCACACATTAGTAATAAAAAACTTGATATGATAAACTGAACAGAAATAAAAAAGAATAGTCACAATCCAACTGTGAGGAAAGTAAAACGAAATGTTACCAATGCAAGTCAAATTTTAAATTAAGATATTAACATTTTGGAATAGAGATTGGGCTTTTGTTATATTGGAACATTTAAGCACTCTCTTAAATAAAATGATATCACTTTAAAAATTGAGGTGATTTTTAAAAAGCAGTATTTGTGAATAAAGCCAGAGGATTAAATATATCATAATATTTAAATGTAAATACATCATAATTTAACTGTTCATCCCCTTCCTTGGGAGGGTTGCTGGTTCCTGTCGCACGGAAGACATTTCGGGCGAGAGGCGGAGTACACCCTGGACAGGTCGCCAGTCCATTGCAGACATTTAGTTCCATTAGTCTTTTTATTTTTCAAATGTAGCACCAGGCATTTTTTATTATTTTATATATGTCGTATGTTTGTCCTTAACTTGATTTTTTTAGCACATTAGCTCCACTTTAAACAAAACTAACTTTTAGCTGCATAAATATGAGTAAAAAACCTCATTTCTCTAGTCAAATGACAGACTGTTAAATTGAATATTAGTACATTTTAATGTGTATTTTTTGCCATCTTGGAAAGTTCATTGAGAAAACTTTCTGTAGAAAAAACAGAATAAAATCAGTTTTCAAAAGTATTGAAATAGTTTTTGTTTCACTCTATTTAACATGTGTGATTCCATACATAGAATTTTCTGTATGCAGCAAGTCAAACACTTATCTCTAACAATGACTTAGGAAAGCAAAAAATATCTTTACTGCACATATAAAATTTGTTTTGTAGTTGTATTTTTAACAACACAAATGCCTAAACAGTGACCAGTCCCGCCATTTTGGATGTCGAAATTACGACACAGGGGCGTACTGTCCCAATTCTCTCATTTTGCACGCACCTGCTCACCTTTTGTACACTTGACTGAATCTACATTTCACAGAGGGGCTTTGGGACTGGCCCTATGAGGTCGCGGCAGCCCATAGCACTTTACAGCAGCTATCACCGGAAGTGCCACAATAGTTGCCAGTGCCATGATTTGAGCCTTCTGTCTCACATATGATGGACATTGAAAATCCAATCAGGGGGTCAATTGGATGCAGAAGGTTTGGTGTACATTACTTAAATATTGCTGGAAATAATATAGTGATGATGACTGCAATTTGATGCATCTACTACTTTAATCAGATTAGTTTACTTATTCTTTAACTTGGCTTTAGAGCCAAGCAAAGCCAGGTTAAAGATAACTGCGTAATTTGGTTTACTTTTACAGGAAAGCAAATGTCCGTGTCACTATTGAGCTGTCAACTACTCCAGTTCACAGAAGGGTGAGTGGAGCTTTTCATGAACTGTTCCAATAATGTATTGTTCACACAAAGATGGACAGTATGCCTAAGCAACATTTAAGCATCACTTTACCTGTTTAATTGTTGTATTAATTAATATATTTCTCTTTTGTCAAATATTAGGATCTTCTAGTAAAGTTAACTGATGATGCAGACCCATATTTTCTTTTCACCCTTCCTATATCAGAAGAAGACTTCCAAAGGTTTGTATTTGCTAAAGAATATCATTTAGTATTTAAAATTGAAATCAAATTTATTTATTTATTTTTACTTTTTGTGTTGAGTAGTTTGAAAGTGCAGCAGGGCCTGTTGATAGACTTTGCGTCATTTCCTCAGAAGTTTATTGACCTGCTTGACCTATGTGACTTGGAGCAAGACTCGGACAATCCCAGGTATGAGCAAATGCTTTTCACCATGAAATCCAATCAAATACTGCAAATATAATGTAATTGTAAAAATAATAAATATTTTTGTCACTCATTTCAGAAAGGAAACCTGTATATTATGTTGATTCATATTTATTTGAAATATTTCAAAGCTTTATTTCTTCTAATAAAGCTTCGAATGTCATAATGACTTATGACATTCAGAATGTTGTGTAAAAAATGTGTGTTTATATTTATATGTGTGTGTCTGTCATAATTCGATATAGACGGTGAACCTGGAATGTTGTCTCAAGCTTGTTTTTGGAATTTTGTTGATTTTTGTGGTTAAGGTTTTGCAGGTCTACCTGACTTTGGCTTGGTTTCATTGGAATTCCACATTTTTTACTTTTTTACTCTATCTAAATGTGGATGCAGAATTGTATCACCTTTGATGGTATTTTCAATAAATTAAATAATTAATCACCATTCTGTAATCATCACCATTATTTATCCATTATTTTCTGATGTATGTTCACAGGTTTCTCCTTCATTTGACATGCCAGTCTACAATGGTCGAGGGCTGTGCCACCTTCAGCATAGTAGAGACAAATCCTTTCAAACACCTGAACCACTTATCTCTGCGGCTTATTCAAGGCTCAAACAAAGAAGTGAAAGAATATTTGGCAGCCTGTTTGGCGTCTTTGAAGGTTAGCTCACACCCTATTGTTTCACTGTTCTGTGTCACAGAACTCTGCAGTGGGATCCGGGCTGGGTCATGTTGTCAACTTTACATTTCTGCTGTTACTGATGGAAACAAGATGTGAAAACTGACAGCACTGTAGATGGTGTGATGATGCCAGATTCTTCTCTGAAATTGCATTCAGAAATTCAGTGTGCCATCTTAGTTTACAGAGGTTTGTGGGGCCTGTTTAAGGCACATAAAATGAATACATAGAACCACATGTACATTACAACAGCTGATCAATTTAAACATTTCCATACAGGTTAAATCTTTTAAACTATTTGGTACTGAAAACTGTTAGGCATCTGAAAATTGTCAGGCATCCGCCAACTGTTAGATTGGCAGATGCCTGAGTCCAGCAGTGTTTTAAACTAGAGTACATAAAGGCTATTAATGTGTTGAACTTAGTGTGCAAAGCAACATTCTGTGGGATGACTTTAAAAAGTGACATCAAAACAGAACTGAGAGGACTTCCAGATAATCATTAACTCTGCTGTTAAGGAACATTAAGGTCTCCTACAGCTACAGACAGATGTGCCAAACCAGAACGTTATGTCTGTAGCAAAATCATCTTCATGCCTGACAATGCACCATCTCATGCTGAAAGAAATACTACTGTGTCATTGGTTGCTATGGACATAAAAGGGGAGAAACTCATGGTGTGGTCACCATCCTCCTCTGACCTTAACCCTATTGAGAACCTTTGGAGTGTCTTCAAGCAGAAGATCTGAGAGTGGGATGCATTTCATATCACAGCAGCAGCTCTGCGAAGGTATTCTGACATCCTGCAAAGAAATTCAAGCAGAAACTTTCCACAAGCTTACAAGTTCAATGGAAGCAAGAATTGTGCAGGTGATATCAAAGAAGGGGTCCTATGTTAACACTTAACTCAATCTGTTAAGAGGTTTTTGATTGAAATAGCTTTTTATTTTAGTACATGTGACCACTTAATGTTACACATTCAAATAATGACCGTTTGCAGTTTTTCATAATATAAATCGTTTAGAAAATCTGCTGTCCATCATCATTTGGAACAGTGCATTTTGAGTTTTTGTTTTTGAAAGAATACTGTTCTCATGGGGAGCTTTTTCCCTGTATAATTTGATTTATACTGTATTAGTTCATAACTTCAAAATTACACTGACCATCATTTGCATTGACCATTTACAAAAATCTGAGAAAATATCACTTGCATAATAATTTGGAACACGGTGTGTAGTGGATTGTCTTTATTTCCTCAAGAGCTATAGACCTATGAAGGATATGGGGAAAGGTTTTGATTTTGAAAAAAATGATTTGTTACAAATATTTGTGATCTATTTTGTCATTGCTTATCTCTGGTTACAGAGAAAGTCTTTGTTCTAAATACCCAAAAAAATTATTTATGTCCAAAAGAGTAAGATATACACTGTTTTGGTCATATCTTGGGCTGGTATGATTTCTGTCACCAGGTGACTCTGAACCCATCCAATCACTGAATAAATGCTTAGAACAGATAAATGTGTGGATGTGCCAAAACTTTCTCCAACTGAACAAAAACAAAACTGAAGTAATTATTTTTGGACCTAAAGCGGAACGATCTAGAGTCAATGCACAGCTTCAGTTATTACAACTAAAAACTAGCGATCAGGCCCGAAATCTGGGAGTAGTGATGGACTCGGACTTGAACCTCCAGAGCCACATAAAGACAGTAACAAAATCGGCCTTCTATCACCTGAAGAACATCTCCAGGATTAGAGGACTGATGTCTCAGCCAGATCTAGAGAAACTCATCCATGCCTTTATCTTTAGTCGCATTGATTATTGTAACAGCGTCTTCACAGGCCTGTCCAACAAATCAATCAAACAGCTGCAGTTGATCCAAAACGCTGCTGCTCGCATTCTTACTAGAACCAGGAAGATAGAGCACATAACACCAGTTTTAAAGTCCCTCCACTGGCTCCCTGTAGCTCAAAGAATAGATTTTAAAATACTGTTGTTGGTTTATAAATCACTGAACGGTTTAGCACCACAATACATTAAAGATCTGCTGTTGTTGTATCAACCTGCCAGACCTCTCAGGTCTTCTGGTTCTGGTCTGCTCTGCATCCCCAGAACCAGAACCAAAAGAGGAGAAGCAGCTTTCAGCATCTATGGACCAAAAATTTGGAACAAACTTCCAGAAAACTGTAAAACAGCAGAAACCCTGACTTCCTTTAAATCTCAACTAAAAACACACCTGTTTAGAATTGTATTTGAAATGTAATATGTATGGATTTGTATTTGGATTTGCATTTGTGGATAAGTATGTAAGTTGTAGGTTGAGACCTTTTCCTGTTGTGGGCAACGGGGCCCGGCGAATACCCGTGGTTAAACGGACGGCGGAGTCCGGCGGTAACAGGCGCTTAAATTCCGTGGGTTTTGGTATTTTATTTCATTTTATTCTATGTTGTATTTTGTGTTTATGATGTAAAGCACTTTGAAATACCTTGTAGCTGAAATGTGCTATACAAATAAAATTTGATTGATTGATTGATTGATCTAAATATGCCAATCCACACCATCTTATGAGAATGTTTAACCCTAATATAGCCATTTACCTCTGGAACTTGTCACTTGGAAATGAATTAACACTTTGCAGAGAAGACCTTAATGTGATACAATAGTACTGATGAGTCTTGTTTTCTCAATATTTCAGGCAGAAAAACAGGCTTTAGACAGGAAGCTCAAGGAGACTGAAGATGATCTGTCTAGGCAACTGAGTTGTACTCAGCAGGTGAGTGAATGAGTTTGACCCTACAAACACAAAAATCCACCACCAGTGTATACATACATTTTTCTGAAACAATCTAGAATCTTCATCATATTTACCGTAGGAAATCTGTAAAGTTACTACTTCAACTGAAGATCAGTCTTGACCAGTGCTTGTTTTGATTTAGATGCTTGTTGATAAGTCTTAGTGTAATTTAGAGTTTATATTGGGTCTAAAATAGTCTCACCTGACCTGAGCCCGTCCTATGGTCATTTTGGTCTGTCTCATCCAACAAGATCACTTTAATTAGGAGATCTTGAAGATCTCCTAGGTAGGGTTAGGGGTTAAGGTTAGGGTTAGTGTAAACAAAAAGGACACAGAGAAAGTTTAAAAAAAAAAAAAAGTATTGTCCTGTTTCAGTATCTTGAGAAATATGCACCAGCTCTCTTTTGGCATGCTAGTTGAGTTCTTCAATAAGCACTTAGTACTGATAGATAGGCCTCCTAGGTCAAGTACACTAATGCATAACATGGAATTCATGGATTAAAAAAAGTCTTGACTGTATTGATCTCATGTAATATTCTAATTGCATAACTGAATTTTATAAGCCCTAATCATCAAAATTACAAGAAACAAGGCATGGGATTAGTTCTCTTCATGTGTAATGAATCTACTTTATTTAAGTTTCACTTTCTGAAATGAGTGACAACAGGTGTTTGATGATAGTTAAATTTTTCGAGTACACTGAAACTGTTATGTGTAGAATGTGTCAGATTATTGCTTTAGCCTTTTAAAAGCAGAGCCAAAAATATTTACCAATGGATGTGTGTTCTCTTCTAGACTCTGTCTGAAAAGACTAAAGAGCTGGAGAAACTGCGGTCAGAGTGGACGAATAAGACCAGCTTGCTTTCTAGCCGTCATTCTGAGGAGCTGCAGTTAGAGAGGGAGAAAATTTTAGAGGTAGGACTCAGTTCCTTGTTTTCAAGTGAAGAATTTAAAATTCAGCACCTAAGATCAGCAAAGGAGGTAAGCTGAGTTCTGGAATGCCACAACAGCTGGAGGCAGGCAGGCACAAGGCTTCTGTAATCACTGTTAAAATAACACTGGTGGCTTTGGTAAATATAGGGAGGAAATCTAACAGCTCACAGTTTATTATCTGGGCAGCAAATACCTCTTTTCACTGCAACAGGTCCTGGACCAACATCAGTTGTTCATGTGCACTGCTAATCCACCTCCTGTCCTATTACCACTCCTTTTAAAGTGAGTGGCAATATAGTTAGGAAGCCTGGCAGAGAGACATTGGAGACATAAATAATACCATGCAGCCATGTCTCAGCGAAACACATTCTCCAATGATACACAACATTATTCAATGACACATAACATGCATTCAAGAATTGATTATGTGATTATCAACAAGTGGGGACCTTCATAAAGTAATTAAGTGTGAAATCCTCGGATCACTTTTCTATTCAGGTAAAATTAAACTTAAATAGTAGGAGGAAAAACACAGTTTGGAAATTAAACATTGGCATTCTGAACAAGAAAGAACTAAAAGAACAAATAAAAAAAAAGAAATAAAACAATATGTAGAAAAAGATGGCAATGAAGGAATGAGTCCAATAGACTTATGGGATGCATGTAAAGCAGTGATCAGAGGGAAATTGATAGCTATAGCCTCAAAACACTATCAGAGAAAAAGAGTGTTATATCTCAATTTGGTGGGAAAATTTTAAATTCTCAAGATAGGATGTCAAACAACCCACAATATTCAACTTCTTAAAGAAATTAAAAATATTTAAAAAGAAATAAACAACCTTCTGAAAGGGGAGCTCCAGAAAAACATTCAGATATCTAAAACAAGACTATTATGAACAGGGAGCTAAAGCAAACAGATTGCTGGCAAGGCAACTCTGAAAGCAGCAAGCAGCAAATACCAGATTAGAAACCCCTCAACAAATCATTTTGAGTTTAATCAAGAAGCTGTAGAAGATACCTCTTGAAAGTACCAAAACCTTCCTCAAAAACATTTCTTAATTCTCTTAACTTTATAGTTGGATTTGAACAAAATAGGAGACTGACAGCCCCGATAACATATAAAGAGATGTCAAGTGCCATATGGAGACTTAAAGCTGAAAAATCTCCTGGAAGCGACAGGTTACCTCTGAATGATACAGGACATTTTAAGAAGTCATAATACCCATATTGCTGTCATCATTCAACTATCCAGGGACTCACTCCTAACTCTGCCTTTTCCGCAAACATCCTAGAAAGAGGTTTGATTTTCAATTTTATAATGATGTTTTCCTTACTCAACGACATTCCAACATCTTCAGCCATATCCAGTGTTGTAGTTCAACGGATTAGTAAGGTCTGCAGATGTCCTCCTACAACACTTAACATTCTCAGACTGGCCTTGTTGGGCCAGGTGTTGTATCCCTGCAGAGTAATTTGTTGCACAACAGAGAAATAATGAGTCTTGCTCACACCTAGTCTGTCTCACAACTGGGACTGGTTAAAGAATGGAATGATGACGAGGAAGACTTTCAGGTCTTTGGGCTCATACTTCAGGAGTCATCAGGCCCCTGTAGACTTAGAACATTGACCATTCACACTCGAAGAATATTCAATCTCAGTAAAGAAGGTGTCCTTTTCTTGATATAAAAGGGAGCCACTGAAGAGAAACTCGAACTGGAGAAACAGTTGGAGTTTCTGCAGTTTTCAGGCATTTTTGAGCATTTTCAGGCATTTTGAGATTTTACAAAAAAAAAGTTAAAATTTGAAGCTGAAAGAGTTGAGCCTTTTATCGCCTTGCCTGTTCTGCTACAGTTTGAGGTAAAATCGAATGATGTTTGTCTTTGTTCTGTTATTTAGTTGCAGAGCAGATTTCAACATGAGACAGAACAACTGCGTCAGGAGCTGGAGGCTGCTCATAGGAAGAGCTCACAGCAGCTCCAAGGCAGAGTGACTGAGCTGGAGACTTCCTGCAGGGAGCAGACTGAGAGGAGGTACAAGAATGAGTCCATCATCCAAGACCTAAAAATCAAACTATCCGGGTCGGAAGAGGTAGGTGATGGAGCTGTGGCCTGCTGCTTTTACACTTCACATGTTTAAAAACCCAGTCATGGGTTGCATTGTCTGGCTTTTGTCTTGAAGTAGCTTTCTGCTGTGTGAGTGCACTGTTTTATAACTGGATGTTTCTTGTGATGTGCCATTTTCAGCTTTTGGCTGTACATAGATTTTCAGTATAGATCCTATGCAATGTTTTCTGATGACACCCCTTCTGTGAGTAGGTGGCAAATTCCACCTGCCCTCACAAAAAGATCGCGACATATAGTAACTGAAGATGTTCACAGTTAATTTTGCTGATTTTATTAGCCTTTTTAACTAATGCCAGGTCACACTCTGTGTCGATGCTCATGGGTCTCATGGTTGTACTAGCTCCTGCTAGTTGACAGAGAGGCCAAAGAAAGACTTTGCAAGGCAATGATATCACCGTTTTTTAGCCCTCTTGTGGTCGTAGCGCGACATTGCTCAGGAGGAGCGCAGCAAATGTCATGGTTGGACAGCGGGGAATGTGATGGGAATGTGGAGTTTGTTATTTCTGTCAGTCAGTCAGTTTCTAAAACCACACAAAAAAAAACTTTTAAAAGCGCAAACTGAGTCAGTACAATCCCACCGGACCACAGAGTAAAAACTTGTCCCAGGGGTCATCTCTTATTACTGCTGAAGGGGTAATAAGCAGTCAGAGCCTATTCAGAATTAGATTAATTTAACATTTGCTAAATTATTAATGTTATTGATCCAAGGTTATGCTAATGGTAGTTATATTTATTTTTGTTTAGACCCTCCTCCTCATCAGGTCAGCCTCCTGCTGTGATTAACAAGCAAAAGCAGCTTCTGTGGATAATCTGATTGATTGGTGAAGGAGTGAGGAGTGAAGCTGTTTTTATACCACAAAATTAACATTTATATTTGAATTTTTGTAAGTAGTCAACTCTGAGAATATTTCTGTAACTTTCATAAGTAAAGAACGTGCTCCTCTTTGAAAGCAGAAAACTCTCCATGACATTCATTGACTCATACATTCATTGGTTGAAGTGTTGTGTTGTAAAACTGTTTTTTGTTTTTGTGTGCAGGAATGCCAGCGTTTAAAGCAGCAGGTCCTGATTCTCAGGAGGGAGAACAGCTCTCTTGACACAGAGGTCCATGAAAAGGAGCATGTAGTGAGCCAGCTGCAGGTCAGAGTGGCTGTTCTGGAGCAGGAGGTCAAAGATAAGGAGATTGTGATGTACCGCACCAAGGAAGTGTTGGAGGCCACTCAGCAGCAGAAGGTTGGAGCTAGTTCTTCCCTATTGCTTCCACAGTCATGTCTGTAGGTTAACTGAGTATAAGAAATATTCTTGGTTCTCTAAGCACCTTCTATTTTAGTGTTGTTTTCATTTTTTTACTTGCAAAATAGATTTCCATTTATATTCAAGAACTGAAATGTGTAGATTTGCTTTCGCCCTGGTCTGGTCTTCATGTTGTATTTCTTTACTGAATGGTTAAACAAACACTGTTTCTCTATGAAGCCTTGGCCTTTTCTGAAGGGAACTAAGAGAATATATCATATCATCTAATTATTAAATTCTGTGTATCTGAATCTCATGTTTGTTCACAAGCACAAATAGGGTGTCCTTATCAGAGCCCTGATGCATTGATTTCCCGTGCCAACCACTGAATAAAGATGAAATTCATCACTTTCTCATGTGATGAACTCACATTTTATATTATCAGAATTTATATATTTTAACTTTTTAATCTATGTTGTAGGAATCGGTGGAGGAAAGTGCAGAAAATAAGGAAGTTCAGTTGAGAAAACTTGAAGCAACAGTGAAATCGCTGTCAGAAGAGCTGCTAAAGGTTTGTAAAAGCTCACTATTGTCATGCCTTGAATCTCCCAAGACAACCATTCAGCAGTGCCTAGACGCTTTGTTCCCACAAAGCTCCTCCTCACAGCTACTTCTCTCTTCACAGTAGACAACAATTGTTTACAGTGCAGGCAGTTTCCGGTAAATTTCATGACATTGAACTTGCTAGGGCTGTAAAGATTCCTCAAATGATTTGAGGAACTTGATTATTAAAATTCCTCGAGAAAAATTCATCTGCCTCCAAGCTTCATTAAATGATGTTTTATTAATTAGAGCATCATGTTCTGGCTGGATTATTTATGGCATTGCACAGAGCTCTCATTGTGATTTGTTCCAGTGTCCAATGTAAATTTTTTATTGTTTTAGGCTAATGGGATAATCCAGAAACTGCAAGGAGAGGTTCGCGGTCTTGTTGGAAAAGTAAAGGTCAAAAATACTGTGACTGTGTCACAGGAAAAGGTTCTTCGAGAGACACAAGCTAAACTTGAAAGTGTTGACAAGGATCTACAGAGTGCTCAGAGGCAGCTCCTCAGTAAGGAAGAGGAGGTATGTCTGATATGTTGTGTTTTTACAGAGCTTTCATGTGGTGTAGACATGTTATTAATTTTATTTCCCTCAAGCTTATTTTCACCATGTCTTTTATTTGGGGCATAGCAATTATTATTTGACTTAGGCCGAAAGGCAATAAACATTCACCAAAATGATAATTGATATTTATTGATTCACATACAAAGCTTATCCACTAGATATATTTTGTGGTGGTGTCCCACAATGGGGATCACACCAACAGTAGGGTAGAAGTTAGGGAAGTGTCTTAAACAACAAAACCAAACAAACAAAAGAATTGCTAGTCCGCCCTCACAACTACTACAAAAGAAAAACAATCATAAATGAGCGGACTAACAAAAAGAAAACAAAACTCTAAAAAGGACAGCAGGCGGCAGTGCGACCACTGTAAAACACAGAAACGACTAAACAGTTATTAAATCACTTTAATCAAGTCAATCTAAAAACATTAAAATCTCTGCCTACCTGCATGGCACAATCACTCTAAACTCAAACCCGATGTCGTCAATCCAGTGGATCCTATCAAATAAAAACAATACATAAAAAACATGCAATTCATCTTTAGTAAAACAACAATATAAAACGTACCAATAGCGTCGAGAACCCACGCCCAGGTAACGCTACCACCATCAACAACGCCAACAACTTATGGCCCAGCCACACCTGAATCAACACAGGAAATCAACACCTGGCCATCATCCTCCCGCTTCCCTTATATGGAGCCTCAGGCTGTAGGGAGTGCGACACCTAATGGTGCCACCCGTTACATATGGAAACAAAAATAACTTTAAAGAATCAAAAATGTTGCAAAATGACTATTTTGAGATCATTTTTGTCACCTCTATATTGAACAGTGAGTAGACAGGAGCTGTCAGACTGCCCTGGGGCTACTGTCCAGTAGCTAGCTACCGTCAATGTAGGACATTTATGATAATGTTTTGCTAAGAGAAAATTGTTAGGGTAGTGCCAAGAAGGCCTTCCAAACTCACACTTGCAGTTCATAACTAAAGATAAATTGTTAAAATATGAGAAATCTTGTTGAGTTGTAATTACATTTTTACCTATTCAAAAAAAGTTATGTAAATTCAATTGCACTGACAGGGTGTTGAATTCAAAAAGTGGGTTTTTATTTACCTAAAAAATCTGAAAATTATTGACAAAACAAACACTTAAACTTGCATGCCATTAAAAGAGATCAACTCAGTCCACTAAACTCAGAATCATAACTGATAAAACTCTCAAACATAAGACAAGCTGACCTCCTGAAATGACCATTAGGGCACTTAAATACTGGCCTAGCTAAACTATATAGACACAATAGAGGATGATAAAATGGCTTCCACATGATGACTAACACAAAACTTTATTTTAGAAGCCTGGCTTATTTAGAGAATATTTTAAAAAATCTCCTTGTTTTATAAATGTAAACGATCAATGTGAAAAATATTGTATTTGTATATTACAGGTCAAAGAACTGAAGGAGCAGTTGGAAATGGCAGTACAAAAGCTAAACAAAAGCAAAGAAGTTTTAAAAACAAATGAAAATGGTAAGGAACCTGCTGCAGTGTCTTTTATCCCTTATTTAACAAAATTAATTATAGTTTATCTTAGGAACCCAGGAATGCATCTCAGATTCATGTATTGATATTATACACAGGCTGGCAGTTTTGGTAAATGTTTTCTCTACCGACATTCCCCAGATATTGATATAGTGTCATTGATTTATTGTCCAGCCCTAAATAAAGTAATAATTTTCTTCAGACGTTGGAAAACATGCTCTGCAGAAGTAAGGAGTTCAAATAGCACCTGTCCTCTCCTGTTGCTTAATCCGCATGGTAACCCATGGTAACCAAGTGCTGCACGGACAGATGGTTGGCAATAGTCTCCACTACTACATGCGACCCTATAGAGTTTCTGCTCCTTGAGGTGCCACAGATCCAGGAGCTGACGCTCTGCTCTGCCACAGGGACAGAAGGATGTGAGCTCCAACTTAGTGCTGCATCTGGACGCAGCTTTATTTTGCTGCAGTAGGACTGGAAGCTTTTGCTACTGCATCCAGTTATCTGGAGGGGAAACATTAGCAGGAACATGTGAGGTGTTGTTGGGACGAGGCTACATGCTGAGCTGCCCAGCCTCTGTCTGCTAACTCCCCCACTTCCACCCCCCACCCACCCAACTCTGGGCTTCCTTCCCCCGCAGTTTGCCACTCATGTCCTCTGCTCAGTTATATGTCTTCTGTATAACATTAGTGTTTGTACAGATTATTGAAAAAGAAACTTTTTACCTGAAGCAAGAGCCACAGACTGATCTTATCAGTGAAGCATAGCTTCCAGTCAAAGGCCTGCACTCTGCTAATCTCTAAACAATGATCTGATTAATTCTTTTCAATGCCACTTCTTCTCCCTGCGTTTGCAGTTATAAACTGGCTTAATAAGCAGTTAAATGAAGTTCAACTATCCAAAAAGTCACTGCCTGCTGAACCTCTGGACACGTCTCCAGGATTATCCACACTAACAGGACTTAAGGTACAAGAGTTTTCCTCATAGCTTTTCAACTTTTTAGAATTAACATCTTAACTCCAAACCAGCAAGCTCTTTTCATTTTGAACCTTCATCAATACTGTGTCTTTAATACACATAGCTGTATGTGTGTGTGTGTATGTACTTACTTCCAGGTGCAGTTTCACCCTCAGCCTGGTAAACCTGCTGTCTCATCAGACGTCTCTCCTGCTGATCACAGAGTTCGGCTCAAACTCAACAGACAGTTGTGAGTTCAGCTCCAAATACTTTTCACCCAACCAATAATAAGCTTCTGTCACGTTATGCAAACTTATAAGCATAACTTTATATATTCATCTCATGACCAAATTGCTGTTCAGAGTCAGAATCATATGACAGAGGATTAGGGCCATCTAAGAAAAAATAAAAACAAGATTACAAGATCTTAACATTACAAGAACTAAAGTCAAAAGAATACAAGAAAAAGTTGTAATATTCTGAGAATAAGTTAATTTTACCAGAATAAAGTTATATTATGGTTTTATTTTATTACCGTGGTCTTAGTTTTCAGTGGCCCTGCATCCTATATCGTTTGGACACACATTTTATCATTTACAGAAAGTGACCAATGTTGGTCTCCATGTGGACGAGACTTAAGTCTTCTAGAGGAAACCAGATGTTTGACTGTTATCTTTTTAAAGCTGGAGTTTCCTTTTGTGGGCAGTGGAGACTCTGCTGGTCTGGATCCCAAGTACTTCAGCAATGGGGAGGATGGCATCTCAGCCTACTCTTTATCATCAAATATTATCCAAAGAGGTAAAACTGCTGAACATTTGCAAATTGAGAAGTTGTTAGTCTTTCCTTTGCTACGATTATTCTTCACTGTAGTAATACTTTTAAATTAAACATATGTTAGGATTTTTGAAAAACTTTATTGAATCTTTTTTTTTTATTTTTTTTTTATAGAGTTAGCCCTGAAAACAAAGTCTTCTGGGACCTCTGCATACTTCTCGTCATGAGGAGGTCAGCTCTTCCTCTGGTGTCATCCCATGGGTCTAAGAGGTTTCCATCATAGACAAAATCAACGCTGTACCTTGGTGTTTTAATTTTCCAAAGCTTTTTGCTCTTATTTGAGGTTGCTTCCCCATGTTATTGTTGTTCAACTTGTTTCTGTGACACTTTGGCTTCAAATTAAACTTTTCAAAATATAGACCTTTCTTACTTTAAATTGTATTTTCATTTTTGTTGTTTCAGGAAGTCATTTCAGTTAACTTGAAGGGATGAATTAAAGGTTTAAATGTTATGGAGAATTTTAAGTTGCTATTGTGAATAGATTTTCACATCCTTCTCTCATTTTCATGATTGAGTCCATCTAAAAAAAGAGAACAAAGTCAAGTTTTTCTTTCCAACATACTGAACACTGACGACACCAGCCGTCGTCACTGCTGTCATCAAGATGATGTTAAAATGTTGAGGCTCCTGAGCACAAATCAGGAGCCTCAACAAGGTCTGCTGTTGCAGACCTTGGACAGGCCTCTGATGGGTGCTGTTGACTTCAAAACAGCTCAGGCTATGATTAAGCATCTTCTACTTGAACCTTCTGCAGGTTGTCATGGTCACTACTTCCAAGGCTGTAAGTCAAGCTCAGAGATGTCTACAGTAATTCCTGTTGAATAAGAGAGTAGCTTCAGAACAACTCAAATTCCAGAAAAGTTGGGGCGTTCTTCAAAATTGAAGAAAATTTTTAATTTCAAGAGCTGATATTTTATTTATAACACAACATGGATAAGAAGTGTTTAAACCAAGAAACTTTACAATGCCATAAAATATTTTGGACAGGAGCATGCTTACCATGGTGCAGCATGTCGTCTTTCCAACAGTTTCTGGAGTCTTCATGTCGGACTTTTGACCCATACTTGCCTGATGAAGGATTCCATCTGTTGAAGAGTTTGTGGCCATCTTAGTTATCATAGTTATCACTTATTGATGCAACAAATGTTCTCTACATTTGTGCATCATTAGGGCACCAGGACTCTGGTGAAGTGACCACTGTATGTCGCTTTCTATCGTTTCGCTGAAATCCACAAGAACTTCCCGGAAATAGACGCTGTCTGCAAGAAGAAACAGGATCTAAAATTTGAGAGAACAATTCAAATGTACACTACCATGCCTGAAAGTTATCATCCAATAGGGTGTCATAACAAGATGTAGCTAAGGTAAAACTTGATAGGACAAAGTAGACATAAAAAGGATAATTTGGACTGACAAGTCTAGATTTATTTTGTTCCAAAGTGATGGATGCATCAGGGCGCAAAGGCAGGTGAAGTGATCCACACCCAGTTGGGATTTATAGAGCCTTAATACGATGAAGTTGTTTGTTCAGCTTTCTTTCATGCACCAGTTTGATGATATTTGAATCTGTTTCACTTGGACTGAAGGAGTGGTTTATAAAACATTGTCCTCAAGTTCAGGACGTACATTCATGGGTACGTCCTGGTCTATTCTGTCTTGCCATGCAAGTGACACATGCCTCCAAAATGTTTTTGCATTGGTTCAAGCATCCAAACGTCATATCACGTATAAAATATGTCTGTCCCTTTTGAAGAACCCTCATTTTGTATGTGTATCAGGGTAAATGACACCACTGCATCAGAGTACTTTCACCTTCAGCTGACAGACAATATTTAAAAAAAAAAAAACATACTGAAAATTACATTGTATGATTTTGAAATAATGATTAGCATTTCATGAACCAGGTATTCGATCACCTAGCAACTAGAAGGAATTCTGACTGTTCGTCTTTAAGAAGCTCAATACATCAGGCTTATCAAGGACAGCAGACAGCGGTAAACTGCTGTGTGTGATCAGGTGCAGTTATCTGGATTAATTGCACTTGTTGAACTTGCTACCTATAGAAAACACACCTGTCCACACACTCTGTAAGAGTATTGGAGATGTGACAAGGTGTGAGGCCATTAAATTGCTGTAATCATGTAAATATTGTAGTGACACTGATGTAAGCATTGCCAGTGCTGGAATTCCAACCATAAGGGCTCGATGTACTGATGCGCTTCTCCTCTGGAACCTGAAGGGACAAGCATGGCTCCTAAGAGGAGGCACCTTTTAATATTGCTCACACCGACCTCCTAAAACTCAAATGGCAGTTTGTCACGCTAGTACAGGGGCTGCCAAAAAAAATTTCTATACACCAATACAGACATTTTTGTCTTGGTGAAATAGTGTGTTTTTGTTACAGTTTTTCTCATGCAACATTTTACAAGTGAGACCTCTGCAGATCTTTATAGAGGAGTGGGCCAGAATCCCTGCTGCAGAGCAAGCCTGGTCAAGAAGTACAATAAACATGTGACCTCTGTAATTGTAAACAAATATTTCTGTACCAAGTAAGTTCTATTTTTGGGATCATTCCTTGTTTCATCCAATAGTTTTGATTATTTATAAAAGTATGATTTTGTTTTATTTAGATTCTACAGTGACAATCAGACATCTGTATTTTTTGTGAGAAAGTGTAACAAATACATATTTTCTCCACTGTACTAATCACCTGACTATCTAGAGATGAAACGTTAGCTCTTAGTACATGTAGAGTGCCCCCAATGGTGGATAAATAGAATGAATCAGAAAATGGAGGGGCTTCCTTGCTTTTGGATCAATTTTATGAATAAATTCTATATCTGTGGCACAAATATTCACTGGAGACATTCTCAGATTAGTATAAAATGTAACCCAGTTTTTGTGGGTCTAACTAAATAGACAGGATTCAACAAGGTCATTCAAAATGCTGTTCCACATTGGACCATTTTTTCTAGTTTTTTGTCAAATGGCATATAGTATTGCTACTGCTTAACTGCTACAAGATTGTGTGTGCATATAAACCACTCCTTGGTTTATATGCTATCCTAGGAGAGCGTATAAAGCTATAAAAAGTTGTGCTCACATATTTGCAAAGAATCTCTGGCAACCTGGCTTAGCTCTAGGTTCAGTATCAAATGTGTAAAATACTATTTACTTAAAGTCTCAAATCTTCATATACTACAGAGAAACAATGTTGTGATGTTGCTATGACATGTAACAGACATGTTTTGGTTCATGGAACTGTAAGTACAAAACATCTATCAAGTTAATTTTGGGACTCATCTTTAGACCTTTATTTACAAAGTTCTTTCATTCATGTTCTAAAGCACAAATCGCACATTTTGAACAAAGTTTTGAAATACATCTTTTGGTTTATCCAGTAATTATATGTTCTAGACCAGGGGTGTCAAACTCTAGTTCTCAAGGGCCACTGTCCTGCAGTTTTTTTGATGTACCACAGGCATAAAACACTGGAATGAAATGGCTTAATTACCTCCTTTTTGTGTAGATAAGTTCTCTAGAGCCTTGCTTATGACTTAATTATTCTATTCAGGTGTGGTGCAGCAGAGGCATATCTGAAAGTTGCAGGACACCGGCCCTCCAGGACTGGAGTTTGACACCTGTGTTCTAGACCATCTATTGTTCAGTCTGCCTTTGTTGCAGATTCCCACACTGATTAAAATCCAACTTGTCATCCTGATTGATCCAAGATGGACCTACATACAAGGATAAAATTGTTGGTACCCCTCGGTTAATGAAAGAAAAACCCACAATGGTCACAGAAATAACTTGAATCTGACAAAGGTGGTAATGAATAAAAATTCTTTGAAAATAAATAAATGATAGTCAGACATTGCTTTTCAAACATGCTTCAACAAAATTAAGTTAAAAAATAAACTTATGAAACAGCCCTGGACAAAAGGGACATGTTAAATGATGGTGTGTCCACTAATTAGCATCACAAGTGTCTACATTCTTGTAATCAATGGGCCTTCATACAGAGCTACAGGTAGTTACTGTGCTGTTTGGTGACATGGCGTGTATCGCGCTCAACCAGCGGCAGCAAAGGAAAGAGTTGTCTCAGGAGATTAGAAAAAAATGATAGACAAGCATGATAAAGGTAAAGGGTACAAGACCATCTCCAAGCAGCCTGACGTTCCTCTGACTACAGTTGCACATATTACTCAGAAATTTAACATCCATGGGATTGTAGTCCATTGAAATGTTCTGAAGTGACCTTCTATGGACCCTCTCCTGAATCCTAGTTAGCATCTTTGGAAGGAGCTGAAACCTGAGACAACTGAAGCAGTTTGCTTATGAGAAGTAGGCCAATACCTGCTGAGAGGCGTATAAGTCTCAATGATAGTTGTAGGAATTGTTTGATTACAGTGATTTCCTCGAAAGGTTGTGCAACAAAATATTAAGTTAAGTGTACCGTCATTGTCCAGGCCTGTTTCATGAGTTTATATTTTAACAAAATTTTGTTGTTTGACACTGTTTGAAAAGCAGTGTCTGCCTTTCATTTATTTTCATAGAATTCCTTTTTTTTATTATTCCCTTTGTCAGATTAAAGTTATTCCTGTGACCATTGTGGGTTTTTCTTTCAATAAGTGAGGGGTACCAACAAGTTTGTCCACGTGTGTAAATGTTGGGGAGAAAAGAATGGAAAAACCCTGTTTTTTTACTGTCCAGAATTTAACATCAAGTTATAATGACAGCAGCAAGAGATGGGAATCAGATTTCAAATATTTTATCTATAACTACAAAACTCTATTTTTCTCCAACTGATCTAACTGTACATCCTTCTAGTGGCTCAACGAATTTCCTGTACATCGATGAACATGTTATTCAACCACACAAGCTTTCCCTAGAACTTAACGGGAGAAACTTTATAGCGTGGTCAACTTTTCACCAGTTTCTTTCCACACTAATAGTGTAGGTCTTCTGATGTCATGGTCTCATAAAGATGAGACCAGCCCCAGAATTCCCCTCCAAAACCAGTTTTCAGTAGCAAAAACCTTTCTGAGCACTCGTCAGACAGTTCCATCAGAACTGTGTTAAAGTTTTCAGGTTTTGAGCTTTGTCTCGTTCAGGTTCCTTCAGGTCTGTCCTGGGTGAGTCTGGTGTTCCGGAATGTGTCAGCAGGGGGAGCCTTTATTGTTCATTGCTAAATAAAACCATGAGGTTTTTCAAAGGTACAATTCTGTCTGTCTGCAGTCCTTTAGCAGTGGATCTCATAAGCTATCCGAGAGTCCATGAACACTCCAGGGTGGTTGAGAAACAACCCTTCAGCCTCTGATGTGATAATAGGGTCTGCTTCCCCTCCTTCCCCTGCAATGCGTCTCATGGTTCGAATGTCAATCTCTTGCTGCTCCTGTTTGTTCTGATGGACAGTGGGATTTGTAGTTTTGCCTGGTCCAATGGACAGAGTTTGGCTGGAGGTGTCGGATGGTGCGTGGCAGTCCAGATTGGTAGTGGAGACTGCTGGGGGAAGCACAGACTTGGCTCTGTTCAGTACATACATTTCATGGCCTTGTTCATCACGGTACTCTTCTAGCTGGGCAAAGGTGGTAGGGCCGTCAGAGTAGTCATTCACGTACAGGATGCTCTCCTCCTGCTGGTTAAAATTCACCTTGATCACTTTTGGGATACAGAAATAATGGAAAACTTGAGAGGTTCACACTTTTCAAATAGCCTGTTGTACACATTTATCAGTATAATTCATGTAAGCATGTCTGTTGAAATGTCTAAGATATTTCTACAAATATTTTTTCAGCATAAAAAACTTCTTGGTAGTAACATTAATGTTCCATTCCATATTTCATCCACTATAGATAGAGTGAACTGTTTTAGTTACTATAGCAAAAAGTTACCCTAGAACTTATAAAGCAAACAAGCTGAATTACAGTTAAGAGATTTAAAAAGGAAGATTGACATTGCAAGCCTTTATTTATTGAAATATTGATAATTATGGCTTACAGATAACACTAACAAATTCAGTATCTCTTAAAAATGTGACTAGTGAAATACTGGAAACTCTTTGTGTCACAACCTAGTCAGCTAAGTAACTACAAACACCTATTAAGCTTTTCTGACCCTTTAATTGGTTTCTCACTGTGGCTCAGTCAGCTACAACCATGGGGAACACTGCTGGACAGCAGACAATCCTGGACACCTTCACAAGGTGGTGAGATGCAATTGCTGAAGAACCTGGTTGTTCTGAGTTCTATATATCCAAGAATATTCTCAGAAAATTAAGAAATTGAGTGGAAGGAAGCAGTGTGGAAAAAGATGCAGCAGCAAAAGGGAAAACTGAAGCCTTGGGAAGATTGTCAAGTGAAATCCATTCCAGTAGAGCCACACAGACGAATAGCCACTCCTAAACCAGAGACAAGGTCAGAGGAACTGGGCTGATGCTCATTGATCTGCTCATCATGCTGACAAGCTGTATGGAGACGCAGATGTCAATGTACCAAAAGTTCCTTCCATGACAATGGTGTTCCTGTTATTGATTGGCCAGCAAACTTCCTTTAACCCCACAGAAAATCTCTGGAATGTGGACAAGACCCAACAAGGAAGATGACCTAAAGGCAGATATCAAAGCAACATAGGCTTTCATTACACCTAGCATTGTTACAGGCTGACACTGTCTTTGTCTTTCCACAAAGGTCCTGGAAAGACTCCTGTTGGCCCTCCAGAGTGGGCCAAGCACTGCTTCATAAATCCACTGTCATCTGGACAAAGCAGACAGCACGGTGAGGATTATGTTCTTTTATTTCTCCAGTGTATTGAATACAATTCAATCTGAACTGTTTTGTCAGTTCAGAAGACAGCAGAGCAGTCACCAGAAGATATATGACTGAATCTATGACTGACAAACAGACCACAGTTTGTGAGACTGAAGGACTTTGTGTCTAACCAGGTAATCAGTAGCACAGGAGCATCAAAGGGAGCTGTACTCTTACCATTCCTTTAACTCCGTACACTTCAGAGTTCTCTCATCTCCAGAAATACTCAGATGACTCTGCAGTTGTCAGGCGTATCAGAGATGGATAAGAAGCAAGCCCACCACAGATCTGGTGGGCCGCTTTGTGTCATGGTGTGGAAACAATCATCTCATCTTAAATATAAACAAAACAAAGGAGATGACTGTAGATTTCAGGAGGAACAGGGTCAAAGGTAAATCCTATTTCCATCATGGGAGAAAAATTGGAAAAAAAGTGTCTATAAGAAGGGTCAGAGCAGACTGGATATGTTGAAGACGATGAGATCCTTCAAGGTTTGCAGCAAGATGCTGCAGATCTTCTCTTCTGCTGTCATTTGTTGGGACAGCACTATCAGAACCAGCAACCTAAAAGGCTCAGAACAGAAAGGCTGGTTCTGTTCTGAGGACCACTGTGGGACCTCTGGAGATGAGTATGCAAAGAAGATTTTTCCATAAAATCAAGAAAATTATGGACAATACTGATCATCCTCTTTATGAGACTGTCTTAGATTAATAAAGTGTCTTCAGTCAGAGGCTTCTTCAAATTTACTGTAATACAAACTGCTACAGGAGACCATTCATGTTCCCAGCCATCACCAGCCACAATAACTCTTTGATGAATTTGAATTAGCATGACTTACAGCAATATTTAATTTCCAATAAAATATTTTTTTTTAATTTGATTATCGCAGCACATTGATGCAGTAATTCATGAAAGAGGACCCCACTCAAGTATTGACGCATTGAGATGTACATACTTTTCAGAAACCCGACATTTATGCTTAAAACATCCATTTTGATTGGTCTAATTTAATGTGATATTCTAATTTTCTGAGACACTGAATTTTGAGGTGTTTTTACATGTAAGCCGTAATCATTAAAACAGCAAAAAATAGACGCTTCAAATATTTGATTGTGTGTAATCCTTCCATTAAATAACTGTTTCAATTTATGTGACGACTAACAAGAAATATTAAACTTTGACACAACACTAAATTTTTTTGATACATAATAGAACATGAACTGAATTTAAATTATATTGATTTATTTGGCTATTGCCTAGTTTATAGGAATTATGAAGAATTAGATAATAAAGAGAAGAAACCAACTATCTTTAAAATAAAGACATTCAGCGATACAGTTTAAATGACTTCATATTCCTGTTCTGTTAGGAAAGTTTGTTGTTTTAATTTAGAGCAGATTAGTTTTTGTTTTATTTGTTAAATGTAGCAAAATTTATTTAACACAGTTACAGCTGCTTAAGCAGAATTTTATGAGCTGCTGGATGCGTCATAGAATAAACAATATGCACCTTCTCAGCACCGTCGGCGTCCTTGTCCCGCTGGTGATGTCGGCTGTAGATCATGGCTACTAGCAGCAGAGCAGTCAAAGCCAGCAGGGAGATGCCAACAGCAATGGCAGTCTGAGTGGCAGCTCCCAGAGCACTGAAGGCCATGCTGCCCAGAGCGTATAGCGGCTCCCGGCTCACATCAGAACCCAAAACCGGGCTGTGGTTCCTCAGCCGGGGCCAAGCTGGGGAGTATGCTGAGGAAACCTGAGACCACGAGGCCCAGATTGAGGAAGAAGTGGATGAGTTGATAGCGAGCTGAAAAGTCACCCTGGCTACACCTCCTGCATTCCAGGCCTCGCATTCATAAAAACCTGCATGGGCCACAGTCACATTACTGAGGAACAGCATGCCACTGCCAGTGTCAGGGTCAAAGTACTCGCCGGCGGTCTTCTGGAGGCTGACTCTGGCTACAGACTCTGACCCTTCCCCTCCTCCAGCACCCAGATCCTGAACCAGACCCCGAGGGGATTCCACCACTTGACTTTGAGATGCTTTCTTCCAAGTCACCTGCAAACATGTAGAGGCTTTGAGTGCCCTTGCTGAAAAGAAATACTCATCATAACACACATCTTACTAGCAAAAGAAGCAACAGATGTATGATTTGTGCATTTTTTTTTTAACCAGGAATGAGAATTCCAGCCCACAGAAATTATTTATATGGTCCTTTTGACTCCAGATGGCCTCATAAATAGAACTTAAAGATAACAGTGGTGTGCTTAAATATTATTTTGTCAGTCAATCAGGCATGTGCAAATTAAAAAGTTAATTTTAAGAAAAATCAAATGCAGAGAAAGTTAGAATATTCTAACAATTTCTTAATAGGTCATCTTGTCAATACCTATCTTAAAGGCCACAACTGGGCCTTTAAGATTCCAGATCTTGATTTGACCTGAAATAAGAATGAGACATCAGAAGTTCATTCTTTCATTCTACTGGAGCTCTCCACCTCCAGTCTCTGCCTTCCTGAGCATTTCCAGACTGACGGAATAAATGATTTCCAAATCATTTATTTGGAAATCATTTAATACACACACTCAGTGAGTGTGTGTATTAAAATCTCTTTCTAAAAGTCTGGAAGTAAGTCATACCTGTTATGAAGTTTGTAACTATAATATATTCCTTATTTCCTATTTATTAATAAATTTAGACGGAAATAAATTTCTAATACACATTTCTGCTGATAAACTTATTTAAATGTTGACAAAACTGCTTACTTGTGGCCGAGGATAGCCGGAGGCGTGGCAGGACACCCTGAGGCTCTCCCCCAGATGGACTGCCAACCTTCTTGGTTCCAGCTGAACTACTGGAGGGATACACACCAGGCTGTTGAGTGGGACTTCCACAAGGCTGAGGTGGGAAAGACGAGGTGGCTCACTGCAGACCAGCCGGCGTTCGGCAGAGCTGAGCAGACGCTGACCATCTTCATCAATCCACCTCCTGAGCCAGTGGAGAGCACAATCACAGCGCCAGGGGTTATCTACAACAAAGCAACACAGAGACAGTAGGGAACCATAAGAATTTTAACTAGGTCTATAGTTCCAAAAATTAAAGAATTGTGTCTTCCATAAGGTAACCAGATTGCTTTACTATAAATTCTTGTGCTGGTATGCTAGGCCAGAGTTTATGATAGACAACTCTTCTTGAACTTCCACTAGCTAACTGCATAGGAAACACTGCAAACAATAAGTACTGAACATGTCAAACATATTTCTTATTTAAGTATTTCTAAAAGGGCCATTGATATGAACTTCACACTAGATATCAGCAAGTAATTATTACCCAAGTAATTAAGAATATTGAAGTGCAGTAGTCCAGTCTAGAATTATCTAGGATCATTAGTAAAGTCAAGAATTATCTTCTTCATATTTGTATACTCCTAGACTGGACTACTGAAACTCCCTGTTTTATGAGATTGAATAGTCTCTTGTTCAATATCTACAGCTGGTTCAGAATTCAGCTGCCTGTCTGCTAATGAGGACAAGACGATGTGAACCTTTCACCCCAGTTCTTTATTTCCTTCATTGGATCAATGTTTCTTTTTAGAATTCTTTCTCCCATCTTGTTTTAATTTTCAAATATTTGTGGAAAAGTCTTGTTTTCTGATGACGACTTCAACATGCCTCTTGTGTGGAGAGTGCTGCTAATAACTTGTTCAGATATGATTCTGGTCTGTTTTGCTACACAAAGTATTCTCTAAGTGTGTTCAGTGTTTATTTCATACTACAGTGCGTGCGCATGTGTGTATGTCTGAAGTTCTGAAAAAAAAAAAAATCAAGTCTCACCTGTAATCCGCAGTACCTGCAGGCTAACTAGTGGTTGCAGGGATGTAGGACCAATGGTGTGGAGGTTATTCCTGCTCAGGTCCAGCAGAGCCAGAGAAGTCAAACCAAATAGAGCCTTGTCTGCTATCATCTCTATGCTGTTGTGCTGCAAATGAAGCTCCTGCAGACGCTGGGGATAAATGCAGACTTTAAATCAGCAACATGAGCAGAAGGTACTGCCTAAGCATAATCATTATGGAATAATTTCAGATCAATGAATTTCAACAGTCTTTAGTTCCTATTTGTGATCCATTATGTTTCAACAAACTAAACCATATCCCTAGATGCTTTTTGCTGGTTTTGGGTAGTGTGTCATTATATACTGATGTTTCTGAACAGCTTCACCTGATCCAGGAAAACTACGCACATGCGCACGCACTGTGGTTTGAACCTTTGCTATTTGCTCTTTCATCATTCCTTGTACACTCATCGGCCACATTATTAGATACACTTGTTCAACTGCTCGTTAATGCAGTGATTGGTAGCAACTCCATGCACTTAGGCATGTAGACATGGCCAAGACAATCTGCTGCAGTTTAAACCGAGCTTCAGAATGGAGAAGAAAGGTGATTTAAGTGACTTTGAATGTGGCATGGTTGTTGGTGCCAGACGGGCTGGTCTGAGTATTTCAGAAACTGCTGATCTACTGGGATTTTCACACACAACCATTTCAAGGGTTTACAAAAGCAGAAGACCACACCAGGTGCCACTCAAGTGAGTTAGGAACTGGAAACTGAAGCTACAATTCACACAGACTTGCCAACATTGGACTCCAGAAGATTCGAAGATGTTGTCTGGTCTGATGAGTCTCGATTTCTGCTGCGACATTTGGATGGTAGGGTCAGAATTTGGAGTCAATAAGATGAAAGCATGGATCCATCCTTGCTTATATCAACGGTTCAGGCTGATGGTGGTGGTGCAATGGTGTGGGGATATTTTACTGGAACATTTTGGGCCCATTAGTACCAATTGAGCATCGTGTCAACGCCACAGCCTACTTGAGCATTGTTGCTGACTATTTCCATCCCTTTTTGACCACAGTGTGCCCATCTTCTGACGCTACTTCCAGCAGAATAACGCGCCATGTCATAAAGCGTGAATTGTCTCAGACTGGTTTCTTGAATACTGCAATGAGTTCACTGAACTCAAATGGCCTCAACAGTCACCAGATCTCAATCCTATAGAGAACTTTTGGGATGTGATGGAACCTGAGATTCACATTCTGGATGTGAAGCTGACAAAATCTGCAGCAACTACAGAATGCTATCATGTCAATATGGACCAGACTCTGTGAGGAATGTTTCCAGTACCTTGTTGAATCTATGCCACAAAGGATTAAAGCAGTTCTGGAAGCAAAAAGAGGTCAAACCCAGTACTAGCAAGGTGTACCTAATAAAATGGTCAGTGAGCACCGTTTTTGATTTAGAATGATGTGGAGATTTTAAAAGCGTCACCTGCCACTTTTATAGGGAAACTGCTCTTGCTGGAAAGCTATGAGCACGTGTCTGTTAAAGACTCTCCGCATTGACACAGTTTAGATACAACTGTCAGTTTCTCACTGATGGTCTTAATAGAGTGCATAGGTACAACTTCTCAGATCTAATCTTTTCTGTTTCATATCTTTGTTCACCGTCTCAGAAATACAGGATATGCAAATGTATTCATTGAAATGTACCTTCATGAAAGCTTCAGTGTGTTCTAATATCTTTTACCTGTAAACCCTGGAAGGTGTAATCCAGCAGGCGTGTGATATCATTTCCTGACAGGTACAGTATGCGGAGCTGTTCGAGCCCCTGAAGCATGTTTGGTGTAAGCAAGTGGATCCGGTTTCCGTTCAGGGCAAGCTCCAGCAGCTGGCTCTGGTCCCGAAAAGAGCCAGGCTCCACACCTGAAATGGTGTTGTTCTGCATGAGGGACAGAAAAGAAAAACAAGCCAAAATATATTTGTATACATATTTCATGTTTTTAAATCAGGCCCATGTGTTAACTGATTTTACCCATTGGTCAGCATACTGGGGCATATGCAGATTTATACCACTAAAATCTGCAGTGGTGTAAAACCTGATATCCCAAGATTGAATTCCAAGTTTGCATGTTTCCCTGTGCATGTACTGGTTCTCTCTTGTTACCCCAGCTTTCTCCAAAAAACATGACTGCTTGATAACGTCCCAGTGTCTAACCTTTAAGCAAGAATATCAGAGATGTTAAGTTTCTCAGCATGTTACCTGCAGATACAAATAATGAAGGTGCTTCAGCAGAGTGAGGTCCACTCGGCGAATCTGACTGATCACATTGTCCTGGAGGAAGATGGTCTGAGAACAGAAACAGAGCATAATAAAACATGATGGTGAATGTGTTTCCACGACTACTAACACACAGCAACCTGTGGCGAGCAGAGAAGAGAACTACCTGAGTGGAAGGAGGAATGAGTCTGGGGATGTCCCTCAGGTCAGTGGAACCACACTCCACTGTGAGGCTGTAGCAGCGGCAGCCAGCAGGACAGGAAGGAGAGACATCCAGAGACGGACGTGGAGACGGAAGCAGGAGGAACAAGAGAAGCACAAACCCCACAGCCATAACATTGAGAGGCAGAACTGAGGAAGAACGCAGAGCAGAGCATTCATCAGCCTCATCACATCAGGACTTTTTTTTTTGCTTTACCTCATTTATTATTTGGAACATGTTTCCATCACCATTCACCTACTATTTTAGTTGAGATGTTGCAGAGCACTGATCACGGATGGGGGAAATATTCTGCACATAAAACCAAAAGACTACAATCATAAAAAAGGCAATATAAACACTATCACTGCTTTATTTAGATTTAAGAGAGAAAGTTTCAGCCTGGTGCTGCAGACCAATTGGACATCATATCTAGGTGTGCGTTAACACAGTCCATGGAAGAGAAAAATTAGCAATGTGCTCAGAGAAGCAAATGTGTTCCCTCTTGTTTTGGGCTGGCTAGCAGGCCATTTCCATCTATTTCCATCTATGGTCCATCACTACAGGGAGAACAATTATTCCAAACAAACAACAAAAAATCTCAAACAGCTGCCAGCAGGACCAATTTAGTCAGAATGTGAATCTCAGAGAAATGACCCAGGAACTCAGTTATAGCAGGTCAAAGGTTAAAGTTCTTGACACAACAAATGCAACTTGTTTGGCAGGGTTGAAGGAGAAATAGAGTAAGAACAAAGTGAAGTCTGTGTGGTATCAGACTGAACCAAAACTCTTCTGGCACAAGATGCTTCAGACAGATGAGAGCGAACTAGAGATGCTTCAGGCCATGAAGCTGGCAAGCACAATGCTGAAACTCTGTGGTGCAACTTTAAGGGTTGGGCATAAATATATCTTTGTAAAACCTTTAATGAACTCATGCAATATTGTGAAGAATATAGAGCCAAAGATTAATACCACTGCAATAATCTGACAGACTGTAGTCAGGCAGACAAGTCCTGCAGACAAGAGTCATAGCTCCTGACTGACTGTGGTCATGCCAGAACTGCCGACTGATCAACATCAACATCATCAACATCAGACAACATGAGATAAATTTCCATTCTTATGCTTATGATACTCGGTTTTATTTATTCATTAATCATGATGAATCCAACCAGACAGGTAGATTACAGACATGTTTTTATACATAAAAATCCAGATGACTAAACATTCTGCCTTTAGAATGTTTAGAAGTTGTTTTTGTTTGGACCAGAACTTCTGAAAAAGAATAAAGCTCCATCATACATCAGAGTTTTGATTTGTCCATATGTTCCTAACTCTGGACTTTGCAAGAAGATGCTGTAGATCAGGGGTCTCATCAGGGTCCTCGAGGGCCACTGTCCTGCAACTTTTAGATGTGTCTCTGCTGCACCACCTGAATAGAATGATTAGGTCATTAAGGCTCTGGAGACCTGACCTACACAAGGAGGCAATTAAACCATTTCATTCCAGCGTTTTGTACCTGTGGCACATCTAAAAACTGCAGGACAGTGGCCCTCGAGGACTGGAGTTTGACACCCCTGTTGCAGATCTTCCATCAATCTGTTGTTCTCTTCTGCTGTCATCAGTTGGGGCAGCAGCATCAGAACTAAAAAGGCTCAACAGCTTGATAAAGAAGGTTTAATTCTGGTTCTGTTCTGGGGACGCCTGTGGAGATTGGATTCTTCAAGAAAATTATGTACAATACTGACCATCCTCTTCATGGGACTTTCTTGGGAAGGCAGAGTATCTTCAGTCAGAGGCTTCTTCAAATTCAGTGCTGTACAGACTGCTGCAGAAGGTCTTTCCTGCCAACAGCCATCTGAGCTACATTTAATTTCCCTATGGAATAATAAAGTATTCTTGAATTGAACTCAAGAGTTTTCAATATTTTCCATTTTCACAATATTAACATTTTCTAAGTCACTGAATTTTAGGTTTTTATTATCTTTAAGGCCATAATCATGGGGTTAGTGTTAAAATAAAGGCTTGAAATGTATCACTATTTGGAAAAAATCTATGTGAATTTCACTTTCTGAAACGTACATTTTTTCGTTTTTTACATTTTCATCTTTTGAATTATACTCGTATTAGTCTTCAAAGAAACGACTGACAGTACAAGGCACTGACTGTTTTCTTTGTCTCTGATGGAGATGGAAATACTGCTGTTGATCAATACCTCTAATATGATAATATGGCTTGTTGCTGTGCGACAAATCCCTCACATGGCTATAAAGTGATGAATGTTAATCTAAGGTGGCATAAAGCCTAGTGTTTTTCACTCTGAACCATAATGAGTGCAGCACCAGCATGCGCATAGATCCAACACTGCAGCAGAACCAGACCCATCATGTCCGGGCTGCTGCAGCTCATAGCGGCGGACCTGGAAGAGGAAGAGAAATGAATTCTGCACAGCGACCCGTTGGATTTACCTGATCAGGCCCGACAGGACTCTGTTGGCGTCGCGTCGGTGCGCCGCCTGTCTCCAGGCAGAGGAGCAGCTGAATGACTGTAGGACGCGGTATGGAGCAGCAGGCGGCAACGGAGCAGCCACCGAGGCTGGTGTGTGATGGGGAAAAGGAAAGGGGGAAAGAGACGGAACCGGCTCATACGGTTCTGTTAAATCCCATTATCCGGCTGGCTTTCCAGCCCGTCTTCCAGCGCATCCTCCCATTTAGTAGGAGCAAGCTGCTGTTGCTGCCCCGCCCCCACTCCACTTAGCATCACACCTCCTACACCAGCAGATGCTCTTCATCTCGTTAATTTCTAAGGAGGCGTGGATAACAAAGCTAGTACATAATAACAGCCTTGCTACAGTTCCATCAGGTGAAGTAAAAACCAGAGTAAATAAATCTAGGTCTATTTTGAATTGCTCCAAAGCAGACCTGCTCTTTATGTTATCAGTTGATGTAGGAAACCGTTTCAGTTGAGAGCGGAGCTTTGATTGTCGAGGAAACACTTTAGAAATTTATGGAGGACTAATTGCCTATAGCGCAACAATTTTCTAGTTAATTTTTGTCATGTGATCCATGAACCACAATCACAAGACATCTCATCCACCTTCTGTTTAACCATTCATTTCATTTTTATGTAAAAGCTGCAAGTAAATTAAGTGTTTGACTGGATAAGTTGACATAAGGAGGGTGGGGCTGGTCGCAACTGTTTATTTATTTAACCAATTTTACATTTGATTATATGTAATGTTCATTGCTTGTTTTGTAATTGATGACTGGTTTTTATGATGTAAAACACTGAACTACCTTATTGCTGAAATGTGCTACACAAACTTAACTTACCAAAATCTGAACACAATGAAGTCATTTTTGTATTTGTTTTTTTCTTACGCTTTATTTAAATATGATCACGTCTGATATTACATTAAACGATGTCTGAAAGTGTCCATCCACAGAGGCGTAGATAAAGAGGCTGCATTTCAGCAGACCTGAGTTCCTCAGTGATCACTGCACTGTCCCAGCTCATCTCTGATCCTGGCTGTTTCCAATCCCATCAACCTGATCAAATATCACAGCTCCTCCTCTGAGTCATGATGCATGCTTGTGATCATAAAGTCATTTGATCTTTGGGATGGTCCTAGAAGATATTTCTCCACAGCTGGACTAAAGGTAAAAAAATAAAAATAAAAATATCACAGGCTTATGATGTGATGAGCAGTTTCACACAATGGAATGCTCTCCCATCTTAGTTCTATGGGAAGACGATGGGGTAGATCTGGCTGTAGTGGTCCACAAAATGGACCTCAAGTCCTTCTCTGATGTAGTCTGGCAGGTCGGAGAAGTCCTTCCTGTTCTCAGCTGGAATAACCATGCAGGTTACGCCAGCACGGCGGGCCTGGCAGAGAAACATGCAGTCAGCGCTGATGGAAACAACATTACTGCAAAAACATTTGATGGTATTATGGTGAGACATGAGAAACGTTAATAAGTAGGAGTGCACCAATTTATTAGCACCGATTTCCTTAATTTTGGAAGATATGTGATTGGCTAATAGTTGCATGTGAAGCTGATCTTATCCACTGATCTTAGCTACCAAAAGATTGACATACTCCATTCAGTATGGTGAATGTAGTTAATATATGAAAAATGAGCAACAAAGGCTTTTTTTTTTTTAGCAGTAAGGCCAAGTTAGTATGAGACCTACACTAACAAGTTAAGCCTACCAGTAACATCGATAGCACATTGACTAACAGTGACTTACTCCACCCTGCATGCAAACATTAGTGTACAAGTTGAAATTAGTCAAAAACCTTGAGTTGTCAGTAACGTGGGGAATGAGAGCCATCACGTAGAACAACTAGCATGTTGACACTACGAGTAGAATGTGGGCTATCAATAACATGTTGACTAACACTGATGTACTGTAGTTAGTATGTAAAGCTTACCTTTGAAATAAAAATTTGCTTAAATGCTAATGCTAGCTTAACTGCTACATTTAGTGTTTGTGGCTATCACTAGCAAGCTGAGTTCCTGAATTTTATATTTTAAGCCAACATCCAAGTGTACTCTTTTCTAAGGTTAAAATGCTTGCCTGGTGCCTTATCTAAAGCAGATAAGGAGGCTTTTATTTTGAAAATTTCAGTAAGCTTGACTTCAAAACGCCACACCAATCCCACGTGTAACAGTGGTTGAGTTATACCCATCATATAAAGCCCAACACAGAAACTACCTGTTGTGTAAAATATGAAGGCTTTTATTTTGTAGGGTATGTGCAGGTCTAATTTTAGGCGTTTTCCACTTGCAATTTCCACACCAACTGGCTAATGTGCGATTTGGTTCCACCCCAAGTAGAGAGCTTTTCCATCAAAAAAAAAAAAGAAGCTATTCTTCAGTATTGTGGGTAGACCGTGAGCAGCAGCTGTGTTCAATTCTCTGCTGATGTTGGCAGCTACATTCAATATTGGAGAACCTTGAAGTTCTGGTTTTGATGGACTGAAATAAGCCCAGAAATGTAATTTTCTCTATGGAAATTTATTGCTGGCTCAAACGTAATGATGAATGCCTAAATCAGCTGGTGATTTCGCTATGTAATTTAATTAAAACCTTTTAGATTAAGGCAATGCAGTCAAAAGATGTAAACCAATAGCCATGCATAAACCTTTTAATCAAATAAAATTCACATCACATGTTAATATTATGTACTACTAGTGCTTCACACTATGGTTGCAAATCAGCAACCCGGTCAGAAAGTTAACCACGGTTACAGTTTCTCCCTTCTGTATTGGTATCCGTATTTCAAAGAACCAAGTTGCTAGTGGAGGGCTGCACAGTGGTGCAGTTGGTAGCACTGTTGCCTTGCAGCAAGTAGGTCCAGGGTTCGATTCCCAGCCCGGGGTCTTTCAGCACGGAGTTCTCCCTGTGCATTCTCCCTGTCATTTTGTTTTTACTGAAGTTCTGCATTACCCCTATTGTGGTAATGTAACAAGATTAACTGATCGTCTTGATTACAACTGAAATGTGTCACATGACCAAATGACATTGCTGTTCTAGTCTCGGTGTGTGTGTGTGTGTGTGTGTGTGTGTGTGTGTGTGTGTGTGTGTGTGCGCGCGTTTCGTACAGCAATAGTTTTCTCTTTAATTCCTCCTACTGGCAGTATTTTGCCAGTTAGTGACACCTCCCCTGTCATCGCCACATTCTGACGCACTGACCGGTTGGTTGCCAGGGACAACAACGCAGTGACTATTGTGCAACCAGCACTGGGTCCATCCTTGGGAGTTGCTCCCTGTAAAGAAAGAAAAAAAAAAAAAAAACAACAGAAAAACAGAAAATTGTATTTAATGACAATGTTGTGCATGAGTATGTCTGAGCCGATTTCATATTTTATCTTTCTGGGGCAGATCGGTGAGTTCGGTCAGTTGGACTTTTTAAGCTCCAACTGACTGATTTTCGGCAGATCGGTCTGTTTAATAAATATTGTTTCACTCAATATTTATTAAAGTTTAGCTTCCCAATATAAACACTGAAATGACAACAGGTTAGAATCATGACCAGCTGTCTTTCCTTCCTGTCATTTAAATCAGCCTATCAGTAAAATCAGTTACTGATCAAAGGATTTTCTTCCGATTGTATAGATTAGAGAGTCAGTCACAATCATAGCTTTCAGCCAGGGCCGTGCAGACTTTTGGAGGGCCGGGGGCTCAAAGCTGAAAATTGGTACATTGAATAAGATCTTAAAACGCCATACAACAACATCGCAACAACCCATTTTAATCAAGAATCTAATATTTAATTGGATCACATTGCATCACTGTCATTATGTGGGGACAGTCTAACACAAATTTAGTCTGATGGGTATAAAGTTGCTGTTGTAGAATTTCTGCTGCTGATAAAGCTGGAGGGATGATATGATGATATGAGAATGTAGTTGTTTTTGTTTGACATTTTATTTTCAAAAACCAGAACGAACACAACACAGAGCTGGTGAAGTTAAATACAAACTCACATATGAGGAGCTTAGAGAGACTGTAGTTGTTAAACACACCATAGGAGAGAAGGTCATTGGTCATGAGCTAATTTTGCTGCCATTTTACTAAATAGACCCTGGTAATATCTGACTTTTTAAGCTCCATAGCAACAATTGTCAGTCATTATTAGACTGAGGGCAGCCAGACTAGTTTATTTTGTTGTTATTTTATCTAAATATTATAATTGAGGGGCACAAGCAGTTAAAACATATGTAAAAAACAAAAACAAAAGCCCTCAATCACTTGGAGCACCAAGGATAAAAGAGGACCCTTTCATCCCTTCTGCACATCCCTGTTTACAGTCCAGTCCATTAAAAGCAACTTGTGATAAATAAAAATCCCATTTCTTTACCTCTGGAACATGCAGGTGCAGGTGGGAGTTGACCAGGAAGTTATTTTCCGGTTCTTTAGTCATGAGGAAAGCTCTGGCAAATGTCGAAGCAATCTTTGCACTTTCCTTCATGACATTACCAAGTTGACCTGCAGAGAAGCACAAATCTTCAGAATGAACCTTTTAATATATGATTCAATAAATGTGACAAGCTGATATTTTATCTTCTCAAGAAGAAATTAAAACTAAAAGTTAGTTGGATTTTCATAGAAAAGAGGTCAAACAAATATTACTAAAATCAATTCAAAAACTTTAATAAATGGGACTAAATATTTTTGTATCTAATATTTTTTAAGAAGCTGATATTATATTAGGATACTATAAAAATGTATAGCATACATTTTTTATACACTCTACACCCAGGGTGTGAACAGTGCAGAGTACACACACTCTGCACTATGCTTCCCATCAGTTCTGCTTACTGTTAATGTCAGGAAAAATTCCAACATTAATTGCTTATGTTTATAAAAAATAAACTCCATCTCAAGAAATCCTCTGACCAGAGATGATTATGGGGAAATTCAGAAATTATGTTTTGAGGTTTTCCACATTACATGAAAGCAGGTCACTGACCTGTGACCTCCAAGGTTCCCTCTCCTTTAGCATCTGCCCCTCCTTGTGGTCGGCAGAGTGACGTTTCAATGAACAGTGTAGAGCCCCCTACAGGCAGTAGATCACAAGGTAACTGTTCAGCTCAGACATCACCATTATCGTCAGAGCTGGAGACTATGTGGGCCTCGTCTCACCCAGAGCAGTCCATGCCAGGCCCATCACCACTCCTGGAGGGGTCACGTCGTACATACGATCCACTGTGAAAATTGGTTTACCCACGTAATCATGCAGATTGTCAGAGGAGACGGCCACCGAGTCCTCGGCTCCACTCACAATATGAAATGCTACTTTACGGAACACCTGGTAGATGGAGAAACAAGACCCAGACAGGGAGGTGAGGGAGGAGCTTGGACGGGGGCTGCAGGACAGGTCATAGTCTGGTGCAACAACATCTGCATTATAGGCTGACGACACTGATGAGGATTAACTCTGATGTTACCTCTTCAGAGCTGGTGGTACATACTGTAGGGTGCAACTGGAAGCAGACTGCCAATCAGCAGCCATTAAATCCATCTTGAGGTGTCTGCTTGTGTCAGAAGCAGACACAAGCAGACACAGTGGGTCATGTCATCAACTTGAATTCACCTTCTCTGACATGACATATGACAACAGGCGGTCCATTAACATTTCCCAGGACAGACTGAGTTCAGACTGCTGAACTGATACCAACAGATCTGTTCCAGGGACACACTGCGTGGACACATGTTGAGAATGGACCCATAAGGGTTAGCTTAGCTTCACTAGGGCTATTGTGTGTCACTAGGGACCAGCCCAAACAATAAGGCATTTCATAAATGATTATTAAATGTTTTATAACAAGTCAGATACCAGGGCATTACATAGGATAGGATAATTTATTTTGCCTTAAAAATTTCACTAAAATGTGCAGATTATATAAAAACATAAACAGATCTTCTTTTGGCTGGTTTGAATGTCATACATGTGTTACCTTTCGAAAAAACAAATATTACAAAATATCGGTCTTGAGGAATTGAAATAGTTAAGCAAGTCATAAATAATGTCCATCACATATTTAACAAGGCATGCTAGACGAAGCAGCGGATGGAAAAACCGTCCAGTCCAAAACCAGCTTGCAGTCTGGAATCACCTTGCAGTACTTCAAAATAAATCAAAAGAGACTAGCTCCAAGCAGGTTCAATACAAATTGTCTGGCTGAAGTTTAGAAGCCCTTCTTTTGTTCATAGGCCAGAGGTCAATGAGCACAATGGAGCATTGTACTGAAATGAAAAGCAAGGAAATTTTCAAAATAAAATCTGAACAAAAGTTCAGAGGAACCATGGGAATTTAATGAATAAATGTGGATAAATGTGCATCATTTATCCACATTTCACAATGGCTGTGGGGCTAAATGGTGCACTGTAGATAAATGTTGTCTCAATAGGAGGAAGTGATGATTCACAGTGATATTTAGCTCTCCTTTGTGATAAAAGTATTTCTGATTTAAATTTTAATTCACCTTCTCTATCTGCTTCTGCAAGTTCCTCACTCCAGACTCTCTGCAGTACTGTCTGATGAGCAGACCCAGAGCGTCAGGGGAGATCGAGGCCTTCTCTTCAGTCAGGCCACAGAGTGTTCGCAGCTGAGGGACCAGGTAACGCTAAACACACACACAGGCAGACAGAGACACACAAACTGAGGAGAACATTTATTAGAAAACTAGAAGGCAAATGTTCAAACCCTTCCAACATTGTAGTGGTGTTTTTTTGGCTGCAGCTGTAAAATGTGGCTCTGCCACTATAAACTGTAACACACAGCAACCCCTGACTCTTTGTGGTGTGTGTATGTGTTGTATGAGTCACATGGCAAACTGTCAAGATCACATTGGCCATATAAGAAATCAGCAGAGGGCAGAATTAAAGTCCAAATTAGTTAGATTTAAAGATGTAAAGACTTAATGGATCATTGGGATATCTCAAACACACATATTAATAACTTTTTCTAAATATCCCAGTCCTCCTTACAGGAAAGCAAGAGTCAAATTTCACAGAGCAATGATGGGAACGGTTGCTTGGGAATATGTTTGTTACCTCAGCGATAGCCAATTTTTCCTGGGCCACGTATCCGGACACGTTGATCATCTCCATCCTGTCTCTAAGTGGTTCTGGGATGGTGTCAGTCACATTGGCTGTGCAGATAAACAGAACCTGGAATATAGCACACACGCAGCGAACCATTAAGAGTACTAACACATGCCAAACCTTTAGAAGACTAACACACACCTTTACCAGCACTAAGCTGCACTAAGCTCGACTGTGCAAGCTCCACCTACTTTAGACAAGTCCACTGGGACATCCAGGTAATGGTCAAGGAAGTTTGAATTCTGTTCAGGATCCAGAAGCTCCAGAAGAGCAGAGGAGGGGTCACCCTGGTAACCACGGCCGATTTTATCAACCTGAATAAACAAATTATTTGGAAAAAATAGCTTAGTACACTATTAGAAAACTATCTTCAGTCTTATTCAATAATTTAAACAGATGAAACGTTAATTTATTTCAGTAACACTATCACTACATGAAACAGGTTTTTTCCACAGACCGTTTTCAAACCTTTAAAACAATAGAGCAAATGAAAATAAATACCAGTTAAATTTATTACATTTATTACATCATTCCATTGGAAAAGTTTAAACTCGAAATATGGGGCTAATGAACATTGTTAAAAACTGCTTAATGGTTACATTCAAACACTGACCTCATCTATCAACACCAAAGGGTTCTCTGTCTTGGTTTTCTTCAGACACTGAATCATCTTCCCAGGCATTGCTCCAACATATGTTCTCCTGGAAACAATACATTTTCAGTCTATGTTCTTCAATAATCTCTCCTCTCATCAACATTTCCTTCAAAACGATATCATCAATCACAGTCTGAGGGGTGGATGAGAACAGCTGTGATCACAGAGGCAAAGCAATTTCATATATTCTGATTCCTCATGTTCTGCATGAACATGAACTATACTAATGTAAAGCACAAGTAGTCTGATATTTGTTAAAATGGGATCAGTAAATCTGAAAGGGTCTCATATGATGGCCTAATCAGAAAAAAAATTAAGGACTCAGTTTTAAAATGTTTTGGGTTTGTTGATTTACACAAAAAATTGTGCTCAGCAGCAAGAACACTGTCCTATTCAGGTCTAAATTAATCAATGGTTTTGTTCTGGTCTCAGTTTGCGTAAAAGTCACAGGAAGTTTTGGATCCTCTTTACTATGAAACAATAAAAAAAACAAACATGTGGGTCATATAAGACAAATCAAATAATATGATGTAAATTTGTCCCAACTTTTTAAGTGTCCATCTGTTTGAATCAATGAGCTCGTGGTGGACTATTCCCAAAATAGGGTCAATAATTGTACCATATCAGTCTAAGAGCTGCATAATTACATTGCCTATGTGTATTATTATGCATAATTTAACATTGCACCTGGGGTCCTAGAAACAACATTCCCACTGATCTGCATGTTCAAGTTAGATTGGTGGACTAACAGATTGTGCAGACCTGTGACCTTTGATCTCAGCCACGTCGGTCATCCCTCCGACACTGAACCTGAAGTACTGTCTGTTAAGTGCTCTGGCAATAGAGCGGGCAATGGAGGTCTTCCCTACACCAGGAGGGCCATAGAAACACAGGATCTTCCCCTGAGTGGAGCCTCGGAGCTGGCTCACTGCAATAAACTCCTGTACACACACACAAAGCAACACTCAGCTGCTGTGACCAGCAGGACATGGAGGAAGCATCTTCCTTTGATTCATTTAGATGTTAAAAGTATGGTTTTTATTTCTTACCAATATGCGTTTTTTAACATCATCCATTCCATAATGGTCTTCTTCCAGAACCTCCCTGGCCCTGTATAATGACAGGTTTTCTTCACTGTTGGTGCCCCATGGCATGCTGGTTAGCCAGTCCAGGTAGTTGCGAGTTACACTGAAACACAATTTGCCTTGGTTCATGTTCACGCTTGTTAGAACATCAGTAACAAACAAAAGCCTGCATTATGGTCCTCAACCTCTCCAACACAAATCCACAGATAGATTTGTGTTGGAGACAATGTTTGTGTTTGTTCTCAACAAACAAACATTTGTGTATGAGAGAAATTTGACTGAACCAATTCAGAGACAGAGGAGGGGACTAAAGATAAAAGTTATTGTGATACTTTTCTTGCAAAGAGAAAAAAAAAAAACTACAATAGAAATGATTACAATAAATTTGTTACATGGCAGGGAAAGACCAGATTATAAGCAGTCAAAAAACACAGGGGAACAAAAACAGCAGTTGGCTAACATTTAAAAATGGAGGACGACATGGAAGGATCAGTGTGCTCTGACTACTGCAGTAAAGTAACTTTCTTTGTGGTTGTCTTGCTCTAGACCTAGCTGAGGGAAGGAAAGGAGACAGACCTACTTGAACTCAGACGAGTGGTTGTCCAGTAGCCCCAGCTTGTTCAGCTCTTCATTGATCACATCCATGATGTGCTGAGGAACATTCTGGTCTTTAAGTCTCTCCCTAAATTTATCCTCAATGGCTTCTTTGTCATCTTTTTCCAGACCCAGCTCCTGAAGACACAAACAGTTAGTGAGCCCTGTTCACTAGACACCTCAAAGTGGGGCTCAAGCTATTTCTTGCAATCTCCATGTTTTTAACGAACACACCAATGCAGTGAAGCAGGGAAATGTTAGCTTGCCTTCAAATTTTTTCAAGTTATATTTGATATATATAACAACTGAAGGTAACAGTTCCTTGATTGTGCAATAAAATGCCTGGAAAATACATAATACTGTGCCTTTAAGTGATTAACTTATCTTTATTCTTTTCAATGTGATTTACAAGGAATTACCTCAAATTATTAAGGTCAAAGTTCTCCATCTGTATCTTGTTTTTTTCTCCTCTCTAGAATCTAATTATAGTCTTACATATTTAATCTAACAAAGGTTCATCCTGTTCTTATAGCCATTAGTCTCCTTGAGGACAAAAGAAGAAGTCCTGGGTTGATCAATACATTCACAAAAGATAGTCCACTAACTCATGTAGAAGCTGGTGAAACCTACATTCCAAGTAGTAATGTATGAAACCTCCAATGTTTCTCATGAAGAGTTCTTGTTTTTTCCATCAGCATTATAGTGATCGCTGCACGGCTACAATAGGAAGAATTGGTTCCTTTCATTACTGAGTTCTTGGTTAGAGAATAGTCTATATGAGCGTAAGACATGACATGAGCGCCAGGCATCACATGGACCAGGCCTGGGCTCATTACGCAGTAAGAGTTCCAGCTCCTCCTAATCCTGTACCTTCTTGATGATCTTCAGCTGCTCTTGGAGAAGATACTTTCTGTGGGTCTGTTTGATTTTCTCCTCCACCTCAGACCAAAGCACAAAAAGTCAGGAGTGAGTTCACATAGTGGGCTGTGCAAAGGCAAGATAGTGCTCACATGCTTGATTATGATCTCTGACCTCACGGCCCAGGCGCTGCTGCAGTTTACTCAGTTCATACTCTTTCTTTAGAAGAGACAGAGCCTTGTAAAGACGTTTTGGAATCTGCAAAAACCAAAAATTATTTGATTGTTTTTTTGTTTGAAGGTTGTAAAATTCTGCTTTGGCTGCTTTAACATAAAGCAGCCAAAGCTGCTTTATGCAGATTACTCCAAATTTAGAGTATATTACTCCAAATTTCTCTCAGTGAACATTCAAATGTTTTTCTGCAGCCTGAACATTTCATACTCTGCTCATTACTGCAAAGCATCAGATTTTTATTAACAGAGAAAGCAGACAGGCATTAAGGGAAAAGCTCATACGTTTGTCTCCTCCAAGACATCCTGCAGTTCCTGGGACTCAGCTCCCGTCAGCGCAGCCCCCATGTCACTCAAGTAGATGGGGTTGTCGACCACCCGTTGACCAGCCTGCATCATCTGAAGCACCGACTCTCTGACAAACATAACACAGAACTCAAAATGCCACCATTACCACTAAAACATTAGTGGATACAAATATATGGACTCAAGAGATGTTTTCCAATAACACTCTCACTTTTTGATACATGCAGTCACAAACTGAAAGAAAATCAAGTGTCAGGATAGACGCAAACATTTCTTTGATTTAAGAGTGGTGGAATGTAGCCTTTAATTAGCAATCAATCAAAAGAGAGATGCTAATCTAAACACAGAAAGAAAAGCTTAGCTTTATGCTTTTCACTAAGGTGAATCTAGAAATCAGCTCCAATTTTCTCACTATAGAGCTTTGAAACGTGATGTCACTGCTGTAGAGGTAGTCTGTGGCGCGGTGGCTGACTTGAGCGCCGTCATAAAGGGCCATAAACATAATCGACAAAAACATCTTTCTCGCAGATTTTTGTAATCTTAAATTACTTAAAAAAATGTAGTAATAGAAGTAAAATTAAGTAAAATCTTAAAATTAGGGTCTCTGCTCCAACTTTTTATTTCAAACAGGTTAATATTTCTAATTTCAGTTATTTTTTTTCCATGTACCATTCATTTGCATCTGGGAGAAGCTTGTCGCAATATAGTGCACTTTGTTTCTAACTGCTTTTCAGCTTTATGGAAGAGGATGCAACAGGGAGCACACCAAAAACACTGGAATAAAGTTTATTTTGGTCTGTGGCCTTCAAACATGGCGCCGAACGACTGCGCGAGATAATAAATGCCCCACAGCGTCATACGCAGTGACGTTGGTTCCAAAGCTCTATGAGCGATCAAGCTTATGTACTGATCTTTTCAGTGGGTAAGATCAGCTAATAGCTGTGTTTCAGGTACAAATGCACTGAAAATTTTTTAGGTATTGTGCAAATGTCAAACAAACACGATTTTGCAATTGTGGCGTTTCCGTTAAATACAAATTGAAATTTAATGAACACATGAATTAGTTTGTTCATGCAGTAAATCACTGAAAATCATGGAGGTAACAGGCAAAGATAAAATATATTAATATTTCAGCTGCAGCCATTAGTGGCTGAGGCAACTCAGTAAGAAAGTAACGGTGCAGGAAAAGACTACAGCCTGAAGTCCAACTGTTCAGAAATGAACCGTACTAGTACCGTACTGTCAGTGCTCTCTAGAGGCCCCAACATGGCAACTTCAATGACCCACGACAACATGAAGAACAACTGGACCAAAAGTAAACATGAGTAGAAAATGGTGAGGCTCAGCTGCTGGCTGACCTGTAGAGGGGGTTGAGGGCAATGATGTCCCTGATGGTCTTCACAATTTCAGCCGTCAGTGCCTGACAACACACAAAGAGCCCCTGAGAATGGTTGTGCCTTTTCAGGACATTTCTGCTGCGAGTGCTGGGTACCTTGACCTCTTCAGTGACCGTGAACTGCTCATGCTGAATGTTATCCACCTCAACCATCAGAATGTTGGAGTAAGGCAAAGGCTGAAGCTCTGGACTCAGGTCAGCTTCTGAAACCTTATCAACACAGTTCATTACCAACATGATAAGTTCTTCATTCCTACTCAATTACTAAAATATTAATTTGTAAACAGCCCTGGTTGAAACAATATAGGGTTATATTTTGTTCATCTGATTGCTTGATTAATCGTAAGAATAATCGACAGATTACTGGATTACTAAAATATTTGTTCACAACAGCCCTATTTCCCAATAAATCTGTTTTAAAGTCATAACTCCTGCTCTATCGCCCTGCTAGGGAATGTGACGGGTTGATCTGTTGTTTGTTGGTCCTGACAGCGTTTGCACTTCCTCTCTCAATTCATTTTCTGACCACTTTTTTGACACGCACACTGGAGCTTAGCCTCTTAGTTTGTTATTTCATTTTAATTGGTGATGGTAGTGTTTTGCCCCCAACCTCAGTTGGTTTGGATTGAGTTAACAGTTGGGATCTAAGTTTATCATTTTCTCTAACCGGTGATGGGTATGTTTTTGCCTCTTACAGTTTCAATTGTTTTTTTCTGGTAGTGTAGCTACAATCTAGTAGCGAGTTAATTAGCTGTTTCAATTTGAGAGATAAAGGGCACTATGAATAAAATTGACTATTACATCATTAGTACGTCAGCAAGCCACTGTATGGTTAAATGTTGTAGAAATCAATACTATTTAACAGAGACCCATATAAAATATTTTGATCAACATGACAAATTGGCAATTGAAAATGTTGGAAAAGGCAGATAATTATACATAATCACTTGCATGATGTTCAAAAGCATTTGCGAGAAATAAAATTGCTTTTCTGGTGTGCACCACTGACAAAACAATTTCAAGATTGGCAAGACATTTTGAGAATCTCAATTCTGTTCTGAGAAATGCACCCAGTCCACCCAGAAAAGTTGAGGGGGAAACTGTAATTCATCAATATAATATGATCAGAAAAATGGCACAAGCCCCCACAATTCACAGGATGGGCATGAGGAGGAATCTAGTTTAGACAATTATTTGGTCAACATGCTTCTTGCTGTTTTGACAGCACTGAACTGACCTTGTTCTCCAGCTGCTCTGAAAGGGAGGTCGGTTGGTCCTTACGGCTGCGTTTGGACTTCCGTCTTGCTGTAGCTTTGACCTGAGGTTCTGGTTCAGACTCTGACCAGTCAGGGGACGACAATACGTCCTCAGCCTCCACTTCCAGTTGTCTTGTTATCCGAATCCTGATGAACCAAAGCACAGAATCAGCAGAGCTGCACACATGGAGACGGTTTCAGATGGTATCAGCAGACCTGGATCTGACCTGCGGTGGCCCATAACAATCATCCTTAGCTTGTCTCCTAAATCCTGCATCTCATGAATCTGAACAAAGGTCCCAGTGGAATAGATGGAGTCCAGGGATTCGACCACATCCGACTCATTACTGGAAGACACAACAGCAATCATTGAACCTGCTTGGGTCACTGATAGGTTCAAGCAGTTAGCAAATATCAAAGGACAAATCATGTCCTTTGTGAACTCAAATCAGTAGAAAAATAAGAGAAGCATTTCTGACGTACTTATCATCCTTCTTCATAAAGACTCCAGCGTAAGGCTGAGCGAGGCGCACCTTCCTCCTCAGCAGCTCCATCAGGGCCTTGTTCTTCACCTAGCAGCACATGCAGGAAGAACCTGAAGCATCATTTCAGGAGACCAGTGCCTGGATGGAACTTTGAAGACGTCATCTTTTCATCACGTTTTGCAGATGACTCTGTCTTTCCCCTTCCAGCATCAGCTCTGTTTAGCTTGGAGTGGCTCCACCCACCTCCAACTCCACCCAGTTATTGTCTGCTTTTCATGAGATCTTCTTAAAATTAAATAACGGGCCTCTACTAGCGCCTCATAAATTAAATCTGCATCCAGCAGAGAGATGTGCAGAGCAACTGCTTTAGCTCGTCATGCAGGGCCGGTTCAAGTGGTATGGGTTCTCGAGCAGAATTTGATTTAGGGGCCCCTCTTCCAGCTAAGATCACCAGTACCACTAACATCATTTCACCATGGACTTAGCTTAGTAAAATCTGGGAAAGGGCTCTTGTTTAATTGGCCAAACTGAAAAGCAATCAGTGACAATTGTAAGTTGCTGAGGTAACAAATATATATTCACAAATATTTGTGAACAAACAGAGCTCAAACATTAAACTTCCAGCATCAAACTGTATCTGTGGTAACAAAACAATGTAACTATGAAGATTGTTCTTTGCACTTTAACAATGTAAACTTGCTAGGTCCTTAAAGTCTTTAATTTAAATGTTAGACAATTTAAAATCTTTTAATTTATTCTTGCTGAAACCAACAAATAAAATTTAACAGCACTGTCATTCTGAATAACCAAATGTTAAAATTCTAGCTCTGTACTCTGTGTTAAAATGTTTGCACTTATGGGGCCCCTGGAGATCTGGGTGGTCTTCAGCAGCTGCTTAGTTCAGCAAAGCATAAATTTACTGATCACAAAGCAAATTTGTGATCAGTAAATTTGCTTAAGAGTTTTGGAATTTAAAAACACTCATGAGCATTCCACCAGCAGGGCATTAACTTATTCGGGGTTCAACAGAAGTACAAAAAAATATTTATTTTAACAGTATTTTTTGTGTGTTGATTTTAAGACTACTACTGCTTTAATTCCAAAACTACAACACCTAGACTCTTCAAACCTGGACTGGATTATTCTCAACTAATAGCAGAATATTTAAAACCACGTTTGGGATTTGTGAAACCTTAATAAATGTTGATTTTACCACTTTTTTTGCATCTGGATCACACTAGAACTGCTCCAGTTCCTAAAATACAACTCATAGACTCTTCAAACTTAGACTAGATCATTATGCTCTAATAGCAGAATATTTAGAACCATGTTTGGGATTTGTGAAACCATTTTATGATTTGTGAAACTTCAATAAAATGCAATTTTTATCCTTTTTTGCATCTAGCTCATATTAGAACTGTTCTCATTCCAAAACCACTACACCTAGACACTTCATACCAGGACTATATTATTCTGCACTAATAGCAGAATATTTTAATCCATGTCTGGGATTTGTGAAACCTTTCCATGATTTGTGAAACTTCACTAAAGTTTAAATTACTATTCACACTTGTTCCATGCATTTTTTTTCAAATGTTATACTAATTTAAAACCACATTATTAATTCCAATGGGACATTAAATGTTGGTGCAACTCATTAATTCTTCAAAGAGTTATTGTAGATGGTGATGGCTGTTGGAAGGAAAGATCTTCTGCAGCGGTAAATTGAGTGAAGTTTCACAAATCAGAAAAAGGTTTCACAAATCCCAAACATGGTTATAAATATTCTGATATTAGTTGAGAATAATGCAATTCAAGATTGACGTGTCTAGGTGGTGTAGTTTTCAAACTAGAGTTGATTAAAGATACGGAACGTAGTGAAAAATGAGGTGGAATCGGAAGCTAGAATCGGATGTCAACTTCAGCTTCGTCTCCATCCGCTCTGTGACCTTGGAGCCACTGAAAACACGTAACGTTACATCATCCTCACCTCAATTATCTTTATGAAACGGGGAAACACCGGGTTCCTGCTCACAGCGATCAGCGGGACGTTGGGAAACACCTCTGGGACCATCATGGGGGTGAGAGCCGTCATCTGCGGTCCGCTGTAGGGAGCTTCTCCATCCCCTCCAGACTCATCTCCTCCAGAAGCCGCATTCTCCCCGCCGTCCTCCCCGGAGAAACCTGCCCCACTGGCCCGGTTACCCAGCAACCGAGCTGGTACACTTAGTCCACAAGGGGACGTGGAGGTAGCGGTATGAGCTAGGGGTACCCCCGCGACCCGAACCCAGCGGTGGTGACGGGCAAGCCTGCAGCCCTCGGTCACCGCCGTGCTGCCCACGGAAGAAAGGGTGTTGAAGCGCGGTGACAGCTGGACCCGGAGCTGACCGGAGGGCTCAGTCAGATACGGAACTGCTTCGCGCCTGAACAGCCATCCAGGCTTATAAGGAGTTCTGTGGATCCGCTGAACAGCACCAGCCATCTTCAAATAGGCGCCCATGTTTCTGGAGAGTTCTAAAACAGCACGTGACAATCTGACCTCCAACTTCCCTCCATCGTTTAACACATAACATCTACTGCCGGTTAAATGTGCCAGACTAAATGTACATTACTGCCACCTGCTGAGCCGGAGTACGGAACGAAAGACAGGATGAGTGATAAGAAAACTGTTTCATAAATTGGTCCATCTGGATGAATGGAATCCTCAGTCAGAGTATTTATATAGACAACAAGAGTTCGACTTAAACCTGCCATAATGAAATGCCATATGTGAGCAACAACAGCAGAGAATAAAATAAATATTATTCCATTTGTTAATCTGTGAATGTTATGACCTATATGTATCAATTTTTACTGGCAACTTGTCCAGGGTGACCCTGCCTCTCACCTATTGACTGCTGGATATAGGGACCACGCTTATCCCACAAGGGATAAGCCTGTAAGATGTAAGATTGGTTGATCAAATCAGTCAATATCAATAATTATTGATTTGTTTTTGTTTTAAATACCTGAAATACTGTCAAACTGGTGGCATGACCTTTCCTGTTTTATTCAGTTTCCTCCAGCTGTTCTCATTTTCTTATTTCTCTCCACACTGCTGTTTTTTATTTTTAAGGAGTTATGAGGCATGATGGAGAAACTTGAAACTGCTGCACAAGTTACTCAACAGGTTCCTAGGTAAACAAATAAAATGAGTTACTTGATGCTACCCACCTTGCCTGGCTAGCTGTGAGAGGAGCTAAAGCTTTTCCTCCGTCTACATGCTGTGCGGTTCTGGCTCAGAGTTCAGTGAAATTATTGAACATTCTATAAGACAAATTTTCTATTTATATTGATAACATATCTATGTCAACATCTATTTTCATTGTGTCAGCTCTAGACCAGAGGAGTTTTTAATTAAGTGAAAAAAAATAGTAATTCTTTATTGAAGTCTATTTTCTAAGTTTATTCACTTCACAATTAGATTTCAAATATATATTTAGATTATATATTTATTAGTCTTCATCTTCATCTTCTTCTGACGCCTCTGCCTCCTCCAGGGCAGCTTGCTGCTCTTCTAAATCTTCTTTCAAAGCTTGCTCTTCCTCTGGGGTTGGGTCCAGGCCCTCTGTGATTTCTGGTCCATTTTGATATTCCATTAATGGTGGGGGGGGGATGGGTGGGCTGTACACCTCTCCTACATATTTCAGACCCCATCCAATATAAATGTTCTCAAACTTCCTAAGAATGGTGAAAAAGACATATCTGTTAGTTATAGTTTTACCATATAGAGAGAAAACACTAAAACAAACAGCTTCATTTCTTTCTGCATTTACTTTCCACATGCATAAGCAAATGCTCCTGGCCAGAGGTTAGAACGCAGCACAGCTATAGCATGCTGAAAAGTCAGTATGGTGGACACCTTGGAGCTCCATGGAGAAGTATTAAACATTTCTAAAGACACACAAGAAAAAAATGATAAGATTCATCTGGTTCAACAAGACTGCAGGATTTTAAAACTTTTAAAATATGCTGAACACTTTTCCTAACTTGTGTCATAAAAGTGATATGATGTACCGGTTAAGTGAAAAACAGTCTCACAAAAATACCGCTGATGGATTAAGCTAAAAGACCAAAACTGTATCTGCAGCATCATGAAAACCTTTGTCTTCTGACATAATGCAACTCACAGTTATGATAAGAAGAAAGTGAAAGTACTGAGCCTGCTGGGTGCTTTCTATGTCAAACATGCCACTAAAAGATGTTTGACACCCAACTGCACCCACAGTGCTCACACATTTATATACTGGTATCCAGATTGGTAAGCAATTTACGAGTTAAATGCTTTTACAAGGAGAATGTTTTTTTTTCTAAAATAAAGATGAATGCAGAATGAAAAATAAGTATTCTGGTTTTTTCCACTCAAAAAATTTCTATCATAGCTTCATCTACATCAATTGTGAGATACAAATTTTACTAAAAAATCCAGAGAATCATATTGCGTAGGTGTTCACACGCACGCACGCACGCACGCACGCACGCACGCACGCACGCACGCACGCACGCACGCACGCACGCACGCACGCACGCACGCACGCACGCACGCACGCACACCTATATATTGTCTAGAAAAGTGCAGTCCTAGGCACAGCCAAGATACTGTGCAGGACCCTTTTTATATATATATATATATATATATATATATATATATATATATATTTATTTATTTATATATATATATATTTATATTATTTATATGTATATAAATAAATATATACATAGCATAACAGCATAACAGCATAACAATAAACTTGAATATATATTCTGTTGACCTCAAATTCTCTGACCTGCATCTTGGGATAGAGGTGTGAGCAAAGCAGGTCCAACCTCTGGCTCCACCTCTTCAGACTCTTCTTCATTCTCTTCACCTTCCTCATCCTCATTAGACTCTTCATCTGGTTTCACAGCTATGTTCACCCAAGTACAGCGGCCCTGAAATCAGTGATCACTCAGTATATGTGTGGAGAAATTGAGAAAATATTCCTGTTTCTGAGAGTCTTCTCTTACCTGTTGTAAGATGTGTTGGACATGATGGACCCATGTTGACAATGATTCGACCATTTCACTAACAGGAATGTCCTCAAAATCAGGGTTCACTTCAAAGCTGTCTCGGGGTATCTCGTCTTCCTCGTCGTCTTCCTCCTCCCCTCCCTGGTAGAAACCCTGAGGGCTAACCTGTGTACCAGCAGAGATCCGAGCAATCTGTGCTCTCAGATAATTAGACTCATTCCCAGGGAAAGGTGGGTAGCTTACAACGGGGCTCTCCAGGTTTCCAGTAAAGAATTTACGGATCTGACGAGCAGTGTTGATCTGTGCAGGACTGACTGAGGGGAGCTTTATCCAAGGAAGACCTGGCTCTTTGCACACGTAGTAAGCAAATTTATTAGCACCAGTTCCAATGGCCTCCTTTGGTGCATCAAGTTGGGGTTTATAAATTGATTGAGGAAGAGGATCTGCCTGAAAGAAAAACATCAAAGAGCAGAATGCATTGTTTACAAAGGAATCATCTCCTAATTATGAAGATGTGAAGGGATTGGACCTAAATTATCATGATCTACTGATGTTTATGGTTTGGTTTATTTTTGTGTTTCCTTTCTGTTTATTATTGTTCTGTTCTCTCCTTAATCAGTTCTCATCTAAATCCCAAATAACTAAAAGAATTTAATAATGGCTTCGTGATCTTCTCCGTAGTTCATTCCTTTGTGCTTAGTTTTTTAGTTATTTATTGTGTTTTGTTTTCTGTACAAATCAGTGTTAGTCATTCCCCTTTCATTTGTGTACTTTTTGTGTTTAGTTCCCATTGTGTTAAGCAGGGTTCCTCTTGTAGTTCCCTGGTCTCATGCTGCTACAACTGTTACACACCCCCTTTGATTGGCTCACTTGGTTCCTTTGTCATTTTCCACCCTGCCTCATTATATAAGCTGTGACTTACTGGTTCATTGCTGGAGTCTAAATTGTTGCACTCTTGCTGGGTCTGTGTCATGTCATGTTTCTGTCAGAATTGTAATTCTTTATTTTTTCATCATTACAGCTTTTCGCCTCACCTCTCTGCCTCTGGCCTGCCGGAGTTCAACTAAAAACCAGTCATAACTCAAACAACTCAATTGCCTTGAATATAAAATTGTGATCAGTGACACTACTCTGATAGGGAAAAAAAAGGCTTCAATCTTTCCATATCTATCATTCAATAGATATATAGAAACAATGGGCTAAAATAATTGCTATAACCATTTGGACCTGAATTTTATTATTATTATTATTATTATTATTATTATTATTATTATTATTATTATTATTATTATTATTATTATTATTTATTGCTTTAATCTTTTATTGATATTTTGTATTTTATGGTAAACTGTTTGATACTCTGTTTACTGAACTGTCTGTTGTTTCTTTCGACTCTGTCTCGTGCTTGATTGATTGGACAGATGTGCACGTATTTTATCCTCTTTCATCAATACTCCAGTTGGCTGACACTGTTTTGACCATTTGGTCTTGTTGTATTACTGCAGTACAGCAGTAATACAAGTAATAGCAGTAATAGGCACCAGCCAAGCTCACAGGGCCCTACAAGGATAAACAGGCATAGCTGGATCTGTTCTACTGGTGGAATAGTGCAGTGTTTCCCAACCCTGGTCCTCAAGGCTCACTGTCCTACATGTTTTAGGTTTCCCTGCTTTAATGTGCCTGAATCAATTGATTGCAGTTCAAGAAACACCTGTTAATCAGTCATCGATTGAAATCAGCTGGACTAAGGCAAGGAAATACCTAAAACATGCAGGGCAGTGTGCCTTGAGGACCAGGGTTGGGGAACACTGGAATAGTGGATATTTTGTCTCACCTCCACTTGCTCATTCTCAGGATTTTCAGGCTCCTTCTCGTCCTCTGCAGGTTGATCTTCAATGCTCTCTTGCTCCTCTTCTCCCTCTCTATACTCAGCTTCTGCAACAATATAGTTACTCTCTATTCCCAAAATTTTCCCCCACAGCCGGCATCGTGGTAGTCCCTCAGAGTCAACAAGATACTTAAGAGCAAGAAAAATCCTCTGCATCTCCTCTCTGCCTAAACCCACTTCAGCTTGCTCCAGATAGAAAGCAATCTCACTCACATTAGGAAGGGCCGTTTCTCCCTGGAGAAAAAAAAAAAAAACAAGCATAAAGAAAGTTCATCTTCACAGAATTATATAGCTACTTTTAAGTGTAAGTATATAAAGCCAGTACCATTTCATCCTCTTGGGCTACTACTTCCTCTGGTTGGGAAAACAATATGCGCTGTTGCTCTGTCAGCAGCTCAGCAGATGAAACTTGTGGAACCTCTCGCAAAGGCCCCTGTATGCCGCTGAATAAAGCTCGCTTTACATCACGGCTCATTTCCTCAACCACATCCACAGCATTTTCGGTATGCTCGTCAATCACCTTGATGAGTAACTGTGTCAGATGTTCATAGCTGGAAGAAAAAAAGTTACTTTCAATTTACTTCAGTTTATTTATATACACCAGTTCGCAACTGGTGCCTGATTCAATTGGCACCTCTTGGGTGCCAATTGAATGTTGTCTCAAGTCATCATCTAAAAAAGTGGTAAAAATGTCAATTATATATATATATATATATATATATATATATATATATATATATATATATATATATATATATATATATATATATATATATATATATATATATATATATATATATATATATATATATATATACTCATAGCGTTTAAAATAAAACTGTAAAACTGGACACGTTTTGGAATGCTGAGGTAGTTTATTTTATATCTATCTTAAACTCAAAGTAGTGATCATTGATCTGCAGCTCTATTGTAGTATTAGACATAATTATACTTAATATATTATATACTGTGAGTTTTGCTCTGAATATCTGAATAATGATGGAAAATTACGTGTTTTCATACAGAGAAGCTAACAGTGGACGAAACGGTGGTGAAGATGTAAAACTGTCAGAAACACATTACTTACAGATTCCGGTTGCTCTTCGTGCTGTCCTTCATCAGAAAAGCCTTGAAAACCTCGGCGTCTCTACGTCCTAATACATCATCCATCTTCTTCAATTTCACATGGAGGCCAAAACTATCTCACAAAGAACTCTCACATGCAAGCGCAAATGTTTCTATGGTTACTGAAACAGAGTCGTTGCCTGGGCGACTACTTCCACGTCACGCATTTATTTTTTCTTTCTCTCTCCCTAAATTATAATAAAGACTACGCAGCCCTAAAGGTCATGGGGATTTTTTTTCTTTTGCGTTACCTCGCAAATCTGTTGCAGTAATAATTATACTGGTTACAATTATCAGTTCATGCGGAATAATTGAACACTGTAAGCCTTTCTTACGTGGCCATCGTACTTTCTGGCTTTCGTAAGGTTTTTCAATGTATGTTAATACAGGCGCTTAAATTCCGTGACAAAAATTTTATTCTATGTTGCATGACTTTGTGTTTTGTGTTTATGATGTAAAGCACTTTGAAATGCCTTGTAGCTGAAATGTGCTATACAAATAAAATTTGATTGATTGATTGATTGATTGATTGATTGATTGATTGATTGATTGATTGATTGATTGATTGATTGATTGATTGATTGATTGATTGATATCTCATTGCAGGGGCGCCGTATGGAAATGAAAATGGAAAATAAGCTGCTCGAACTTCCACGTTACTCGAAGTAGTGAAATCAAGCAACCTGCGCTTCAAGGAGGACTTCACCCAGAGGACCGTCAGAAACATGCCGGTGGAAACAGCCTTTACAATCAGCCCCAGAGCCTTTGATATTGACAAAGGAGGAAAAAACTTGAACCTTCTAATGACTAGAAGACATCTTGAGAATCAGAACTAACAGTTAAGTAATGACATTTAAATATCGTAAAAGCTCCATTTATAATACACTGCTCAAAAAAATAAAGGGAACACTCAAATAACACATCCTACTGTAGATCAGAATGAATGAAATATTCTCATTGAATACTTTGTCCTGTACAAAGTTGAATGTGCTGACAACAAAATCATTGTTGATTGTCAATCAGTGTTGCTTCCTAAGTGGACAGTTTGATTTCACAGAAGTTTGATGTACTTGGAGTTATATTGTGTTGTTTGAGTGTTCCCTTTATTTTTTTGAGCAGTATATAATTTCTCTGTTGGGAGAGTTTGTTAGATATTCCTGTAACTCAATTTTCAGGGTTAGAAGCTACAACTCTTTGTAGCATTTCTTTTTTAAAAGTTTTTTAAAAGTTATAGGGCCCTGGAACAACACTAAAAGAAAGGCAACTTTTTATATATAAAATTTTTTTAAGCTCATTTCTGTTTTATCAAATAAACTCATTCAACTGCAAATGAAACAAAATTGTGGAAAAGTCAGTGGGGGGATTAACTTTGGCTGGTACATTGGACTACTCAATCAGCAGGAGTGGCAATACTTTAGACACACTTAAAGTTAAAAACAAGATTGTATCAGACCATAAAACCCTCGGATCATTTTGTTCCAATTTTTACAACAACCTCTACTCTGAATACTCAGATGTAAAAGCTTCTTTACTGATCGACTCCATTAAACATTGTGACATTATATCTGAGGCTGATAACAAAATGTGTGACGCTAACCTCACTCTACAGGAAATAGAAGAGTTAAAAACAACAAATCACCAGGTAATGAAGGGCTGTCAAGTGAGCTTTATAAGAAATTTGCAAAAGAACTTAGTCCCTTTATTCTCAGCACTCTTTCAGAAAGAATTTGTTGTGAAGAATTGCCTCCTACTTTATTACTGTCATCCCAGAGGCTGGCCAAGACAAGTTACTCATTGACAACTGGAGACCTATTTGTTAACTGGACAATGACTAAAGTTTTTGCTGTTATTTTGGCCAGAAGAATTAAACATTCAGTCTCATTTTAAAGCCTTGATAATAGCCTTGATAAACTCAAACATTTGGGATTCCTGCTCAAAGCACGATGAGCTACATGTTGCAAGCAGTTTGCAACATGTAGCAAACTGCGACATGTAGCAGTTTAGAACAAGGTCTAGTATAGGAACGGTCACATGATTTTTGGAATGTTGACAGCAATCAAAATATGATTGCACCATGATACTTCCACTTCGTTTGGTTCTAAACTGTGTAGAGCACATCACTATCCATGAGCCACCTATTCTTTATATATGGCTATCCTCAGTGCCCAGGATATATGACAACCAGTTTATATATGTATTCCAATACTTCTAATAGCCACAAAGTCAAGAAAGTCTCATACAGAGGAAGGGATACTTTGGCTATCCTCCTGTCCATCATTTTTGGATGTGAGCATGTAAAGACCAGTGATGTGGGATGAGGTTCATGAGGTTATAAAAAATACACACAAATACAACAAACCTAGAAAAGCTAAAGCGCTATCTGCTCCCCATCAGCCCTTGCAGTAGAGCAGAATTTCCCAACCTTGGTCCTCAAGGCATACTGACCTGCATGTTTTACATGTAGGTCATACATGCATATTCCTCTGCTCATTCAGATGACTGCAATTCAGCAAAACCCTGTTAATCGCCATCAATTGAAACCATGTGCTGAAGCAGGGGAATGCCTAAAACTTGCAGGGTAGTGTGCCTTGAGGACCAGGGTAGAAAAACACAGCAGTACAACACTAAAAATCAATTAGCCAAAGTGCATTTGATTTTATTTATTTTTTACTTTCTGTATATTTTCAGAGTGTAATCAGGATTCCAACATATCTTTTCCAGACTAAAGTTTTCAGAATGATTAGCCTGTTACATTCACTGTAACAATAGAATACTGAAGCCCAATATGTATTTATGGAACTTACAAAAAACAGAGACAGCCGGAAACAAGGAAGAAAATGAAAGAAGGAAGGAACAAAGGAAGAAAAGAACTCAAGAAAATAAGAAAGAAAGTAATGGTATTATGATTCTAAACATTTAAGAGATAAATATCTTCCACACTTTTCTGGACCTGAAAAGTATGAAGGATAACATTCCTCACGTATCCAGCCTGGATTGGAACTAATGCATCAAGGTCCCAGTCATGTGAGGTGCAGGGTGGTAATAATTAGCTCTCCAGATTGACCAGTCCATCTGCATACTGGAACTTATCACTGTTTTCATATTCCAGCATGTCCAGGGCAACTTCACAACTTTCCTTGACAACACGTTCTTGGTCTCCAAGGTAACTATGCAGCACAGCCAGACACTCCTCTTTCCCAATAGACCCAAGAGCCTCTGCTGCCTCATGTCGGACCATTGGGTTCTCCTTAGAATGCGCCAGAGCTTCCCGTAGTGCTGGTATGGCTGCTGGGTGTTGCATCTGGCCCAGAACATAACCAATCTCATGACGGAATAAAGCACTGGAGCACTGCAGCCCTAGAGAGAAAGATGTTACAAGTTCATTACTGGGATGAACCATTTGGTGTGTCATCAAATGCACTTCTAGGCCTCCTGCCTTTTTCTCTTTCTATTAATAACACTTATGAATGACAGTTCCAGTGTTAAGTTTTCTTTTCAAAATAAAGTGTATTTATTTTTGGCAGGATGTACTTGCATTATTATGTCATTACATTACATAGGTTTAAAATGGTATTTAAACATTATCGTTTATCTCAAAAAGTTTGATTGTTCAGCAAAATATGTTTTTGTGACAGGCCAAAGCACATCTAGGGGGCAATCACAGCTGAAACATTTGGTCCGCTTTAAATGGACCAGACTTTGTTTCCCACGTTGACCCGGACCTTTAGTAAAGGTGTGAATACGCTCATGCGAATCCTGGTGCAGATCAAAGATCCGAGCCGAGTCCTACTATTTGAGGGGTTGTGAGTCCTCTTCCAAGCAAACTCTTGTATGGTTCGCCTCCGGTCTAGGTACAGACCGGCCTCAATGTAAGCCAACCAGGGCTGGATATAGACATGGTTACATGAGAGGTCAGGCTCTCATGTAACCATGAGAGCCAAACTGAAGGAGGCATCTTCAACCGTACATGTTATGCTTCAGCATAAGGCTGGGCAATGTATTAAGTATATGCGATGACTAGTTTCTCAATTTGTGATGTTAAAAGAGTTCTATTGCAACCATCGACCAATACTATCATTCAAATAATTCACTTTCTACTAAGTGCAGTTGGTGATTGTAGCAATGAATGTATGGAGGCATCTCTTGCAAGCTTCTTTTGGAGCAAAGCTTGTACACCACCTTAAGAGGTGGTGTACAAGCACAGAAGCTCCATCATAACTCTGGGTAAGTATGTTCTCAGCACTGCAGGAAGCATCAGAGGGGAGTATCAGTATCTCAGAGGAAATGTACCCTGCATCAAGTTGACCCAAGTCAAGCTATCCAATTAGATGTTCTTCTGGCATGGAACTGCTGACCAATCGGAGTACCACTGTGAAATTTTCCACATTGTACCTGTCCCTGGTCTCATCACTTTTGACGCAAAATCTTGCAGAATCAGCATTTTCATATGTTTTCCTAACTTCTGCAAGCACTGTCTCTGCGAGTATTTGAATTATTTTATTTTGAATATCCTTATATATATTTTGCATTCCTTAGGATACCTTTAGTAAGGTTTCCTAGTTTCTCATCCTTCTCTAAGGTGCACTCCATCGGTCTTAGAAAAATACCTGAAGCAACTACACTATTGTCAGCTGTATGCCCATCATTTTCGAAGTTTCTGCAGTCCTATGGAACCCTAACTCATTCACATGGAGAAACTTAACAGACTCTTGAAACTTAACAGCCCACAATCAAGAGTCTGGGCTCTTGATTGTGGGTTTTCAAGTTTTGTTTTGCCAAATTACAGAGAGTCTGCAGTCCACCTGTAGCCTCTGCTTTTGTGCTGAGTCCAGATGGTTGAATTATGAATATGATTGTGGCTGGACATATGTCTCTGTAGGCCCTTGTCCTGATCAAGTACTGTTTTCCAGTTGTTAAAACTGGTCATGGTAAAAACATATAGCATTACCATTGCTATATTTCTGACAGAGAAAACAAAAGCATGCATTTCGCTTAACATAGTATTCTAACCATGCCTGTGTGTTGTACCAGGAAGGACTTAACATCAAAACACTGGTGAAGTGTTGTGATGTTCATTCGGTACATCTTAGTGACAGAATGCGCACTTTGGGTAGCTACCCAGTATTGGTCACGATGGTTCACTGTCATTTAAATCACTAGGTAGACCTAGCTTAGCAGGCTGTATTGGGAGAACTACTCTTGTGGGAGAAATGGCTGATGGGAGTATCTTGCATCTCGGCTGATTCAGCTTGCAACACACATTTGCCAAAGCTGATCCAAAGTTAGAAATATTCCATTGGGAAACCAGTGCTCTTGACATTCAAAATGGCACTGCAGTTCCATCATAAATGCAGCAAGTAGGATTCCATGTTTGTTTTTCCCAGGTCTGTGCTCTGGGAAAAACTCCTATTTCTGTGAAAAAGGAGCAGTGGTTGTCATAATTTGTTTTGATAACTAATTATAGTCTGGTTGCAAAACAGCATAATGTGAAAGCAAACCACACCAAATAAAAAAAATAACATCAGCTTTTGGCCCTGACCAAACAAGCGGACCAAATGACTTTCTTGGTGTGAATACACCCCTTGATTTATTTGCAGACTTCCGTGACCGACCTACCATCTCCGAGGGCAACCACAGCCTCCTCTGTACCCAGATTCCGTAATGCAAACATAGCCCGGTAGCGTTCAAACAGCGGCAAACTTTCATCTAGCAGCACAGAGCGTAGCTCTGGTATGCTTTTTCTGGATGCTGGAGGAGCTGGGTCTATGGAGCAGTATGGATTCTTATCGGTACCGCCATCCTCCAGCTGTGTTTCTCCGCCACTAAGAAGCCACTCCAGTCGACAAACTGCCAACTGACACGTCTCTGCTACCTGAAAATCAGAGGGAAAATATGGACACATAAGTTTTGCCATTAGGCTTCTATGGACACTGAAAGAAGGGTATCAGCAATGTAAGACTTTTAATTAATTTAAATGCATTTTTAATGTTGCTTTGAATTAAATTTCTTCTTATTACAATCAAGCATAGCAAAACCTTCATAATTCCACCTTAAAAGTCTTCTTCTTTTTTTTTTGACAGAACGTTTTTAGACACGAATGAGTTGGCCAAAGAAGTGAGCCAGTGGTGAAAACTAATGTCATCAACCCAACTGCCCATAAGTTTGCACTTATACATGATAGACATTGAAAAGCTAGATAAGCAGTTAGCAAGAGTCTAGTAGTAGCTTGTTGCAGGTAGTCTCAAATGCCTTGAGTCACAGAACACAATGCAAATGTTGCAGGTGACTCAAACTTTTACTTTGCACAACGGTTCCGTGAGAAAGGGAGAGAAAGAGAGAGAAAAAAAAAAAAAAACTACACATACAAGATTAAATAGTGCTGCCATGAGAAAATTTAAGGCTGGAGACTAACATATTTAAAACTGCACTATACAACTTTTAAAAAGAATATGGTTTACATATTTGTCAAAACTGTCACCATGTCCTGACAGTACATTTTACTGGGCCAGATTACTCAATATTATCATTTAGTGTCACTAAAAATGAAAAGGTCAGGATTCTAAGAATTTAGTTATTCAAGAGTCTGTTGTGTTTGTGTTCCTACCTCTATGACAGGATCCTGACTGTACTCTTTCAGCAGTTCCACAACCACTGAATCACCAATTGCTCCAAGGGCCTCCCCTACAAGCAGATAGTCAATCATAACACACTCATTCCTACTACCCCTTCCATATGAGTCCATCTCCTGTACTACTCTTCTCTGCTTCCTCTCAGGTAGCATGACAGTCAGGTGTGGAACATTCCATTAAACCAGTACTTCTCAAACAGTGGGGGTGTGTGAGAGAGGAGTGGGCATGAGAAGCAGGAGGACTGCATGACTGTTTATTCATGCTTGACTTATAAACAACCCTCAGGTCACTAGGTGGCAGAAGTATTCAAATTAATGAACAGGCTGCCTGTTCAAGCCAGAAGAAGAGGTAGCTCACACAGACACACAGAGTGTCTAATGGCCTGGTCCCAATACTCGGGCTGCACCCTTCACCCCTCTATGAAGTGTGGACTCAGTTAAAGTGCACATAAGGATTTGAGTGTGCAGGTTACAAGCATGCAAAAATGTGAGAATTGGGAGAGAACGCCTCTGTGTTGAAACTTCAACATCCAAAATGCCAGTCAGTTTTTGGATGTTGCTAAAAAGTACAACTACAACAAAACCATGTTGATTTTAAATGTACAGTAAAGGTATTTTTGCTTTCCAAAGGCGTTGCTAGACATACTTTGCTGTTCAAATGTGTTTTGTTATGACTTGTTGAATACAGAGCATAATATTTACTTTTAACATTTCCATATTTAATGTGCAAAATATATATATATATGTTTGTTAATTAATTAATAATAACAACTGCACAGTGGTGCAGTTGGTAGCACTGTTGCCTTGCAGCAAGAAGGTCCTGGGTTCGATGTTCGATTCCCAGCCCGGGGTCTTTCTGCACGGAGTTTGCATGTTCTCCCTGTGCGTGTGTGGGTTCTCTCCGGGTTCTTCGGCTTCCTCCGACAGTCCAAAAACATGACTGTCAGGTTAATTGACAAATTCTCCCTCAGTATGAGTGTGTGTGTGCATGGTTGTTCGTCCTGTTTGTCTCTGTGTTGCCCTGCGACAGACTGGCGACCTGTCCAGGGTAAACTCCGCCTCTCGCCCGGAACGCAGCTGGAGATAGGCACCAGCACCTCCCGACCCCGTTAGGGAGAAGGGTGGTTAGAAAATGGATGGATGGATGGATGTTTGTTAATTAGAATGTACCAATATTCAATTTAACAAATATATCATATTCATTTATCTAAGTTATATTTGTATTATTTTGTGTTTGTATACTTCTATAAATATGTATTGATATTAGTAAATAAATATATATTTATATTGGCAAAAATTACATCAATCAGAATATTCTATTCTTATTTATTCTTTTCCCCCTAAGAATATTTAAATTTGCTCAACCACATATCAATCCAACTCAAAAATACTTTATAAATAAATGTCCTTGTACATGTTGCTATGAAAGTTGTTGAATAAGGTTTACAGCAAAAAAGTGTGAAAATCTGTTTAGTATTTAGTGATAATAAACAGATTTAGATGCGCTGATACTTCATTGCTCCTGCCAAACGTAAGCCGGCTACCACTCCAAGATGGCGGCCCTACGTCTCATCAGTGACAATAGACAAGAGCGGTCCATGAGGCGTCTGGTCTAAACCAAACTGAACTGTCCTCTCTGGTGGTCTACTTGTATCTTGTCAGTGAGTGTATTTAATGCCAGCTGATTGTTAATAAATGGTTGACAGAAAGTTGTTTCATCTCCATACCAGGTCTTACCTGCTTCATGCCTGACCATTGGCTCCTGCTTGGTATCTTTGAGAACAGCTGTAAGGATGGGGATGGCCCGTCTGTCCTGCATTTGGCCCAGGCAGTAGGCCAACTCGTGCTTCAGTAAGGCAGAATCATCAGTGAAAGCCTTGCTGATCCACTCTATGGCTTCAGCACCTGTTAGAAGATGTTCAAGTAAATCCAGATGTTCCACAAATTTAAAAACCAGAAAATTCATCAGAACCAGCTGATTGGACTACCAAATATACAGCTGAAAGAAGTCTTGTCCCACACAGAACAGTTATTTTCATGAGTAATGTTAATGTCTAAAGTCTAAATGTTTCTGGCACATTACACTTGAACACTAGGAACAACAGCTAATCAAAACAATACATTGTAACAATTTTCCGTAGCCCAGCTGGGTCAACAGAATACAAAACCAACAACAAAAACTGAGTTAGCAAATTTTTTATAATCTCCATTATGGTTTTTTCATTTTGTTGGCCCATTTTGGAATTGGGTCCTCGGCCATAAAATAACATGTTTTAGTATTTTTTGATATTAAAACAACTTTAATTCTAATATTTACAACAGCTTCTTGCGGATTTACCTCCAAGATTCCTCAAGGTGAACAATGCTCTGAAGCGCTGCGTCAGGTCCAGATCAGGGTTGACCAGAACCTGCCCTATAGTGGTCATCTGCTCCACGGTGGCCATCCTGTCGCAGAACTGCAAATCAACACAACTGAGAAACATGGTGTCAGCTGTCCCAATACCTTAGTGTATGACCAGAAATTCAGGAAGATTTGATGATGAGGCTTCGGAAGCTGTTTAAAGTAAGGTTAGAATGCATTAGACAGTGAAGAACCCATCTTGATATAAAAGTAACTGAGCTAAAACAGCTGATCAGATCACTGGGGTAGAACTGTCTTCACTGCCGCACACAGTGGTCTCAGAAGGCGCATCTTTGTATTTTTCTAAGGTGATTAATTCCTTCTTTGTGGCTTTGGTTTCTGATGATTATGCTGAGCTGTTGGTGTGATTTTATGCAATTTATTGTTTGAATAAAGTCTGGTTGATTGTGAAGTTGAACAGTGACTGTTGTCTTTGCGTTTTCACTTTTACACACAACATTAACGGACCTGAGGACACGAGATAACAACGAACGACAGGTAGAAAATATCCCGTTTCTCAACAATAGTTAAATTTATTTAACAGTTTTGAGAAAATTCACTTTTATCCATTACAGTTCATTACCTACAAGGGGTGTGCGCGAGCAAGAACAAGCTAAAATAACGTTGTTGGAAAGATTTAAATGCTTTATAAAGAATTATCTCATTATCACTAGTTTGTTGAACAATTTCATAAAACAGTCCAAGCAGAAACTAACACGTATTTCTATAGTTTATTCAAAATTCAACTCACAGACAGCCTGAACTAGTGTCACGTGTCCGCTAACACAGGAGAATTCTGTTTTCACGATCACAGTACCATACACAGAAAGTCCCGGACAAATTCTGTCCTTCTGAACAAAGAAGGAGAACATTTGACAAAAACATACCAACCTCTGAAACTGATTCCAGAAGCCGAAATACTGCTGAGGCTTCTTCTTCTCTGACGCGTTTTACAAAACTGAACATGAAGGAAGTACCGCCACCAAGTGGCCCGGAGGATGAATCTGTTTTTCGAGTTTGTATTTGCCATATGTACAGTATTTATCACACCAATTTGTGCTCAACTTCTAAGAACAATTAAAGAGAGAATAAATAAATAAATTAATGTATTAGTAAATGAATTACATAGATTAATTTACTAATTAATTAATGCAATTAATTAATTACATTTATAACTTGTTTTAACTTCATAAAACAAGTTATGAAGCTAAAATTACCTTTCATTTTTATGTTAAAATGTGAGGAGATTATCTCCAGATGCAGTTGTAGATTCTTCAGAGAGATCAAAAAGTGGTTCATGAAGCATAATTGGGGCCCTGCCATAGCAATGCATAAGGAGGCAGTGACAAAGTCACTGACTCCATGCATTGCATGGCAGGCACCTATTAATCTACACCCAATAGAATGTCTCTTTATTGGGGCCCTGCCCATAGCAATGCATGGCAGGCACCTATTGTTCTTCACCTCAAAATAACTGTCGCTTCCTACTACCATTAATGCGGCCAATACCGCTGCGTGCCCCCTCATAATATATATATCAAAACGTGCGGCTCGGTCCCGGCATTGGAGCTATTACTTTTGTTGGCATTTCAAGTAAATGTGGCGTCATAATTAACAAAAAACGAGCCAAATTCAAGTCAAAACAAAAGACTAACTGACACAAAACAGAGTCAGTTACACTCAAACTGATAAAATTCTGTCTCTCCCTGTCTGACTCACAGCTGGCAGAGGATCCATTACCATAGCAACGGAACACACCATGGCCATCTGATTAGGACTACATAAACGCATCACTGTAGTTTTTACTATGGCAGAGCTCTGAGGAGTGAGCTGGCCTTTAAAACTACTTGTGTTTTGGGTATTTTATAACTGATTTTAACCAATCGTTGTTACACATGGAATTCTGAATATCTCAAGCCTGAATATTTCTCTCAGGCCTTTCAGATAAACTGATTGAAGCATTTAATTAAGTCTCTCCTTGTGTGTGACACTGACATGACAGTTGACTTCCTCTTTAGAACTACAATGACTGCAGGTTAGGACTACAACATGGCGGAACACTCAGTGCCTACAAAAGAGGTCAGAGCTCATTGTAAGAACTACAACATGGCGGAACTGTCAGTTACTACTGAGGAGAAATGAGCTGGCCTTTAGAATTACATTGTGTTTGGGCATTTTATACCTAATTTTAACCAAGCATTGTTACACACAGGATTAGTGTGACAATTTTAAATTAAGCTTCATGAAAATTTCAAAATAAAAGCCCTGACATTCTTTTATGATGTAATTGCCTTCTTTGGCAGTATGTGACTTTTTTTTTAAACAAAACCATTGTTACACATTGGATTAGATTGGCCATTTAAAATCAGGTTTTCTGAAAATTTCAAAATAAAAGCCTTGATAGTTTTTATATCAGGTACTTGCTCTCATTGGTGTTATGTGACTTTTTCAACAAAACCACTGTTACACTTGGGATTAGTTTGGCAATTTAAAATGAAGCTTACTGGAAATTTCAAAATAAAAGCCTTAAGATTAGTCTGTGGCTAAAGCAGCACTGCAATGATATTAGCTTGCAGTAGCTTTATCTCTCAAATTAGGGCACTGGCTTTCCTTAGCATTGATGCTAATGCTTAGCATCAGAACGCTGGCTCCAAACCGATGGGCACACTTTGGCAGGGCCCCAGTTAAATTTCTTCAGGAATTTTCTAGTTTATTTATTTTTCTTCCGTCAACCGTAATGCGGCTCGTACCGCTGCGAGCCCACCCACAAAAGTGGTATCAAAACGTCCGGCTCGGCGCCGGGAGGGGTGCTATTACTTGTGGTGGGATTCGGAGTTACGATGAAAAAGGTAAAAAGCAAAAAACGATCAAAAATTTTTGTCAGTTGGAAACTGCCCAAACTAGAGTGTAACTGACGATTCGTTAGAGTGTGGGAAGCAGTGCGATTCTGACCCCAAATAAATTTTGAAATCGCCGTCACGCCCACAAATATCGCCCGATCGGTATGAAACTCTGACATCGATACGCATGCCTGCTCCGGTAAAATGTTTTCGAAATTTTCCTAGGGCTCACGGTTTTCTGTCAAGGTGCTTCAGAGCGAAGTCATGCGACAGGATTTTCACACGCTATGTCAGGTTCACTTCCATGTATTTCTGAAAAATGTCAGACCCCCAGCGCACACCATTTTTATCTTGTCGCTGTTAATACTGTGAGTGATGTACAGATCTGAATCTCGGGATTATCGGAGACGAAAGATAGGCCTCTCAAACGCTTCAAACGGTTTTCCGATACGTATCACGGTTTCCGTATGGGAAGGAGCTGTTCGGACTGCTTTTTTCATTCAAACTGACTGAGGTGTCTCACAAAGATAGAATTCTTTCTCCACCATTATGTCTCACACTCCACAGCTGGCAGAGAATCCATGACCATAGCAACGGAACACACCAGGGCCCAGCAGCTAATTAGAACTACAAAAAACGCATCACTGTAGTTTTTACTGTGGCAGAGCTCTGAGGAAGTCGTTGGCCTTTAGAACTACTTGTGTTTTGGGCATTTCATAACTGATTTTAACCAACCATTGTTACAAATGGAATTAGTATGTCAATTTTAAATTAAGCTTCATGAAAATTTCAAAATAAAAGCTTGAATATTTCTCTGAGGCCTTTCAGAAAAATTGATTCAGGCATGTAATTAAGTCTCTCCTTGTGTGTCACACTGACATGACAGTTGACCTCCTCTTTAGAACTACAATGACTGCAGGTTAGGACTACAACATGGCGGAACGCTCAGTGCCTACAAAAGAGGTCAGAGCTGATTGTCAGAACTACAACATGGTGGAACTGTCAGTTACTACAGAGGAGGAATGAGCTGGCCTTTAGAATTACAGTGTGTTTGGGCATTTTATGACTGATTTTAACCAAGCATTGTTACACACATGATTAATGTGACAATTATAAATTAAGCTCAATGAAAATGTCAAAATAAAAGCCCTGACATTCTTTTATATGACGTAATTGCCTTCTTTGGCATTATGTGAATTTTTTTTTAACAAAACCACTGTTACACTTGGGATTAGTTTGGCAATTTAAAATGAAGCTAACTGAAAATTACAAAATAAAAGCCCGGAAGATTTTTACCTGAGGTTATTGCTTTTTTGAGCATTAAATAACTGATTTAATCCAATCAATGTTAATCATGGTATTAGTTTAGAAATTTGAAATGAAGCTTAATGAAAATTTCAAAATAAAAGCCTAAGGATTGATCTGTGGCTAATGCAGCGCCGCAAGGCGCTGCAATGATATTAGCTTGCATTATCATTTTCTCTCAAGTTAGGGTACTGTCTTGTGCAGCAATTAGCATTAGCATTAGCCTTTTACCTTAAATGAGATATTAGCTATTTCCCTTACTTATTTCCTATGTTTAGTGCACTGAATGGAGTATGCCAGGCTTGTGACTCTCCACATGCTATTGATTACAGTGCAGCTTTCTTTAGCATTGATGCTAATGTTTAGCATGCTGGCTCCAAACCGACGGGCACACTTTGGCAGGGCCCCGGTTAAATTTCTTCAGGAATTTTCTAGTTTTACTTTTGTAATCATGAAACTTAGTAAGAAACAAAATCAGACTGATGATCAGAAATACAGCTTTAATATCCGCTTTGTGATGGCTCCTTTCGCCCTCCCCTCCCACTCCCCCCAAAATAAATAAAAAACGTGGAGAAAAGTTATGAGAGAGGCCATATTAACCAGTTAGAGGGATTTGGAAAGATTAGTGGCTGATTTTGGAAACTTATTACAGAGAACAAATTCTAGGCCAGCTAAATGTGAAAAGACATGTGAAATAGTTGCAGATAGAAGTTGAGTTTCTTTTTAGACAGAGCAGTGCACTGAGCATCATTTACACATACAAAAAAGAACAAGTAGGACAATTGAGAATCCAAATTGTTAAATTCTTCAAAAAGGGGAAAACATACCATCCGGGTTCAATAATTGATTTTCCAATATTATATTATCGAACTCATTTCCCAGAAAACAGAGATTACTCTTTAGATTACAAAATGTCCCTGTTATTCCATGATTGTGAAGACTGTCATGTCTGTATCAGAGATTCCAAAAGTCTGGCAGGGAAATGCAGACATGTTCATAGGGATTTTATCAATATCAAAATTACAAACAAGAATATTTGCCACCCAACATTTTGGACCAAACATGTTTATTATTCCACGGAGATATAATTTCTGATCAATTGGCTTAATCAATTTATCTTGTATGGATTCTTTAAAGTATGGGACTCTAAACCATTTAACCCATATCGGTTCAGAAGAAGAGTTTCTGTTGTACAATTCACACTATAGGCCTAGAGAGCTAATGCAGTGAGTGACAGCAGGACGAGAGACATTTTTTGTCTGGTTACCAACATTATTTTCCCCAGAGAGGTTCTTCTTTATTGTATTAATTTGTTTGTTTAATTATACATATATTTATATATTTATTTAAAAGGGTTTCTGTCAGCAGATGGCAGTATCTAACGTGATCGCTGGGGTATGTGGGCGAGCAACTCCTCCCCTCTTCGCGCTGCTTCTGTGAAGTCCTTCCGGTGGACAACAACGGAATTGTATTTTTGCTCATTGATTTTTGAGGATCGTTGGATGAAATATAGAATATTTCAGCTATAATAGCAGCTTTATACCCTGAGCTACCGCGTTTGGCTGTGGCAGAACCAACATGGACGTCCCGAACCCCCCAGAAGGTGAGCAGAGCTCTGCTGCAGCCCAGCTAATATCCACGACGTTAGCCGCTCAGGCTAACTCGTTGAATAAAGTGCTGGGAGCCAGCGGCGCTTTCTTTGCTTTAGATGTTGAGTTATTATGTGTAACGGCGGCATTTAGCCATTGCTGCCTCATATTTCAGGACATTTAAAACAACAGTCGACTACAGCGCTGCACGTGTAAGATTCATCAGTAGCGTAAACAGCGGGGAAAAATTGAAATAAAAGTAGAACAAACAAGAGTAAAGAAATCTAAGTAAAAGTCAAATTTAAGCGATGAAGTCTTAATTGGCTTCAGGGATCAGGTACTTTATTTTCTCACTGTTTAGTTACTCGTTGATTTTTATAAAAATATTAATACGTGTGTGTTTATTTATTTTTTTTACTTTTGCATCTGGGCCACATCAGAACTGGGTCAGCTTAGAAAGTACAGAGTGGTGTTTGTTTTCCGTTACATGATAATCTATAGTGCTCCTTTTTTCAGTCACTTGTTCTCTAACCTCCTTCCTGTTTGAGCACAGTCTCTGTCAAGATTAGCGTTTTATTTTCCCCTTGTTGCAGGAATTACACACAGCATTAATGAAATATTAAAAACTTCTTTTAGATCTTCTCAGCGAGGTAAGATCTGTGTGCTGATGGGACCCAGTGACCTTGTAAAGCAGAGGTGTCAAACTCCAGTCCTAAAGGGCCACTGTCTTGCAGTTTTTAATTGTGCCACAGGTACAAAACACTGGAATGAAATGGCTTAATTACCTCCTCCTTGTGTAGATCAGTTCTCCAGAGTCTTGCTAATGACCCAATTATTCTATTCAGGTGCGGTGCAGCAGAGGCACATCTGAAAGTTGCAGGACAGTGGCCCTTGAGGACTGGAGTTTGACACCTGTGTTGTAAAGCATCTTAATGGGGACAGAATCGCTAAATATTCTCCATTGCTTTACACTGAATTGTTGCTTGAATAATTCTCAGAATGCTATTTAAACAGATGTAGCAACAAGTACTAGTACATTTCCATTGATTTAGTCAACTTTTCTTGCAAACTGTAACCTGAATTAAATCATATATTTCAGGTTTACTGTGTATAATTAAACATAATGACTTTCACTCAATTAAGTAAATGAAAAATGCTCTTTCAATTAAAAGCAGCTGAAATACTTAAAGCCAATTAATAAAAGAAAATGCTTGTCAAATTAATCGTGTGTCAGAAATGAGGAGAAGAAACACTTTAAGGCAAGACAACCTTTTCCAGTTTAATCCGGTGGGTGTATTTTTTGGGTTTTCTTATATGACTGTATTTATGTGAAGCACACCTTGATCTTTGGGATGTCAAAGTTAAAGTAGAATGTAGATTCAATTAGTAAAAACATTCAAAGTAAAACAGATTAAAGATTGCCAAGGTTGTGAAAAATTCGACATAATGGTCCTTTAGCTATTTCTTGAATGGAAGCTGCAATCTGAAGCCAACTTCAGCTTAGAGGACTAATGTCTCAGCCAGGTCTAAAGAAACTCATTCATGCGTTTATCTTTAGTCGCATTGATTATTGCAACAGCGTCTACAAATCAATCAAACAGCTGCAGTTGATCCAGAATGCTGCTGCTCGCGTTCTCACTAGAACTAGGAAGATGGAGCACATAACACCAGTTTTAAAGTCCCTCCACTGGCTCCCTGGAGCTCAAAGAATAGATTTTAAAATACTGTTGTTAGTTTACAAATCACTGAATGGTTTAGCACCACAATACATTAAAGATCTGCTGTTGTTGTATCAACCTCTCAGGTCGTCTGGTTCTGGTCTGCTCTGCATCCCCAGAACCAGAACCAAAAGAGGAGAAGCAGCTTTCAGCATCTATGGACCAAAAATTTGGAACAAACTTCCAGAAAACAGTAAAACAGCGGAAACCCTGACTTCCTTTAAGTCTCAACTAAAAACACACCTGTTTAGATCTGTATTTGAAATGTAATATGTAACAATGTCCTTTTATTTATTCTATGTTGCATGACTTTGTGTTTATGACGTAAAGCACTTTGAAATGCCTTGTTGCTGAAATGTGCTATACAAACAAAATTTGATTGATTGATTCGTTTCTAACGAGCTGTTTCTAAAAGTCTAGGAAATGTTAAAGAATGTTTTAAGTTGGATACATTTTTATTGATTTTTGGTTTCAAATTCATCTGATTCTACTCATCCTTTCCTTTTTCAGATCAAGAGCTGAGGAATGTGATTGACAAACTGGCCCAGTTTGTGGCTCGGAATGGGCCCGAATTTGAAAAGATGACCATGGAGAAGCAGAAGGACAACCCAAAATTCTCCTTCCTGTTTGGGGGAGAATATTTCAGCTACTATAAATGCAAGCTTGCTATGGAGCAACAACAACGTATGTAGTTAAAGACACAAAGCAGTTAATGAAGCGCCACATAGTGGCACCATTCAGTTCTTACTTTTGCAGTGACATTGTGAAAGCGGCAGGTAAATCACCGATGTCCCTAAATGAGCATTTTATTAAGCCCAGGAATAATGCAACCCAGAGGAACTGACTGTAAATAGAAGAGTCTAACAATGATAATTTTTGTCTGAGGGAGAGCGGGCAAGAGTTAGAGCCTTCTTACAGTACAGGAATCAGTAGTGACAGTTGGCTGGTTAATGAAGTAAAATGATTCAGATGAGCACAAAATGATAGATGGTCTCAAGTCAGACTCAAAGTATCCTCGTTTGCATTTGCTCCTCTATTCACGTTGTTGACATTCATGTTAAATTTTAAATAAGAATCTGGGGTGAAGCCAAGCTATTTTACCTCCTTAAAAGGTGCCACTCCAGCCAAAGATTTTAATGGTTAATGTAAATAACATTTCTCCCTTTGAACCAATTAAGTGTCAGCAAAACTCTGAATGAGTGTATTTCTGCATCTCATTTCACTCCAGTGGGGGAAATACTACAAGCCCCAACTGTAGTGTGTGGTGTACGGTACTTGTTGAAACGATCTCAGCAGACTGCTCCAGGTTGGTCTTCAGGTCTTAAATGTTTGACATGGTGTTTTTTCCACCATTCGCACCAACCGCGAGAGCACAGAGCAATTTAAAGACTCTCAAGGTTGGAAAAAATTGGGTGGAGTGGCCCTTTAACCATTTGCTGAATTGGAAACTACTTACAAAAGCTAACTTTAGCTTTGAATACAAATCAAAGCTAGAGTATAAGCTCTGTGAAGATATCATGATGAAATTAATTTTACTATTTAGTTGCGCTTTGGACAAGTGTACAAGTGTGCAGGGCAGAGAGAACTTCCGGGTCAGACTATTTGTCAAAAACGAAATCATGAAAATAGAAATTGAGCGCTTCTCAGTTTTTTCCATTTCTGTTTTGTGCACTAAATGGGAAATCAAATAACGAGCCAAACTGAGCCGTTATCTGATTTTTGATTTTGGTTTAATAAACAAAAAATTAGTATTTTTTATTATTATTTTTTTTTATTTCAGTAGTGTTTCAAAGAGTCGATTAGGTGAATGTTATTTTGTTTTTGTAGATCTTTTCAACCCTGGAACCAAAGATGTGGTTGACATTCCCCCTCCATCAATGCAGCTGGTTCCTCCACCTCCAATTGCTGTGTCAGCTGCGCCCTCGATAGATGAGCTCATTCAACAGAGCCAGTGGAACCTCCAGCAACAAGAGCAGCACCTACACACTCTCAGACAGGTAATAGAATAAAGAGGAAACAATAATTGAAACCATAGAGCAAGGGTATCTACGTCCCCATTCCCAAAGGCAAAAGGTCACCAAAGATCAGCGGGGGCAGAAATGTTAATATGGAGCTACTTGGTACTCCATATATACACTTAAAGCTCACTTTATTAATACCTGCTCAAATTTTTATTTGAAACATTTTTAGGCTTTTGTTTATGCTGAACATGACCTGTTGTTTAAACCATGCATTAAGCTGAGGTAAAAAAGTGGAATTGAAGTAATTTTGAATGTGGTACAGTTTTTGGTTTCTGACCTCAGATTGTTCTGAGCATTTCAGAAACTGTTGATCTACTGGGTTTCTTGCACAGCCATCATTTAGGTTTGCAAATACTGGTTCCTTTTGATTCAACCAACATTTTGAAGCTGAAACTACAATTCCCACAGCGCAATAAAACTGACCAATGACAAACTGGATAAATGTTGGCTTGTCCGACAGGTCCTGATTTGAGCTGCAACATTTAGATGGCAGGGGGAGAATTTGGAGTGAAAAACGTCAAAGTATTGATCCATCCCTTATTGTAGCAATGGTTGACTCTAATGATCGTGGCTTGATTGCATGAGGAGTATTTTCTTGACACACTGTAGGCCTCTTTTTGCCTCATTTCCACTGAGCAGTATGCTGTTTCATATTCAGGAGAGTGTTTCCACCTCCAGTTTGACTCTCACTGGGCAAGTTACATTGCATATGTAACAACTACAAATTGTTCAGATATTGGAAGGATACTGAAGGAGGCACAAAGTATCGCTATTACAACCATTGGCTAAGTGTCTGGAGGTCTATTGTTGAGCTAAAACCTAATAACAGACCAGGTATAGTTGAAGCACTGCTCTTAATTCTGAAGAAGGAGTTGCATTAAGGGAATACTTTCTGTAATTGACAGTAGGCCTGTCGCGATAAACGATAAATTAATTCATCGCACGATAAATTAAAACTATCGACCTCATTGTAATTATCGGCTATATCGTTTCTTCCTGCCTTTTTCTCTGACTGTTGATGACACTGAATGAAAAACGGCTCAACTCCGGTGCTCTCCACTTCCTCCCTTCCTTACTTCCTTAGTGTAATGCCCAGCGCGCGCTGCACGATCTTATGTCGCGGATTGTCGGCCCATTATCAAAACCTGAGAGACACATTAGCCGACAGAAATCCTCGCTATAACGGTTCGATCGAAACCGTGTTGTGTCCAACAATGGACCCAAAATAATAAGTCCAGTTCACTAATTTTGAAACCAGGCATTAATCGATTCCTTACTGCAATCTACCTGCAATGCATGTGGCTAGTGTCAGTCTGACTGAATGAAAATCATTATAACTATTTAGGTCACGTTAACGAAGAACAGCTGAAAAGTTACCGGGTTTTCTGGTAGAAATTTCGCTCCAACTCCTCCCCTAGTTATTGATATTTTCTTTGAACGAACTGTTGAATAAACATTCATGTTGTTTCCGGTGTCTGCTGGACTTCGGGTTGCACCGTGTCAGCTGTTCGGGATTCCCTCCATGTTTCCCCTCAGAAAGCAGGAAGAGAATCCGCGCTTTCTGATTGGCTACCGGTCACATTCAACAGGCTGCATCACTCTCCCAGTCTGGATAAATCCTTGATTTAGATCATAGCGGCACAACGATCTACCGTAACACACAACACTAGTGACGATCTCAGAATGAAGAACGTTCTAAGATTGTCGTTTGGGGTAAAAAATCCTGTAGTTTGAACTATTGCATCAGGCAGTGGGATGTCTTCTCTATTTAAATCTAATGATTATTGAAGGGCAATATACTATACAGACTTCATAATCTGCACTCTTGGTTGAATGCAGTATTTATTTCCACTTTGGTTTTATGTTGTTTAGTTTTTATTCAAGTACATTTATTGTTAATGGAGACTAAGAATCTATTTTATTTTTGGTTTTGGTTGTTTTATTTATTTTGTGTATCAGTCCCAGTGTTAAGTGTTCTTTTTAAAGTAAAGTGTATCTATCTTTGGCAGGAAATCGCATGTATTATTACGTCATTTCCATTAAATCAATGTGAAAAGGTCTTCAAATAATATTATCGTTTATCGCAATAATTCTTGAGACAATTTATCGCCCAGCAAAATCTGTTATGGTGACAGGCCTAATTGACAGTTATTTTTTAATCACAGAAAAATCTGAATCCCATGCACAGACAGTTTCAACTTTTCTCAACTACACAACTACACTTAGTTGTGTAGTTGTGATTGCCTGCACAACTAAGTCAATCACTTATCAATCTCCATAAGTGATTGACTTAGTTGTGTAGGCAACTAAGTCAATCACTAAAAAAATCATTTAATGTACAATGAGCTAAATGCATTTTGCTGACTGAGAGCTGATTGCTCCAAAAGCAAAAAGCTGACAGTGCTGGGCATTCTGGTCAATATATTACTTTCTGCTCTGCGGTTAACGAAGATGTTGTCAGTAGCCACGGCAACGGTTCTAGAAAAACTTACATGTGTTAGCTAGATTAGACAGATCTGATTTATTGTCATTATACAGTAAACTGTACACCAGAAATAGTAGTTGTATTAGCATTTATAAATGCTGTTGTTAGGGCATTTATAAACAGTAAAAACAGATAAAACTTGTGTGATCCAAAAAATTGCTTGATGTGTGATGGGATCCAGATTCTTTGTTCAAGTTGAATATTAAACTGGATAAATATTAAATGCAACTCAATAGCCTATGTCAATATTATTTTAAAGTAATTGAAAAATAGGTTACAACAGATTTTTTTTGAAGCCTTGAGTCAAATGACGGACAGTAAAATAGTCCAGTGTGACCACTGATCTGAAGAGATAAAAAGAAATCAGAAAAAAGTCGTCAGTTTATTGAGTTTGTTGCAAAATCAATACAAATCCAGAATAAATTTGATCAATGAAGTTTTCTTAAATGTAATATTAAAATCCTGACTTGTTCCTGTAAACTCAATCTTGAGTCAGATATTGTTACGACTCAATACATTTCAATTGAATTATACAGAATCTTGTTTTGTTTTTCATGTAGGAGCAAGTGACAGCTGCCATCACCCTGGCAATGGAACAGCAGATCCAGAAGCTTCTGGTAGAAACTCAGTTGGACATCACAGAGTTCGACAACCTGCTACAGCCCATCATTGACACCTGCACTAAAGATGCCATCTCTGTAAACATGATGTGGTCAAAAGCTATTCAGATATCTAAAACAAAGTTTTCTATCTGACAATTAAAGTGGTCTTCCTCTCAGGCTGGCAAAAACTGGATGTTCAACAATGCCAAGGGGCCACAGTATTGTGAACTGATGGCATCACATCTTCGTAATCGCATCACTGTTGACAGCGCACATTTTGAACTCCGCCTACACCTCATCTATTTAACCAATGACGTTCTTCATCACTGGTATATAATTAGTGTTATTATTATGCAAGCAAGTAATTTATTATGAATCGGTATATTCAGATATAATTTACAATAAGTTAATTGAATTTAAAAAGAAGCAATATTGTTAAATTAGAAACATGGAATATTTTTTGTGTATTGCAGCATATTAGTGTTTTTTGTTTTTAATTTTTTTATTTTATCCCAGCCAGCGGAAGCAGCAGAAGGATTTGTTGGCGGCGTTGCAGAAGGTTGTTGTTCCCATCTACTGCACTAGTTTTCTAGCAGTAGAGGAAGAGAAGCAGCAGAAGATTACCCGGGTAAGTCCTTCTACACTTACTAATCTCTAGTCAGATTTCATGATATCAGAAATGTGAAATGAAACTCAAATGTTCAGTTTTGTGCATTACTTTAAATTACAAAAAATTTAAGTATCTTGAAAACAGGTATTTTTGCACTGCAGGAATCGCCCTGGCCCGGTCCTGTTATGTTCTGGTCCTGGTTGTGTTTTCATCGTGAAACACTTTTTCATTCCTCATTGTCATCTCCTGCTCTTACTGTACTACATTAAAAAATGATCAGTTTTATCTCTGAGCTTCTTTTCCTCCTGACCAGAAAACCCTTCATCAGAGTCTTACCAACTTCTGATCAAAAAATGGAGAAATATTTCCTTTAAAACTTTGGCTAGTTTTTATATCAATCTCCACTGGAGACTGTATTTCAGGTTTTCAGTGGAACACAGAGCTCAGATCCAGGCCCTAGATCAACATTAAATTCTTAAAACAATTGATTAACCACAAGCTGGTGCTCATAATTTAAGGGCAACCATTTCAGTGTTTATATGTAGTTACTTGGGCCACAGTTGTTGGTTTTTGTTGCTGTAAAGAAAAAGTTTAATATATCAATCTACTTGGTGTATGATGGCACGATGTACCAGCTGCTCAGTAGGTGAAAATAGAGTATGGTGGGATTTTTTATGCTATCTGTCAAAATGATGGACATCAAGAAAATGTAGTGCAAACTCTGACAAGAGTTCTGGGAAATGTATTATCTCTGTAGGAGATGCCTTCAAACCCCTCTGCTGACTCAGAGGGGTTTGAAGGCTCAAATGGAGGGCTAATCTTAGGGCCAGGTCCTGCTTTGCAAAAAGGCCCAAAGTTAATTAATTAATTCTATTCTTTTTTTTAAATGGAGATACCACTTTTCATCGTCTTTTTGATAACAACCCATGGTTCCTTGTATCTCTGCAGTTGCTGCAGCTTTGGGAGAAGAACGGCTATTTTGATGAAGAGACAATCCAGCAGCTGCAGAATCCAGCACTTGGCATTGGACAGTACCAGGTCTGTGCAAAAGTCATTCAGTCTCACAATATCTATGGAGCATTTCATCAATGACTAATTTTAAAAAGATATTCCTCAGTCTTTCATTTTACTGAAACAGAGTGCATTATTATTCTAACAATGCACTCTGTGTTCTTTCACATTGGTTGAGCTGTGTTAGTTTATATTTTGAGAATTTTGTTCAAATAATATTGAAATATGTTTGCTGTGCATGCTTGTGAATGATTCTGAGAAGTAAAGCCTTGGCAGTTAGGTAGAACTCTTAATGATTTTGTTCTCGATTTTTCAGGCTTCCCTGATAACAGAGTATGCTGCTGTGGTGCAGCCCATCCAGCTGGCCTTTCAGCAGCAGATTCAGGCTTTAAAGACTCAACATGAGAAGTTTGTTAGTAGTTTGAAGCAGCAGCAACAGGCTTGCCCTGCCGGATCAGCACCTCCCCCTGCTGAAGCTGAAAAAGCCCCACCTATACCACCCCAAGCTGGTAAGAGAATCCGTCCAGCAAACGGTCTGTTTTCATGTTAAAAAAATGAATTTAGTCAGTCCAATATTTACTTTCAAATTCTTAGTCATTTTATACATTTTTCAAGATGAATCTTTTCAGATCTAATGCGACTCTGTTCCCCTACTTATTATTTCTGTTGCTATGGCCACGTGGGCCTTCAACATACTTTTTGGTTTTATTTAATTGACTTATTACACATGGAGATCAATAATAATAAGGTTTGCAAAATTTATCTCAGCTTTCTGAAAAGGTTATTCAAAGCATAACCCCAAATTTTGAAAAATTCCAGCAAAGTGGGAGAGTTAAGTAACACTGAGAGGTTGAGTGTGAGCGAAAAGGATCAGAGGGGCCGTGGTCAGGATGAAAGAAACTCTGTTGCTTACTTCTAACATTTGTCGTTGCAATTAGTGACTTTATCAAAAAACCAACGACACAAAGCCAGCTACTTTTTCTGTCTTGTTGGAGACTGCTATGATGATGACACTTTTCAGCTTAGCTGCGACCCTGTTGTGTACTGAGCTGGAATTCCTGCTTCCCAAGCACTGCAGTCAGCCTGACAGTATACTGTCGAAAGAAGTCAGAACAGAACAGACCAATTCCACTCTGTGTCCATATTGCATATAAATCGCACATTTGTAAAGCAAGCGCTACCGACCAGCGCTTGCCATGGCAATGCTTACTATTCCAACTTCTGACTAACTACCAGGCGGGGCATGTGTCTGAGTGCAACGGTTTTTCACCTGAACCTGGGACTGAGTAAGTAAAGCTGTTCTGTTTTAAACCAGTAGGAGAATCCAACTGCCTAAGCACTGTTTGACCAGAGGAGATCAGGACAAAGTCATTTTTGACAAAATAATGCTAAATTAATACATTTTCACAAAAATGTCAAGATTCACACAGCTAAGTAAGAATAGTTCCCTAAATAACCAATTTAGACAGTTTTTCAGAAAATAAATTGATTTTACGGTGAGTTACTCTGTAATCGCAGTTAATTAAATTGAACAAGGCAATTACTATTCCCCAGATTGCCAGGTGGGGTGGACCATTTCTCCCTTATTGGAAAAATCAGGGTAAAACAAAACTGCTTTTTGTATCTAATCAGGCTACCTTTGTCCAATTCAAAAAAATATATCATAATCTGAAACATTTGAGTGACAAAAAAGCAAAAACAAAAGCCTATTAGAAAAATTTTGAATAAAGTATAAAAAAATAAATAAATAACTGATAGATTCCCAGTGTTAATCCAAATGAAAGTATCCAGGTGGCCATAACAAGGCTGTCTCCTAAAGCTCTAATTTAATCTTTTTAGGTGCAGGAGATGTGAAGCCTCCTGTGATTGGCCCTCCTCCAGGAGACTTTGACGGAGCTCCACCTAGATCACAGGACGCCAAAAACTCCAGTGGGTCATCTGATATGCCACCCAACAAGCCTACATGGTTTGAGCCTCAGCATGTCGGACCCTGGAACCCCAACCAGCCGGTAAACATCCATGTGTTTCTGTATTTGTGGAAAGTGACAACCTTCTTCATGGTTTCAGATGTTTTTAGATCATCTCCATATATGCAAGTTAGGAATGTACAATATATCTAGTATGGTAGAAATGATAGAGGCCACAATATAGATCTGCTAGTTGATGACGTAATCCGCTGGTATCAAAACAGAGCCAGGGGGAAGAATTTGCAGCACGATGAGGAAGAGTTCATTAAAAACGTAGACGCAAAACCATCAATTATCTGGTTTTGCATCTATGGGTTTAACCTCCAGCGGTCTTGGCGTGACGGTAGATGTCACGGTCAGACAGCGGAAAACCACGAGGTAAAAGCGAGGTCAGTGCGACCCTGCTTGAATAAACCTTCCCAGTTACTGGGGTCTTCGCACTTTGCTCAGGAACTCTGCAAATGTCGCATTCAGACAGTGAGGAAGAGCTGTGGGGAAGGACGGTGATCTTTACAAAACCACGCAAAAAAAAAAAAAAAATTGTAAAAGGACACAGTGCAACCCAGCTGGACAATGCACAGAGTAAAACAGTTGTGGGGTCTTGATTTAAGTCAGTAATTTCATTGAAACAAGTGAAACTTGTATATTATATTTGTTGATTACACACAGACTGATATTTTTCAAATGTTTATTTTGTTTAATATTGATTAATATTACTGACAAGTAATGAAAAACTCAAATTCAGAAAATTTGAATACTACTTAAGATCTGAAAATATCTGTGTGCGGAGGTTCTTCAAGCACTCACTCCAGCTGCAGTCCACTCTTTGTGAATCTCCAATACATTTTAAATGTAGCCATAATTGTTAAGCCTACATAACTAGACTTGGGGCCTATTTAAAGGCCTTTGCAGGTGTTTTGAATTAATTAGCTTATCAAAGTGTGGCACTAAGTGTCTTCAATATTGAACCTTCTCAAAATATTCAAATTGTCTGAGATATCGAGAATGACGTTTTCATTAGTTGTCAATAAAAATCATCAACATTAAACAAAATAAGCATTTGGAATATATCATTCTTTGTGTAATGAACAAGTATAATAAACAAGTTTCATTTTTTCACTGGAATTACTGATTTAAATCAACTTTTTTATGATATTCTAATTTTTTGGCCAGCACACGGTTAACTTTGATTTAAGCAGGAAGTCATCACTGAGATTAATGTGCTACTGCTGATCATTGCCAGGTCTCACTCAAAATGAGATTTTTATGAAGCAACCTAAAACAAAACAGATGAAACATTAAATTCAAATAAAATCCAAAAAAAGTGTTAAACAATCTTTATCAGTTTTAGTTTAGATCAGTAAAAGGTAACAATCAGAATTTGACTTGGTAGTAAATTTTTTGAAAATATTTTCATGAGCCCTTCAATATATTTAGAATTTTGCATTGATGCTGACTTTTTGTTTTAAGTTCACTTAAGTATAAAATCTGTACTAAAAATTATAACTACCCCAAATACCTGAGTCCTGGGAGTAGTTTTAGAATCAAATTGTCTAGGGGCAATAGGTGGTAGTCCAAGATGTGATCGACCCACGCTCCTTCAGCCTGGTCCCGCCACATCAGGCAGTCCGGAAATCATCTGGACCTGGATTTCCAGGCTGTATGCGTGTGGTACTTGATTCAGCCAGTTACACCCGGGAATTTAACGGCGCTCCTTATATACCGTCCAGGTGGCCGTGTAATGGAAGCACCTCCCACCGTTGAGGACCTTAAACACCGCTATGTGTCAATAGCCACATAGCGGTGCTATGTGGCTATTGACACAGCCACATAGCACACACACACAGGACCGCACCGCAGGGCCGTCACACTTGTTATACAGATTAAAATAGTCATATTGTAAATAAGCATCAGCATAGAAGTAATGCGACACATCAGAAAACTGCCTGTTTCCCCAGCCTCCATTTGACATGAACCAGCCCCCACCTCCTTGTCCTCCGTGGAACAGTCATGAGGGAATGTGGAACGAGCAGAGAGACCCAGGAAACTGGACTGGAGGTCCTCCAAGAGATGGAGGCCCCTGGAGTGGGCCAGGAGGTTCTGAGATGGGTCCCCCGTCTTGGAATTCATTTGATCAGCAACCCCCCTGGGGGAACCAGACTGATCAGCCTCCATGGGGACAAAGAGAGCCCCCATTTCCACCACGAATGCAGGTATGTATTGGCTTTATTTTGGTTCCATTTCCTGTAAGTCATCGTATAAACGTTGTTAAATGTATGCTATTTAGTCAGTGAGTTCTGGGGCCTCATGTATAAAGCATGCGTACGCAGAAAAAATGTGTGGCACCATATTCTATGCACAAGAAAGCATGTATACAAATGAATGTGGTGAAAGTTTGTGTAACTGTTCGCAAACCTTTTTTTGTGGACAATAACAAACTAAGAAGTGGCAAAATTCACCCAATTACACTTATTTAGACTGCATTGATCTGCTGGGAAATGTTGATTATGATTTATTAGCGTTTAGATTGGCCAAACTGACCACCCTGGAGCTCTGCGCAGAAGGAGCATGCATTACTGGTCCAGCTGGAGCTGCTGACAGGTAGAGACAGTCATCCTTGAGTCGAGCCGCCAGCTTTATGAAAACGCCTTTATGGACAGAAAGCATCTCCATTCTGTAAATATGCAACTTATGCACGAGTCCTCCATTTAATAAACTTCCACATTCCTCACGCACCGCAATGTACTCTGGCATGCTATCTGTCTTTATATCCCGGCTGAACGCTCTGATGTTCAAACAAGCATTTACACTTGGGTCTCTTTATTTTCTTTTTTATCTACTGGGAATATTCTTAAAAAAATATTATTTTTAATTATTTTAATTTTTAATAAATTTACCTTATGTTCCCTGAAAATACCTTTTAAATAAAATATATAATTATTATTATTATAATAAGTACTTATACTGCTGTAAACAAGGACCGTTGCCATGGTTATTGCTTCAAATGGTGGCAGCCTTCCAGGTATTTATACAAATTTACATGTGTATGTGGCGACAGGGCCGACCAGCCGCTGCACTCCATTTCCCGCAAATTAAGATTTATAAAGGAAACAGTGAGCAGGTATCTGTGTACGTACAACTTTATACATCTGAATTTTTTTGTGCACCGCATTTTTCTAAATTTGTCCGTATGCCAAATTTATTGTGAAAACTGCACACTCTTTTATACATGAGGCTCCTGGAATCTGCCTGAATGGAATACACTTTTAGGCAGAGTCTTATCTAGCGGAGTTACAGAAAAAAGTCTGACACTGACACCCTTTGACCTTTTAAGCTTTGTTTTTTGGCACTTTTGAGGTGCATGTAACAGGTTTTATTTTCACAATGGCACAATTGGTTATAATTTAACCTTTAGTAGCAGAATTCTGTTGTCCTTGGTATTATATCTGCTGGTTTTTTTTTTAGTTTTTTTTTTAAGTAACAGTTATTTCATGTTGTAATTCTTAGAGACCTCCCCATTTTAGAGGACCTTTTGCTCCACACCAGCAGCCCCCCCCATTTAACCAGCTCCCACCACCCCCTCACAACTTTGGAAGATTCCCACCTCGCTTTGTGCAGGAAGACTTTACTCCCAGACATCACTATGACAGACCGCCTTACACCTCACATCGCTTTGACTATCCTCAAGGAGGAGAATATCCTGGAGGTCAGTGACAGTAATTCTACCTCTTTTGTTCTATATCTTTGTAATTATGTTGACTAATTTCAAAATAAACTCTGTTTGGCAGATATGCCTGGTCCTCCACTTCACCACCACCCCAACCAACGAATGCCTCCACCAGCTATAGGAGCCGATCATCCTCCGTGGGGTACGGGCCAACACCCAGAATTTGGCCCACCTCAACATGGCTTCAATGGCCACTCCCCTCACATGCGCCATCGACAGCATCCCGTTCAAGATGACCCAAGTCTGGTTCCAAACGTACCCTATTTTGACCTGCCAGCAGGTCTAATGGCTCCATTGGTCAAGGTACATAAGTTGATTCTGAATTTGGGACAGTGGTAATAAGAAGGGGTGTTTCGATCCCATATTTTTCTGGACAGAGTACAAGTGCAATTTTTTTTTTTCAAATACAAGAATGAAGTCATAATATTATGAGAACTAACTCATATCAGCAGAATAATTTTAATATCAACAGAAGAAAATGCAATATTGCCAGAAGAAAGTAGTTAAATTATGAGCAAAAGTCATTTTAAGAAGAAAATAATCATTCTAATCATTCATTAGAATGATTTGTAATGTGACCAGCTCTGCAAGTCTAGTTCTTTTTATTTCTTTGAAATAAAAAGCTCTTTAAACAGTCGTTTCAAAGTAATGCAGGTGATAATTTGATTCTGATGTGTTAAAAGATTAAATATTTCCTTATAGCAATTATAACTTTCCAAGACCCTCATTATTCTTCATTTTAATCCAGTGGGGTGAACAGTCATCATAAAACTACGAGTTTATTCTCATACAACTTTACTTGCATTTAAAACACAAACCAAAAACTTATTAGACCGGCCTTACTCCATCATAAGCAGATCGCTGTACCTCACAGAAAAAGTCCAGGAAATGGATGCTTTGATAATCAGGCTGTTTTGATAATCAGGTCATGTAAGAGCAGAGCCTTGGGGTTGTATAGCAAAATGATTAACTCACAATCCTTGTGCTGTTTTTACACAGCTTGAAGACTGTGACTATAAACCGTTGGACCCTAAGGACATTAGGTTACCCCCTCCTATGCCACCCAGTGATCGGCTACTAGCTGCGGTGGAGGCTTTCTACAGCCCTCCTTCACATGATCGACCTCGAAACAGGTATGTATGTCTTAGCTTTGATTTTGAGAGGACTTCAAGTAAACCATGAAGGGTCTCCAAACATATAGTACACAAAGTAAGTACTTTACTGTACTTGTCTGTTAGATAAGTACAGTAAAGTCAAAAATGTCACAGGGAAGAAATCTTCAATCATTTTAAAAGACCAAAAAAGATCCACCATGCCCAACAGCAAAAACAGGAAGTAATGCAATACATCTTACCCACAGTCCTTCAGCAGAAAAATAAAAATTAGGACTGCTTAACATCTGTCCTTATTGAGTTACAAGTAGAGCTCTGTTGGTTTTCATTCACAAGACTGCACTCAGTGCTGTCGCCCCCTACAGCCATCCCCTGGTACAACAGATAATATATGACCAAATTATCATCTTGGTCTCACAGTTCTCAGTTTTCCTTCCTGATACATCCATCTGCCTCTTTCAAAAGATGAACTGATCGGCCAACTCAGAGACACAACTGGACTTTACAGTGAAATGGAGCTTCTCCCTAGCTTTACTGACTTCTTAGACTCAGCGAAGTCGACATTATCTCTTACCGCTGGAACCTTTTCAGCCCCTTTCAGCTTCTTACTGATCAGCTGAAAGAGTCCTAAATGTAATCGGGTTAAGTAAATACAATGAAGTAACGCATTCTCAATTATCCTTTATGTATGAGTTGTCCAAAAATTAGCATGACTTTTCGTGAAGAAAACCTTTCAGCGAGTTTAGTGTGTTTCTTTTCCAGTGAAGGTTGGGAGCAGAATGGCCTGTATGAGTTCTTCAGAGCCAAGATGAGAGCTAGAAGAAAAAAGGAACAGGAGAAGAGAAACAGGTGGGTCTCTTCTGGATTAGAATCTCTGTTATACCTATTCAGCTCTTACACAATGAAACCTTAAAGTTAAACTAATGCAACAATGTAATTGTTTTTTCTAAAATCAAATAAGGATAACAAATCTTAACCACCTTGTTTGTCTTAAATGGTATTTTTGCTCCTGCTGTCAAACTGCTGTCTTGATGAATATATTTATTTCTTTTAATTAATCTATTTTTCCTCCTTTCAGCGGTCATGGTGGAAGTCGCTCTAGGAGTCGCTCTCGCAGCAGGAGGAGATCTTCTTCTCGCTCAAGCTCTCACTCCTCAAAGTCCTCCAGGTCACGTTCTGGTTCATCTCACTCTCGCAGCCGATCCCGCTCCTACTCACGATCCAGGTATGAACACTCGCATCTCACTCACGCACACTCATGCACTCACTCACGGATGTTTGTCATGTTAACTTTGTGGGGACTTTCCATTGACTTCTACAACCTAATCCTAACCACTATATACCTAACCAAACCTCAATTCACCTTATAGTCCAAAAACTAACCCCTGACCCAAAAACAGCATGTCCTCTTGTGGGGACCAGGCTTTAGACACCATAAGGAACAGTGGGTCCCCGCAACATAATATATGTCAGGAAAATGGTCCCCACAAGGCATCATGTACTTGGTACATGCACACATACACCTGATACACTCAAGATTATGACTAGAAACTGATCTGCATCAATATTGAGACCATGGATAGATTGAAGTATGTCAGTATTAACAGCATTAGCTTTTGATCCTGATCACATTCCATCCAAATGCTTCATTTATAATTAAATGAAAAAAGAAATGATGCTTACAGTGGTTTCAAATTAATTTCTTAGTAATCTGGTGTTTGTAGAGTTTAATTAAATTGGACTCTGGACCGATTCTGACTCCAAGAATGGAGGGAAAAAAAGAGAGCTCTTTTAGCACGTCTACTTCATTCAGACAAAATCTGTGATTAATCAACAATCCTGGGCAGCTGTGATCACTTAAATCGGCAATTTGTAACATAAACTTTTACAGATATTTTAATGTAAAACCTCTTTAGGAAAAAGGCTTGATGAGAAAATGACCAAGGTTGTAAAATACTGAAGGTTATAGAATTTTATTAATACGTTTGAATTCAAAAGTTTGTGATATTCAGTGTAGATGGCAGTGAAATATCTGTGTGTGTGAGTGGGAACCCACATAGGCAGTGATGTCTCTAATCTGACCACTTTTCTTAATAGCAAATAAACAAATGCATTGCTATTTGAAATCCAGTAATAAGATTAAAGTTACTTTTTCAAATCACTGTCACCATTTTCTTTAGTAATGTAACTTTATTTTGTCTGCATCTTGGGGAGTGTCCGCCCTTTCTGTGTGACAGCAGCAGCTGACAGAAGCGTAAAGAATGGAGGGATGAGGGAGATGCTCATTTTCTTGCTGGAAAAACAGGAACTATTTTGAGTTCAATTATTATAAGCAGGTTGGGCTTGTTTTTTCTAAAATTGTTTCCAAATTGAATGAGTCGTGGGCCACAGTTTTTGAGCTGGTTTTTGAAAGTGAAGTTGCTCATTTGAGCTTGGAAAACAGCAGAGATACATAATAAGCCCTAGACTTTATTTTTTATCCAGGCTCCCTCTCCATCATTTACCAGATGTTCTGTCCAGCTGTTTCTTTCTTAATGTTAAGGTAATAAATATATTTATATTACCTGTGAATGACATCGATCTTCGCGTTACTCTCCAGAAAACTGAAAACATCGAGACTAATATGAACAGTGCAATAAACATAAAAGATGTGCGGGGGGCCATGTAAGTGGTGTAGCTGCAGGTGGACAGATAATAGTGGAACACACAAAAACACACAAATTACTGAAGGTTTTTTTCTTTTTTTCTTAAACTTTTATAGCATTAAGCAATCTCCTCCATTATAAAGCTTAATGCTTTTTATAACATTAAGCTTCCACACACATTAAGCAGTGTGTGTGGAGGCACATTGTCGATGTCACCATGACAATTGGAATTAAATAAGTATTGGCAAAGCTCAATGTAATTTTTATATACGTATAAGGTGGCGGAGGGTTATCAACTGCTGTTGAAAGTAACTAATAAAGTAACTTAGTTACTTTCCAAATCAAGTGATCAATAATCCAAGTTATTTTTTCAAGGAGAAATCAGTAATCTGATTAAAGTTACTTTTTCAAAGTAACTACCTAACTTTACATATGTAGGTACCTACACATATATGTGTGTACATATGACTGTGTGCAGGTCCAGGAGCCGCTCCAGGTCTTCTCGGAGCCGCTCCGGCTCCAGATCCAGATCCCACTCTAATTCTCCTACTAAGCGCCGTCGTGGTCCTAAATCCCGGAGCACTTCTCCTTCGTGAGTTCCCTGCCTGTCTGTCATCACTTTTCTTCACAGTATGTGCCACAGAATGATGCAGGTACCAGTCTCTGTTTCTCACTACAGGTCCACTGCAGGGCTGGGCAGCTCCTCATCTAAAATGTCTGGAGACACCAGACTAGGAGAGGAGAATAAGGGCCACCAGTTGTTATTAAAGATGGGTATGCTTATTCATTTCTGTTTACTACAAAAGAGAATTCTGTTTGTACAAAAATTTTTTTTCCATTTTTCTACCAGTACAGCTTACAGTGGGCAGCTTTTCTCTCCTGGAAGCTCTAACAGATTTTGTTCTGTGGTATTTTGGCTCCAGGTTGGAGCGGTTCTGGTGGCCTTGGGGCCAAAGAACAAGGTATCCAGGACCCCATCAAAGGAGGAGATGTTAGGGATAAGTGGGACCAGTACAAAGGCGTTGGAGTGTCTTTAGATGATCCATATGAGAACTATAGAAGGAATAAAAGCTACAACTTTGTTGCCCGGATGAAAGCTAGAGAGGAAGGTAATAATAGATTGGTATTTAATTGTTACAGAACTGTAATAGATGACTTTGTATTGCTATGTCTACATTCTTAACTGAAATACAGCTAGATTTCAAATAAATGCTTTAACAATGCCTTTTGTTTTTCTTCCCTGTGTCAGTGAATCGGGAAGCCCAGGAGCCTCCATCTACTGACTGAGACTCTTGGAAGAATGAGCTTTCCTGTCCAGGATGCTTTCACCTCTTGTAAAGATTTCTCATGGACTAGAAAGAGTGGCAGACATCACAATGGTTCTATTTTAGTGTTAATGTAACTGCATGAACTTCTTTCTTGTTCTCTTCTGGTGTGTTCGACAGAAAGGTTAACACTAAAGTAACAGTGATTGCATGTTCAAGTTGGCTCTTAAAATCTAGGTGTAATAAAACAGATCATCAAAACTTTTTAGTTCCACAGCAGCTTGTCTAAAATGTGTTCTGTATGTGTCCTTCAGTAGGTGTTTCATTGAAATTCGCAAAACTTGTATGATGACCACATAAATCCATATTTTGTGTTTTAGAAATCGATTTCTAATGATCAGCAGCAGTGTTCTAATGGTGGGAAGGCACAAAGCCATTCCACTATTTCTACCATTACTGATACAATCAATATTAATAAAATAAATGGCACCTTCTGTTTGAATCTACTTTTTCAGTCGCTTAGTGGTTGAAGCAATATTGATGGCATGGAAAACTCCAAAAAGCGGGGACTCCATTTCCTTCATGTTGGTCAGGAGTCCAGCAGCAGCACTTCGGATCAGCCTGATCATTTTAACGGCTCTGTTCGCATCACTACATCATTCTAGCCTACTGACATTTTTTGTATGCACTAGTTTGTGCCTCTGTTGACAAATACTTTATTCTACAAATATTTAGTTACATTATAGTATTAAAACTTAGCAGACTTGGTAATGTGGTTCAAATGTAAATCTGAGTCAGAGTCTGCACTTAAGCTGCATCCTGTCATCTTTGTGGCCCAAATTTGAAGTCAAATGAAATTCTCACCCATTCACTAATGTATGTGTAGAATGATTCATTGACTTGGAGTGGACTGTGCTCATCTAGTAGATATATATATATATATATATAGTTATCAACAAACAGTGGCTTGCAAAAGTATCCATAAATATTTTCATAATTTGTCACATTACAACCACATATTTAATTGTAATTTAGTATGGAAGACTTAAACTGGAATATAATTGTGAAATAGAAAATTATACATGACTCAAAATATTTTTTACAAAGAAACCTGAAAAGACCAATGAGCAATAGTATTCACACAACCCTTTGACTTGCATTTTGATCTACTGGTGCGTTAATGATTCCTTATTCAGCTGCTCGGCGACTTGGCAGCCAATAATATCTGTCAGCAAAAAAGACAACAGAGTTTCCCGCAAAGCTGGGACGCCAACGCGAGTGCACACACCACTGCAACTACAACTATGAAAGATTGGAATCAGGAAAAGATCTCTGATGCGTCGTCACTGAAGGGAGTGAAATGGATCTTCAGTCCTACAGCTGAGTGGCTCTATGATGGAGCATGAGAGATTGAGTCGTTCCATAAGAAAGGTCCTTATTTCTACCCTGCAGACAGTATTTGGGAGAAGAAGGACTTCAACCTACTCTTTGAAGTGGACTCAATCCTCAACAATAGATCTATTTCCACTGGAATCCACTGATCCAAATGTTCTGGAAGCTCCAACACCAAACCATCATCTACTCGCATCTAACCCAAGTTTACCACCTGGTTTATTCTGAGAGGACCAAATTAATGTTTTTACTATGTAACAGCTCAGAAATGCTGAAAAACAAGGCCTCCGTCTATTTGAAACTAGAACCAAATCTACATCTTGTGATTCGGAGCTTCAGCTGAAAAGATGAAAAAGGCTTTATCTCAGCAAAATAAGAGAAAAATGGAGAATCTGTAGATTTGCAGCCCTGCATCATATGTTAAACCTTTTTAGCTGTGAAACAGCTCAGAATGCTGAAAGACAAAAGTTCTGGTGGTTTGAAACTAGAACCAAGACTAACTCTTGTGTTTCATGAGAGCTGCAGTTTAAGAGGCCAAAAAAGCTTTGTCCCAGCAAAAGAAGTGAAAAATGGAGAATCTGAATATGCAACTTGGCATCATTTTCCATCTTGTTTGCTTTGAAAAAGCTCACAAATGCTGCTCCACATGCATTGAAATGCTGAGAAGCAGTAGTTCTGGTTGTTTGAAACTGGAAACTAGTCTGAATCTTGTTTCATGAAAGCTGCAGCTGAGAGGCCAAAAAAGCTTTATCTTAGCAAAAGAAGTGAAAAATTGAGAATCTGTGAATTTGAAGTTCTACATTCAATCTTGAGCCTTATCTGCTGTGGAAAAGCTCAGAAATCCTGAGAAGTAGCATTTCTGGTTGTTTGAAATTGTAACCATGTCTAAATCTTGTGTTTCATGAGAGGCCAAACAAGCTTTATCTCAGCAAAAGAAGTGAAAAATGAAGAACCTGTGGATTCGCAGTCCTGTATTGGAAGTTTATTTGCTATCTACCCCCTCAGAAATGTTGAAAATCAACAGTTCTTGTGTGAAACTAGAGCCAAGTGCCAATCTTGGGTTTCATCAGAGCTGCATTTGAGAGGACCAAAAATTATCTCAGTGAAAGAAGTGAAAAATGGAGAATCTCAGAAAGTTTACCTTTATCCACAGAAATGATGGAGACGGGTCCAATACACATCCAATACAACAGATCAGATCTGTTCTGGAAATGATCGGTTAAAGAATAACTGCCATAACTATAACAGTGCCAAAATTGGATTAATATGAAATGCAGTTTTTTTTTCCTGGAGATTTGGTCCTTATAATGGATAACTGTGCATCTCGAGGTTCTTGGATCATTGGTAGAATCACAGATGCTGGGACAGTAAACGTCCAACAATTTATCAAATGGCCCATAGGGATTTCAATTTTACAGAACTCTTTCAGTTATAGGTTTGAATCCATATAATGTTATTGCAAAAAAAAAAAATCAGATAACACTTCTAGTAATAGGATGAAAAGATAAAAAACATGCAAAAACATTTTAATTTGTGATCCAAATTAGACATTTACAAGGATTCAGAATATAAGCATGTCATTGTAAGAGATCACAACCAAAGGAACATTACAAGAAAAAAAAAAATTTGTACAGATTTCAGCTCACAGTAAGTAGCCAGTTGGAGAATATCAGAGAACACTAAGGCAAATCATCTTCAGAGGAAACGTTGCCATTTCTGAGTGTGATTCACCGCAGCATGTGCAAAACTTGCACTGATGGCACCCTTTATTGGTGATCAACTGTAAAAGTCACACTCTGATTAAACAAAAGATATATATACAAAAGATAGAATCATTTTCAAACATATTTGAAGAGAGAAAGATATAAAACACGGTATCTTTCTAAGCTCCCCCCATACTGAATAAGTCTTCTCGGTGCTCTGGAATATCAAACTGGGAAAAAAGATCTTTTTAATATATTTTTATTATTAAGACTGGGTTCAATTTATCAACAATGTTTCTTGTTTTCATATTTTTTCCTTGCATAAATGGAAATTTCATCATTTAAGACTGTAATCTTTTTCCTGTATGTTCTTCTTCATACTGTAAGTTCATCTCATACTATTTTCTAATTCTCCTTTAGGAGGACAAATGAACATTTGAGTCAAACCAAAACCATTTCTCTGCTTGCCCTAAAGTTACAGGGAGATTTTGGATCAAAATATCCTGGAAAACAAAACACTGCAAAGCTGTTTCAAGAAGTGCAATTTGTTCCTGGTTTAGAGGCGGATTTGTTTTCCATGAAACAATTTTCAAATGTATTTGAAAAGAAAAATCTGAGTATCAGGAAATCATCTGGTTTATGTGGCCCCTGGAGTGCAGCTATATGTCTGTGAAATGTTGGGCAAAAATATACACTGCCTGTATGATGTCAGCAATTATAAAGATGCTTCTGAGTAGCCAGAAGGAAGCACTGATGTAGCATGACTTTAAGACGGCCAAGGTTTGTATATAAATTTAATCTGAGTCTCTAACAGTGACTCTCTTTACTTTTATTGTTCATCGGATGGATATTCTTCAAACACAGAAGAATCATAATTTCTATGGAGGACCAAACCTAACATAATAAGAAATAAAAGCACAAATATGTATTTAGTGTTTCCTTGTCCTTACACATCCGTTTCCGTCAAGAAATGTATACATTTTCTTTTTCATTTCCCCTAAACATGCTTTTTTGTCAAGTATTTTGTTTCGTCTTTTCCAAGCCCTCCTTCTTTTGTCGTTGCCTCCTGTTCTGTTTCTACTTGTCCTTTTCCTGCTTCTCTGTTTTCATCTTTACGTTAATGAGGAGAGCTGCCTTCTATGTTCAGAGAAGAACTATTGAATTTTAACCAACGTCACTGCGTAACACGTTGTGGGGCGTTTACGTCCCGCGCAGTTGCATGTCTAGGGGAAATGAAAAAGAAAATGTATTCATTTCTTGATGGAAACACTGCCTGTATGATGTGTAAGGACAAGGAAATACTAAATATATATTTATGCTTTACTTCTTAATATGTCTATTTGATCTTCCATAAAATTTGGTTGGTTTTGACTGAACTGCTGATGTTCTAACAAATACCTGTCACTTAAATATCACATGCAGAACTTCTTTAATATTGGCTCTTTAATTTTCACTTCTGAATCACATTTTTATTTTCTGCAATTGATGTTAGAATCCTAACTGATCTAGATTTTTAAAATATGATTATACACAGGTTTAGGTTTGTTGGGATTACCAAAAATAATTTCTATGTGCTTAATAACACAACAAAGAATGTATTATATAGTTTTGTTGATGTTTTTTTTATTTCTGCAAAAGTAGAGGTCTACAAAAGCAGGACACACACTGCACAGCTTTCAATCTTCTAATTTTGAAAAGACTTGAAGCTCACACTATATAACCGACTGAATTCAGCAGATTTCTTTTTCCTCACTCAAAGACTGAGGATCACACACTTCAGCTGTACTTGCTGAGAGCTGACAGGATTGATCAAGTCATCTGCAGCCTCTGGGCCAGAATTTAAATGGACAGTCAAAACTTTGCAGACGCTCCCATCTGGTGGTCAAGAATAATAATTACATCATGTAATATGAGACGTTGACTGTTACTCAAATTCTATACAATTGTCAAGAATTTTAAAACTGTATACATATAAATAAAAAGACTCAAAATAAAAGAAAATTTAAGCATAACTTAGATTTTCAGCATAAAAATCTAATCCTCCACAGCCTGTGAACAGAAACCATTTCAGAGTTGAAGGATAAATGGTCCTAGTAGAAGGTGGTGAATGAATTCTGTTCCACTCCACTACAAAATTAATGTGTTGCAATTCAAAACACTTTAAGGTTATTTAGAAAATCAAATCAAAGTGTGATTTTGATGATGTGTTGCCTGTGCCTGAGTTTGGAACATTTATGTTTTTTCATGCTGTTGGAGGGTTTTGGAATGATTTAATGTTGGATTTTTTTCTAAATATGTTTTAATTTATATCTCAACAGACAACAATGAGGTTTGGACTGGATACCACAAATAAGTTTTGAATTTCAGATTGTAAAATTAGTTTTTGGGAAATATGTTTTTTTAAGATTTCAATTCTTTAAATTAAGTTACACTTAAAAACCCCTTTATATCAATTACTGCCACTTTAATTTAAGAGCATATTTGTTTGCTCAATATCTGAATTGTTTGATCTATTTAAATATGGCTGTACAGTATTTAGTGTATTTTATTCTTAAATTTCTATTCCTTATTTTTGTTGTTTGTCTTTTCTTTTTCATCACAATATAAAAAAAACTCTCCGATTTGAAGTTTGTCTTTCAATCTCTTTTTTTCAGTGTTGCTGAGTGTTTTCTATAAGCAACACTCATCACTAGTTGGTTCTGTGGTTACTTCTCACCAACCAACTATGTCCAGGCCTGAAAATTGTAAAATGTTTGACTGCAGCTGATGTTGTGTAGGATTGGTTATGCTTACAGTCTTGCAGACGAGAGTCTGACTAGAGTCACCACATATCACATTAACAAGATTTTAAGCCAAACATTCCTGCCGACTGACTACGACCACTACAGGACTCATGCTGACTTTTTTGCGACCGTAAGCCCAAGGTAAAATAAAGGCAAAACAATCATACAGTGCCTGTCAGCCTCAGATTATCATGCCTTTGGATAATGTGGAAGTAAACTCAAGTGATAAGGTTGTGGGTTATTTGGCTTTGGATATGTTATTTGTTAATATTTGAGTTAAATGGAGCCAAACCCTGTGTATGTCACTTCAAACAATCCTTCTTTCCTTGACAACATGGAGAAATCACTAGAAAATCAGCAATGATATCAGAAAGATTTGCAGTTTCACACTATATCCATCCATCCATTTTCCGTCACCCTTCTCCCTAACGGGGTCGGGAGGTGCTGGCGCCTATCTCCAGCTGCGTTCCGGGCGAGAGGCGGGGTACACCCTGGACAGGTCGCCAGTCTGTCGCAGGGCAACACAGAGACAAACAACCACACACACTCACACCTAAGGAGAATCTGGAAAGCCCAATCAACCTGACAGTCATGTTTTTGGACTGTGGGAGGAAGCCGGAGAACCCGGAGAGAACCCACGCACGCACAGGGAGAACATGCAAACTCCGTGCAGAAAGACCCCGGGCCGGGAATCGAACCCAGGACCTTCTTGCTGCAAGGCAACAGCGCTACCCACTGCGCCACTGTGCAGCCCCCACTAGGTGAAACCTCCCCGACATGTCAGTGATACACACTGCACTTCTGACATTCCTCAAGCAGGCCTTGAACTCAGACCCTTCGGAACCACAACCCAAATCTCTATGCAGTGCGCCAACCAAGCACCTGTTTCACACTATCTAACCGACTGAATTCAGCAGACACGTTCATCTGTTCAACCAAAAATAAAGACCATGGGAATGGTCAAACAATCGTCCTGATAAAGAAGAGATGTGTTCTATGCTCTAACGATAAACAGGTAACAAGTCTATCAAAAAGCCACTTAAAGAAAAAGCCACTATTCTAAAGAGATCCCAAAAAGCCAGATTGGATTTGCAAGTGCACTCTGGGTCAAAGATCAACATTTCTGGAAAGGTGTGGTCTCATTAAACTAAGACTGAAGAGTTCAGCCCTAATAAACATTATTAGACTCTGCAAGCCAGAGAACATCATCTCATTTGTGAAGTGCTGGGTTTGATGGCATCATGTTGTGTGGGTGTTTTACTGCAGGAGGGAGTGATGCACTTTGTAACATGAATGAAAGAAAGAACATTGTGTAAACATTTTGCAGCAACACCTGAAGATATCAGCAAGGGAGCTGAAGATTGGGACATTGACCACTAGGGTCTTCCAAGTGGACAATGTCCCAAGGCATGTTGCCAAACAAGTTGCAAAGTCGCTAAAAGACCCCAACGTCACTGCTTTAATGAGGCCATTATGAAAGTGTTGATGGTAATCCTATGGATAATGCATAGGTAATTGGGTAAGCAGAGCAGTCTTCAAACCTGGTTCAGTTTCCTCCTTCTCTCTGGACGAATGACCAACACTTTGGAACGGAAACATTTGACCCAAATCATAAATTTTTAAGATGCTATTTTCCAAAATCCTAAGGAAATTTCTATAAAGGTAAAAATTCACTAACTGATCTTAGAACAGATATAATTTTGGTAATCCTAACTGTCTTTCATCTGTCAGGCTTTTATCTGCTTTAATGTCAAATAGTGAGGAAAAAAATGTGTTTGTGTCTGTCTATATATGGTGTATAGAAATATCTTGGTGCAAATACTTTCACTCATATGCTGATGGTTTTTTTTTTATCATTCTATTAACAGATAAATACAAAAAGATTATGCTTTTAAATAGTGCCAGTACTAAAAAAAGGCAAAACAAAAACCCAACAGCAAATGAATATTATTATGTTGTCATGAATACCCTCCTCAGAGCTATTAGGACACAGGGCTGCACAGTAAAGCCATGTTTTGCTGGTAAAATCATCCAAGACGTCCCAAGTTGACTTTTTCCTTTAAATAATCTTTTCAGTGTCATAGAAATGATTCACAGTCCCTGTCTTTCTCTCTTCCTCTGTCTCTCTCACGCACATGCACACCCACACACACGCGCACATACCATCACACGCATAAATACAAATAATAAAGGGGGTATTTAATACACACACATTCATAATGGGATATGCCCCTGTAGTTGCTATTGCAAAATCCTAAGGAACTTTAAATTATAGTAAGTTGAACACAATCAAAACAATGCACAAAAAGGCACATTTTACCCCAGTGTTGCTGTACTGTAAGACTCAAGTGTCAATGAGTATCTGTAGTATGGCTGCCAGAGCTCAGTCTTCACACATTTAGAAGCACAACAGCTAACTCTCAGATCCAGCCCATTGATGCTCATCAGTGGGAGGCCTTGCTAGGCCACAAGAGTCACCATCGTCCATTGCTGTCATTGATGGCCCTCAAGAGGCAGCAGATCCCGGAAACAAGCTGGTCCACTGAAATACAGAAGTGTTGAGCAAAAACCCAAATGTAATCCAATTTTTCTGTTTTAACCCACCCACCACCTAAACCTTGCAGCAAGGACAGTAGGATGGGATCCATTAGTGGAGGGCCGATGATGCTAGTCATCTCCTCCACTATACAGGTCGGCCAGCTTGCGGAAACGTGGCCCCCAGTCGCCAAGGTAATCGTAATCCTGATCTCCACAGCTTGATGAAGAGTGCAGGGAGCTGAGGGAGCCAGCAGTGGAACTGCTCCCCTCATAGTCAAACACCAACAGAGAGTCGTAAGGGGGAGCTGTGGGGTCATGGTCTGCAGCCTTCAGGCCCTGAAAAGAAAGAATCCACAAAGAAGTAAGAAAAATGTGCATCCAGGGAACTCGGTGTGTTGCTATGGAAATGGCTTTAGAGTAAGCTACCCCTTTTAGCAGGCAGAAGGAGACTGAAACAGACTTGGCAAAGCAACAGAAAATACGGTAGGTATTTGATTCACATTCTTACACTATTTATACCTCCCCCAATATTGTGACTAAATAGTGTTATTAAAATTTGCTTTCTTTCATTTAATTGTAACAGTCGCTTGCCAAAGAGAGGAATGACTCTACGGTGAGTTTTTTTTTTTTTAATTCACAAGGCTATTAAATTCCCCAGCCTGAAACCTTGCCTGTTGTGTTGCTGCAGAAACACCCACTATCTGTCGCATGTTGGTTGTGTAATGGTACTAGAACTTTGTAACCATAATACAAAATAGTACAGTTTAAAACTTACAAGAAAACCTCACTGCAATCTAAAATATAGTAATTATACAGCAACACAAGCATGGCAGGTAGTGAGCTTTAAGGCCTCACTAGATTCAAATGGAGACAACCCATTATACCCAATACCCAGAGTATAAGACCTTCACTCACAAGGTTTGATGTAAAGTGATCGTGTGTGGGCTCTTGTCACAGGTCAATCCTTTGAGTACTAACCTCAACTTTACATCTGACAGCTAAACTACTACACTTGCATGAACAATTATCAAACTGTCAACTTTTATTAGATAAACCTAAACTCCACTGGGTTGGCATGAGATTTTGCTGTTGAGGAAGCAACCAGAATATTACTGCATATAGCAGAGGATTGAAGTATTCCAATAGTGATTCAATTTTGCTATTAAGACAATTATAGATCCAGTGTTCATGGTTTCGTAACAAAGCAGAGCAATGGAATATCGATCTGAAAGCACAACACCCCTTTGGACAACTCTTGTAGACTGACTGACACCCCCCGAAAGAAGCACTTTAGCTACCAACTTGGATTATAACACCGACCCCACCCACAACCCACCACATATCGACCCATCAGTTCTACAGAAAAACATTCAAAACAAGAAAATTTGGAGCGCTGTATGTTAAATTGTTGAGACAGACAGTAAGAGAAGCTGAGGGGGAAGAAGGGATTATGGAGGAGGACAGAAAAGAGGAGGATTTGGGTCAGGCTGGACAGATGCTGTCTCTGTGTGTAGATTCAGCCGATTACCCTGTTTGGCCTGAAATTAAGCCACCAGCACACATACATAGTTGCTTCAGGGACAGCATATTGTCTTTCAGTTTGTATGAGGACATAAAAAAATTAGCTGGACGTTGCCAGGCCTTCCAACCTCAGAAGAGCCCCCTGCGACATATTAGATTGTTTGTATTTATTAAAAAAAATAAATAAATAAAATAAACTCCACTCCATACTTCAATGTCTTATATAATCATAAACTGTTTACTTAATTTGGGGCAATCTTCAGCTGTCAGATAGATAGTCTACTTGACTCCAGAGTGCTCTGGTAATATGGAAACTGTCAGGGTTCCCGTGTGTGTGTGTGTGTGTGTGTGTGTGTGTGTGTGTGTGTGTGTGTGTGTGTGTGTGTGTGTGTGTGTGTGTGTGTGTGTGTGTGTGTGCGAATGATGCGTCTTCTCCAGTGAAGGTTTCAGTAGAGAACCTGGGCAGCCTACACAGGCAGAGCCTCATCAGAGTGCTGGGAATAATGTCTCTCTGGTAGTTACCTGTTATAAGCTGTTCACTATCTCCTGTGCATTTGCTAGAAGTTTTATAGTCCTTGTGTTCGCTGCCTCTAGGCTGTCTCCTTGGATTCCCAAGAAGAATCAGTTCCACTGTTTCTCCTGCTGTAGGGCTTACCTTCAAGTTACCCGCATGCTTGCTCTGCCATTCCTCATTTCTCCATCTGGCTCCATCAGACCCCTGGGTCTCTGTGTAACCACCCTCCTCGCACTGGTCTAAGGATTCATCATCAACCGTTCTCCACACAGGAGGACCCTGGCCATCTTTTCCTCCATGCCTCACTCTGAATAATTATAAAATAAGCTCTCTTATTTCATCCCTGACTAATTATTTCTGGCCACCATTAACTCTTCTCATTCTAGAATCCACTGATCATGTGACCCTTTCCATCCTCCAGGAGGATCAAGATCTGTGAGTTGTTTATCTGAAAATAAAACCAATTCCTTATTTGAAATCTGATTCTGCAGGTGGGTCAAAAGGTTAAAATCATTGAAATCAGAACTGATTTACTGATTTCAATGTCCTAAGGTCCCAAACTAGCCTAAATCATCAACATTCTTGCTCTTTGCTTGACAGTAGTTATGGGGAGTTGGCACTGAAAGCTATGCATTACAGCCAGACACCTGCCCTGTGATTTCAGATGCCAGTATCAAATGTGATACTGGGTTCTTACATTAAGATTTTTGTCAACTTTCGTCCCGGTTTTCGCTTTACGACAATCTTAAGGAACCCCTATTATCAGGATATTTCTGTTGTGTGTAGTGTGAATGACCTGGTTCACTCAAAGGGTAGTGGGGAATGCTCCGATCCAAAATCAAGGATATTCACCCTGTTTTATTGTCTTGGTTCGATATCGCAACATGTGAGAGGACAAATGAGAATGTAGACTGTCAATGTGACATGAAGCTAGGTTTGGGCGGGATTGCTGAAAAACATATTACTACTTAAGGCTTTCATATCAGTCAATATTGATAATTATGGGATAATTTATTTTTGTTTTAAATATCTGAAATACTGTCAAAATGGTGCTGTAACTTTTTTGTTTTATTCACAGTTTCCTCTCCAGTTCTCATTTCTCTTTTCTGTCCACACTATTTTGTATTTATTATGAGGCACCATAATGAAACCTGGAACTGCTCCTGCACAACTTACTCAACAGGTTGTTGCTACGTAACCAAAGCCAGTTTAAGGAGCTAAAGTTTTCCCTCTCCTTACATACCCCAGAATGCTGTGATTCTGGATTGGAGTTCACTATATGAACAATGATCATGTTATTGTTTAATACTATTTAAAAATACTTTATTGATCCCAAAGGTCTAGGTAAATTTCTTGTTTAACATCTAAATGTTGGCAAGTGAAACTGGTTTCTGTGCGGCCTCTTTGGTTTTGAAAATTGGGTTACAATTTTAATTTTTTTTTTTTTTTACGTTTCTTTTTGGCCCCAGTGGCTTTTATTTGAGAGTAGTTAGACATAAAAGTGGGTATGAGAGAAGGGGTCAGACATGTGGCAAAGGTCACCATGTCAGGACTTGAACTTGTGACATGGTGTGCTGTACCCCTGTGTTACCACACCACCCCAACATCACCTATTCTACACCTCTCATGTTATGTTTTCATCCAACTGTAGTAAATTTTGAGCTAATTTTTAAAGGGGCAGTATTATGTAAAATCAACTTTTGAGCTTTACATCATGCTATGTCATTTCCTCATCAAAGCCATACCTGGAGTGTTGTCTTGATTCTTTCATGCATCTATCACCATAGGAAATTAAGAAATCCTTTAGTTTCCCATGGTAACCATTCAGCTGTGCAAAACGCCTGGGTGCACCTCACACTGCCTTCAATGAGTTTCCAAGCTTCTGCCTCAGAACAGCCCTCCACTGCAACTCCCCACTCAGCTCCTTCAACCTAACCAGCAGCAATTAGCAAACACGTGACAGAACTCAGCATCTCATCTCATTATAGGAGCTACTTCTCAGTGCAACGCTGATAAAATAGCCATGAGTAGCCATGTTGTGATGACTTCCAGAAGGCAGAGTTTCAAGGTGTTAAATTACTTTTAAGTTGTATTTGTTATGTATAATGCTCTTATGACAACTGAGGGTAACTTGATTGTACTATGCACTATGTCCTGGAAAATATAAAATGCTGCCCCTTTATAATGACGCAATTCAATCTCTTTGTTTGGAGTGCAGGCTTAATCAGTTGTTGATGCTACACCTGGCTGTAATAAATAAGATGAAGAGGTTACAAATTAGTACTGACCACACATCTCATGCTGGAGGTTTAGACCGTGATCACTATGCCAGAACTTAAATGCCAAAAGTTTCTCAATCTCTCCTTGGAAGAGGAGAGAATGAATAAGTTTGTGGGGTTTTTTGGGGGGTAATTTTCAGAAAAGCCATAAACCACCTCTAGAGTATAAAATGATTATTACAAAACTGAGGTAGGCATTTCAGATACAATGCATGTAAAAACATTGATGGAAACACTACTTCAGCTTACCTCAACATGTGAATCATTACAATCTCTGAACCAAATGGCATACCTCATGGATGAAATCTCCTATGTCTCCTGGTTGAGGGGCAGCAGAGCGGAGGGGGTACTGGTGGTCATGGTGGAGGGGCCTCTCGTCCAGACGTCTGATCCCCACTTTGACACACTCTGGCTCCAGGGCATCAGGCTGTTGCAGTTGGCTCAGGTCATAGTCCTAAAATAAGAGTCGAACTTCTACAGGTTAGGATTACACAATATACTTTCCTATGTATTAAGTGACTGCAAATTAGCCCTCAAAACATGTTTTCTGGAAAAAGCATTTTTAAGGTCCTAGCATTTACTTTAATGATCTTCATTATCATTAAATGAAGATGATGATAGTTTTTTTTCTGTTTAAAAACTAAACAGAAACACCAACGTCTCAGTTTAAGTACATAATCTGCTTACTATGAGAGCTTCATAGTCACAATCATTTTATTGCAGTACGGTATTAAATTATAACTCATATGCTGTCTCAGTTCTTTCCTGCTGCTGGTGGTGCACTCCGTTCATCACCCCATCATCTGACAGGCTGTCTGCATCCTATCATTTAACCTTACCCACAAATAACAATTGCTGTTGCAGTTTGTCAATGTTGTCAATTATAACAATCCCTTAATGTCAATATTTTTAGTTGACAAATATATTATGATTTTGTCAACTCTCAAAATTCCCTCAAAATTGAACAAATGTCAGAACTATTGTCTTCTAAATTGTTGTGTGTGGAAAGACTCCGTGCAGTATGCAGCAGTACGTCTCTTTGTATGTTCCTTTTAAGCCAGTTGGGCTCGCCAACCGTCACTGGGTGGCTCTTGTCTGCACATTAGTGGATTTCTAAATATTTCAAATTGTTAAAATGCAGAGGTGGCCCAAGGCATGAAAGTACATCAACTTAGGCAATAACAGATTAGAGGTTCTGAAAGTTTTTGTCACAAAGCAGAAGAAGACCAATGAAAATGTTAGCCGAACTGAGACTAGGCACCTATCTGGCCTTATATGGTTTTATGTCTTTCACTCAGGTTTGAACAGCAATACATAATCTTTCAAAACAGAAAAATGTAGCCTTTGATTCAAGGTGGGAAAACCAGAACAGAGTTCTTTTAGCCTGGACATGACATGTTACAAGAACTCAAATGTAGAATTCTAAACAAGTCATCTTAGGTCTCTCCCACTGTGTGATAGTTGTTGGTCACCACACAAGAAAAATTGTTTTCCCAGGATATGTGACAAGAAGAAGCTGGAAAGAGTTCCTGATATGGGTGACATGCGCAACCACCCAGGGTGGCATCTTGTGAAGGGGCAGCATGGGCGTCTAGTTTTGAAGAAAAAAAGAATGCAAGTGTATTAAAGTGAATGAAAATGAAATGGGTTGCTTTCTTTTCCAGATTATATGTGGTTATAAATGTTGAGTAGTCACACTTTTGAACGTTTGCAGTGGTACTTGATGTCACATTTGTCTGTGAAAAAGTAAAAATGTGTGCTGCGTGCCTTTAAATCTCACACATGATCGCTTAATTTCTGGCAGGTTCGCTTGCAACTTGATATAGTTAACGTAAATGAGCCACACCACCAGTTACAGACAAGTCCTTTTTTAGTTGTATTAGTGCATTCCAAATATTGCATTTGCTTGGATAAAACATGATTCTAGGTAGAAGAGATTTATGGCTGAATCTGTTACTATTATTGAGAGTTGGCAGATTTTACATTGGGGTGCCCTTTCCACTTTGTCCTCATCCTGAAGGAGATGTTTGTGGATGAAGTATGATGTTTGTGCATACCAATTTGTTGTGTGTGCGAGGGTTAGTGTTTACCCAGCAGAAATGTAAAGCGGCTTATGTGAGAAGTTGTTTGGAAAGACAGACAAAATTGTCCAACAGAGAGCAATTAATCCTGTTTCAAGATCCCCTTTTGTACTACTCTTAATCTTTGCTTTGGACAAAAGACTGCAAACTGTGGAAAGTCATGGTGTTTGAGTGTCACCTGTAAGCTTTCTGTTGTGTGTCTTTGTTTGAAAGTGAATATTTGATTTCAGGGAAAGATAAGTGGTATTTTAACCAGGATTATTAAAAAAAAGTAATCTATGGGGTGTGCTGTGGTGGCGCAGGGGCTTAGCACGCCCCACGTTTGGAGGCTTTCTTCCTCGATGTGGACGTCGCGGGTTTGACCCTTGCTGCATGTCTTCCCCCCTCTCCTCGCCCTCTTTCCTGTCTGCCTACTATCAAAAATACAAGCCACTAGCGCCGCAAAAACTCTTCGGAGACATGCTTGTGTTTACCTGATCCTCTTCTCCACCACCCTCCTCATCATATTTGAGGATGTTGTCTCGGACATCGTCCTCTGGGTCGATCAGAAGTTGCTTGGCCTGACGCTCTTTATCCCTCCTCTTCATCCACATCACAAAGAGGAGTACCAGCACTGCAAGGCAAGACGGATGAGGAAACTATTAAATGTATGAAACAAATCAATCGTCAGTGAACATCTTTGGCTGTGGGGCAGGGTGCTGCCGTGCAATCTAAAAGTATTAAACTTCCTCAGAAACCCAGTAGAGAGAAAGAGAACAACAGATAGCAGGAGACTATTTTCATTTTAAGAATCTAATCCATAATAAATCAGCTTGAAGTCTTAATGTTCTGCTAAAATTACTTTGGATTCAGTGTTTCATAAAACAAAAAACCTCTGTGTGTTTGCCCTAGTATTTACATATATTTTTATCTAAGCGTTTAACATTTGGCAAAATAAAAATCTAACAGACTGCAGCAACTGTTCCTGAGCTCTAACTTGTTTCAATTTATTTCTGGCCAAAACAACAACTGGAAATCAGGAAGATCCAAATTAGTTGTGAATAACAATTCAAATACAAATTATTGGCTTAAACATACATTTTCAAAAATGATTATTTTGTAGGAATGGTTTACAGAAAGGGGGCTGCACAGTGGTGCACTGTTGCCTTGCAGCAAGAAGGTCCTGGGATCCATTCCCAGCCTGGAGTCTTTCTACACAAAGTTTGCATGTTTTCCCTGTGCATGCGTGGGTTCTCTCCGGGTACTTTGGCTTCCTCCCACGGTCCAAAAACATGACTGCCAGGTAAATTTGCCTTTCTAAATTCTCCCTAGCTGTGTGTGTGTTGGTCCTGTCTGTCTCTGTGTTGCTCTGCGACAGACTGACGACCTGTCCAGCGTGTACCCCGCCTATCACCCGGAACGTTTGCTGCAGATAGGCACCAGCACCTCCTGACCCCACTTTAATACACTTGCATTCTTTTTTTCTTCAAAACTAGAAAATGGCTGGATGGGTTTACAGAATGTACAGAATGAATAATATATATGTATAATATGGTTGTTTACTTTTCAAGTCTACTTGGAATCCAGTTATTTTGTTCTACAATTTAATTCAATTCAATTTATTTAGTGCCAATTCACAACCCAGGTAATCAATCTGGTCTAATCATATGTAAATTCCATATGATCCTAGTTATCAAACAATGCAGTCAAGTTTAGTGTTCTCCTCCAATCTGTTACAAAATGTTTCCTGTTCAAGGAAACCCAGCAGATTGGATTGACTTGAAGAATTGCTTTTTCCTGCATGAACATGCATGCATTGTGTTATTGACAGTTTTGATGTAGTTTTCTTCTTTAGGATGGCAAATTTCAAAATATATGAAACTCTCATGAAATAATGTAGTATCCCATGACACACCCATGCACAAAATATAACTAGGCGGCATTGACTCCATTAGTATGGTGTTACATACATGTAATGTTAACATAAATTACATGTATGTAAACATTACATACATGTAATGTTTAATAAAGCCAGTTTAAATACCTTGATCCGGAATCATTTACATCAGGATGAAAAGAATGAACAAACTCTGTTTCCAGTTCAAGATTGGAGTTTTAAAACTTTTATAAAAGAAAACAAACATGCTTACAAAGAATTTTTCACTGCCTTTCGAAAAAGACAAATACAATTACAAATCTTCTGAAAGTAGAAGGTAAAACTTTTTTTATTACCTTTTATCAACCTTTTTTTAATAGTCATAGTTCATAGTATTTCAAACACCCAGTGATTTTTCCTCAAGGACAAAGTTTGGTGGCCCCATTTGGTAGACTAAAGTAAGATTAAGAAGTTTTTTGGAAGAATGAGTGGCCTGTGTGAATAGAACACACGGAAAATCCAGACAAAGGCAGCAGATGACAATCAGCCTTTAGGACTGTGCAGATTTATGTTTCAGATGTAGAATGATTTGCAGCTATATTTTCTACAGAAATCAGACTTTATCTTATTTATTAGAATATTTTGTTTTATTTATCCAGATTACAATTATTTACAATTATGGTCGTCAAGGTGAAAGGGAAATGTTTTGCAAAGAAAATAAAAATATAGTAGAAAAAATATCTACATTTTATGGCCTACAATTACCTTCATCTTGAAGGTTTTGGGCCATGTGGTGTAAAGTTTGGACACTGCTGGTTTACATTGTCTACTTTTCATTGATTAGATCTGGTTCCAGTGCAATGTGCTTTCAGAGCCCGTCAAAAATGATGGAATCCTACTTTTAGAGGATGCTCAGACCATTCAATTATTTTATGAGAAAAACAACAACAAAAAATCAACTAAGTTAACATATAAATTCCCAATCTGAATAGAACATCTTTCTAAAAATGAAGTGACATTAGTTCAGTAAAGCAGTTTTGCATCATATCAGTGAAAGTAAAATAACTGTTATAAAAGTGATTTAATAATCTTGACCAGTCAGGGGTCATATATGGAATGTGTTTGAAAGAGACACTCACCTAATAGTATGATGATACAGATGAGGATGGAGATAATAGCTCCAGTGCCCAATCCAGCGGCAATCATTTTCTCCATGTCCACACAGTCTCCATGGCGATCACAGGGACAGACCTTGACCCTCAGGAAGGATGTGTTAGACATAGGCAGGTTGCCAGAGTCTGTGATCACAATGGGGAGCTCATAGATGCCACTGGCAAGAGAACTGATCCGCAGGTGAAGCCGGGCGGACTCGCCTATAATATGAGATTATATGATATGAGGAGGAAAGATAAAAGAAACAGAAGGACTTTTCCACTGAGATGCCCACCATTGCCTGAGTGTGATGATGACAGCTATTTCCCAGAAGTTTGCTTTACAGAAGTTGGAGCACTGTGGCAACTCCGTCTGAGAACTCGTTTCTTTATGAATGCTCTGCTTCTAACTGCTTCAGGAAAGTAAAACCAGTTTCTTATCTGTAACATTTCTTCTCTAATATTTCTGAGTTGCTTTGACTTGCTGGGTTACAGATGACGTAGTAGCAACGTCATGTAATGCAGATAACGTCGCTGCAGGAAGTAAATGCAGCTTGTTGACTTCTGTTGCCTAAGTCTGAGACGTGTTTGTTTGTTGAAGTAGCTTTGAAGTAATCAGATAAAATAATCAACATTTTCATTTCAAAATCCATTTTTGCTGATAATTTGTTGAATACATAGACAGATGAGCTCAAAAACAAAGATATTTCTGGGTTTCTCCCAAACCTGCTAAGCCTGGTGGTTGGGGCACTGAGGCGGCGGTCAACCGTGTTTTTGTCTTGAAAGATGTTAAGTGGACAAAATGTAAAAATATTACTAGGTATTGTCAGTGAACCACTATTTAAACTCACACCTAGTTTTAAAAACAACAAATCAAAAAATACAATTAAAATGAATATTAATTATTTGCACTTCTGTTTAGTTCAATTTCAGTGAGCAGCTCTATATGGTTCCCCAGAGGCCCATAAATGCTAATATTTTGTCACAAACCCCAGATACATAAATATAATATTTGTTTATTAAGATAATCAATGCTGCTAAATTTAATTTAAAATTTAAAAGATTTAAATTGTTTAAAATTTATATGTAAGATTTTAAGGATCTGGAAAGTTTACTTTGTAAAAGTTCAAAGAACAATATTCATTTTGATTTGTTACCATAGCAACAAGCAGATTATAAATACTGCTTTTTAGGTTGGCCATTTAAACTACTCCCTCTCTCCCAGACATCAATAAATCTACAAAGCTGTTAGAGATGCTGATGTTTTTAGCAGCAAAAGTGGCCCTTATGTCAAATTCTGCTGCAGACCTCTTGCACCCTTGGACCGGTCCTGCATGATGAGTTAAATTCGCTGCACTGCGCAGAGATGCTCAACAAACGGGAGATTTAATTAAATGCTGCTAGTGTGACTTTAGTAGCTCTTCCATTTTGTGTCTGTTGAGTTTTTAAGAAGGGCCACAGAAACTGTTGCTCGAGTTTATGGGTCGACTTTCTCACATCTCCGTGCAGCTGCGCACATTAACTCTGTCTGACTAAGTGGACAAAGCATTTGTCCACTTACATGATGCATGGTTTGATGCATCATGTAACTGGAAAAATAATATAAAAATAATAATAAAATAATATAAAACCAGCGTGATACATGACTGAGAGGCAAGCGCGAAAGCTCATCACCGGGCTGATGAGATTAGCGCTGGTTCTTTAATCACTAATGTACCGGCCAACCTGGAACATATACATCAATTTTATCAGCACAGCGGATCTCAACATACGCTGTGCAACACGTTGAGATGGAAAAGCCACACAAAATTCTTTGTCCACAAATATAAATCATTCTGTACAAGTTATTCCTGCGGATCACGTAAAGCTGTGCACCCAGAGCTAAGCGGGATTTAAACTCCCACCTTGATCAAAAACTCTGGAAAGAAACCCAATTCCTCACAGGGGGTTGATGTAAATATCCATACAGGTCAGCTTGTGTCCAGTTTGAGTGAAAGGAGGTGCGCACGTTCTGTGAAGAGGTTAACTTAATGCAGCTGCTGCAGCGCGCAAGGCAACGAGCAGAGACGATTGGTCCGGCTTTAAATGCATAAACAATACACCTGTCTTCTCTAAGCATATCTTTTAGGAATAAATATGTTCTGCCAGTGAATCCTCAGAGCAACAGAGATGCTTACAATCTGGCCTAGCCTTGCTGTGGGGCAAGCAAAGCATTTGTTCTTCAGGTTCTTCCACCATCACATGGTGTAAAGTTCTATTCTATCCATTCATCATTTTTCAGGAACTCCTGATCATTCCTGGAACTTCTATAGAAATGTGGACTGCAGACACTGACATTAACGTTGGGGACGTCTGTGCTGATGCCAATTTTACAATTGAATAGCATCACTGGTAGGCTAACTTCTTCAAGACTTGTCCAACATTTAATCAAGAGAAGCAGCTTTGTTGTCAACTGCTGTTGTTTGCAAAGGTTTCTTGTGTGCCAGATTTACAGATGTATCACCACTGACCTTTATATGTAAAAAAAAATGCGATAAATTGTGTTAAATATTTGTGTAATTAATTTATCCAAAATTAGTGCTTCCATCCATTGATCTTTTACCAAAGAATGGATTTTCCCTTTGAGCAGAGCTATCAAAGCAGCCTGGTAAATTACTGTATGTCAAAACCCTGGAAACTTGAGACAGTTTATCTTGCACTCACCATTCAGGCGACTGAGGGTCCAGTTGCGACGTACATCTGATGGACGACTTGCCAGCTCAAACACAAAGGGTCCAGCATTGGGAGTCAGGTCGGGGTCATTGGCTGTGATATTTATGGAGTTAGCATCTGGTTTCTCACACATTTCCACTTCAGGAGGGAACACATTAGGCGCGTTGTCATTTATGTCTATCAGGTGAATCTGAAGGGTTCCTGTACCAGTGGCAGGAGGAATGCCTGACAATAAAAAAAATATTAGGAGCTTCAATATGTACCAAACATAGCAAGAACTCTGGTAGATTGGGTTTTTATGGAGGAAAGAGGAAGTACTGGAATTTGAGTTAAATATTCAAAAGAAAAGCACTGCTTGGGATACTTTCCTATGCATGACTTTCTTACGGATGATAAAGACCACTCCCCTTTTAACAGTTCGCTTCAAAACACCATAACAGACTAAATAACTGCAAACTTTTGTCTACAAATATGTGGTACATTGATCCAGCTTTCATGCTACTAAATGTAATAAACTGGACAAGTTTCTTATTGAACAAAAAAAAGTACAACTGATGAACAAGTACAGGAGCTTAAAGTTAGAAAGTGTGAATCCACGCACTAGATATGCAGAGAATGCATTATTTATTATATAATGCATAATTCAGGAGAACAATGAAGTGCACTAGAGAAAAGAGGTACAACATCTTGTGAACTGGTGCAAAATAAACAACCTGCTCTTGAAAGTCAACAAGACAAAAGAGATCAATGTCGACTTCAGAAGATCTTGACCGAAGCACACACCACTCCTCATTAAAGACAAAGCGGTGGAGATGGTTAACAGCACTAAGTTCCTGGGGGTTCACATTACAAACAACCTCAGCTGGACACCTCACATCACTTCACTGGTGAAAAAGACACAGCAGCGCCTGCATTTCTGAGACGAATGAGAAGGGCTTCCCTCCCGCCTCGCATCCTCTCCACCTTCTACAGAGGAGCCATTGAGAGTCTGCTGACCAGCAGCATCTCCATTTGGTCTGGGAGCTGCAAAGCCTCAGACTGGAAGTCCAGGCAAAGAGTGGTGAAGACAGCAGAGAGGATCATTTGGTCTCCACTTCCCCCTTTCTATATCATTGCACACAGATGCTGCTTAGCCAGAGCAAACCAGATCCTCTCTGACTCCATCCATCCTCTCCATGGTCTGTTCATCTGGTCGGCATCTGGCAGGAGATTCCACAGCGGGGACAATACTGGGACATTACTATTGAGACACTTCTTGAACACCACTGGGACAGAATTGGAACACTGCTGGGACAGTACTGGGACACTACTGGGACCCTGTTGCACAGGTTGAGACAGATAAACTTTTGCTGTCATTGGGACAATCCACATGTCTCACCATTATCAGAAGCTGTGAAAGTAACATTGTAGAGGTTGTTCTTGACAAATGTAGACTCTCGATCAAGGATGGCGATGGTGGAAATCCCTCCGTATACTGGGTCGATATCCAGCCAACTGGCTGGGTCATAGATCTTGGAGTATCTGAGGTCAGAGAGAGAGACACAACCTGAGAAGCCAATATGAAGCAGTTTTTGTTTCTATCCAAATGAATATATCCTATGTAGGACCTGGAGACTGGAAAAAATGACCACAACTTATTAATGGATGTTCACTGGATATAATACTAATCTGAATACAGTATAATTAAATCTACATAGATTTGTTTTTAATGAAGCCATAAACTTTCATCCATGCTCTTATGCAAAAATAAAAACATATGATGGGCTTCCTTAATTTGATTTTTCTATAATTTAGATCATCTCTCTATTGTTCTGTCCGGGTGTTGTCTGAAGTTTGACAGTTTTATGAAGAAATGCCAGAGATGCAGCAACAACCGACAGAGCTCATCAAAACAACAAACAAAAATATGTAAACAGGATGTTCCAGCTGCCCAGCATACTGTCTCTTTGAGGGCTTGAGTATTAATGTAGGTACACTTGTATGTTTTTGTGAACACAGTGGGTCCACCATTCACTGCAGCTAGAATACACAGACTACAGCCCCACATTCAGAAAATAACAGTGGGACCCATCAAGAAAAAAAAGGTTGGGGACAAAAAGCAGCAATCCTGCAGGTACTGCATGTTAGTGAGCCCATAATTGTGCAGTTCACACGTTTATTTCACAATATTTGTAGGAGCCATTTCTCCATTATTTTTAATTAAAGTTTAGAATGTAGATTATTTAGTTTTATTTTGTTTTCTAGTTGACTTATAATTAGAATGTTTATTTTGTTGTTTCTAAATAAGTTTTTGGTTAGTAATTCACTTAATTAGTTAATTCATTTGTTTGGGAAGTGGGTGTGTTTCACAGTATAAATATGTAGAGTTTAGATGAGTTAGGACACATGTGGGTGGTCTTATGGTTTTTTACCTGTCTGTCTGTCTGTCAACAGCCACTCAGAGAGCCAGTTTTTTATCAGTGAGAACAGGTGCAGGAGTTAGGGTAGGTTTAGCCGAAGCCTGTAACTTGTTTTTAGCCAAAAAACTGAATAAAAGTAAACAAAGAGCTGCATTTGGACTGCGTAAACCGGAACCCACATGCAAGGTGTTGACTGTTTGAGTTTATTTCATTTTGATTTGATCACTTTGAGATTTGGATTTTTTGATTTTGGAATTAAGTTTTTGGGGGACAAATAGTCAATACAATATTATTATGAATAACATAAGTTTTATCTTATAAGAGCTGAAAAGTTTTCAACCTGTTATTTTATTTTCCGGTGTTATTTTCGCTATGGCCTATTGAACTTGGATAATTTCAGTTATTTATAAATACAACAGAGGGTTGAAGGCATAGCGTTTGTTATATAGTTACTGAACTTTCTTCAAATTCATAAATGTACATAGATTTTCACAATATTTTATTAGAACTGTATGACTTTGGTCAAAGGTTTGCGGTTTCCTTCCACAAGCTTCTTCCAACAGTTACATGGAAGAAGCTCATCCAAATAGCCATTTCTGCAGATGGTCATTTGGATGACCCAGTTGACTGTGAGATGTTGCTTTATTGTTTCCACATCACTTTCTGCATTTCATCTTCGCTATGAAATGCAACCATAATGCCGTCTCTCCTATAAGTTCCAGTTGGGATTTTATGTCTAAACACTTCCATTTTCATTCTGAAGAGTAAAATGATTGGTTGTTTTATTTTGATTTTGCACAGGACACAGCTCTATTTGATGTGTTGCTTTAAAAAGCATACACTGCTAAGGCTCAACTTAAACCAAACGTTTTGAAGTAACTCAGCATTGTGGCTCAAAAAGTTGCTGTTGCAAAGAATAAAATACAAATTTAAAAGTCTGAGTGAACCAAGGCACACAGAAGCAGTAGACACTAGAATGATCAAATAAACAACAAATAAACAATTCTCAAATAGACAAAAACAATAAATAGTGACAATCCCTCACAAACAAATACTGAGCCTAAATGGGTTGGAGTTTAAAGGTGAGATGGATGAAACCCCATCTCATCTGAGTGAAGGGCTGCAACCTCAGACACCTATCTAAATGTCATGTCTGAAGTTTGTGTGTTGTTTTGGAGGTGTTGAACTCTAATATGTGAATTTCCCGCTGGGATTAGTACAGTGTATTCCTTCATACAACTGAAGAACAAAAACTTGAGGTCAATAGCAGATTCTGAGTAAGCCTTATTAGGACTTAAAAATGGAGGTAGGTGGTGGGGGTTAAGGGATAAGACAGGGCAAACCAAAATGTGTTCTGGATTGTGGTCCAAATCCTAAAGGCTAAACCTTGTATCTCTTCCATGGGTAGGGCTTTTAGATGCTTAACTAAACTTCTACACAGTCCTTCAACCTCTAATTTTAGGAGTCTTTGGAGTCAATGCAGGCCTTTCTTTTTCCTATTACATGTTGGATGTTTTTTTCCTTACAGCATTTCTCTGCAGCATGAAATTGTAAAATAATAAAATGAAATAATCTACAATGTCATGTCCAAAGCAGAAGTTGCACACTGTAGTGAGGGAGGGTAACAACTTAATGTTGCACTCTGTCACTTGTATGGCTGTGTGGCTTATTCTGCTGTATAATAATCTGGTGTCAGACTGAGTACTGTACACTGACCAACATGGCATTAATGTACCTCGTATTACAGTTCAATGTAATGTGAACTCTGCTTTCACATTACGTGAAAGCATAGCTATGTGAAAGCAGAGTTCACATTACATTGATAAGAAAGGGCAAAGCTGTAAAGCCTTAAAATCAGTGGAAGAAGCAAAGTTGAGACTGATTTGATCTCCTTTATAAATCAGGTAGAAAAAGAATGTGATATCCACTGACTAATCCTCTTATTTAATACATGCTTTTCATTTTTTTTTTTTTATCTTTGTTGTTTTTTTATATTTTTAGAGGGTGATTTATTTATAGTGTCTTGAAATATCCATGTATCCATTAATTTTTCACCCAGTTCGTGTTACTGATTCAACTAGTACATTTTCTTTGGTCTTTCATACTGCAACACATATTTACTACTTTGTGGTTTCTTACCTGATAGTCTGCCTCATGAAGCGGTCAGGGTCCTGGGCAGTGAAAGTTGTGAGAAAAGATCCAGCTGGCAGACCTTCTTCCAGTTTAATAGTCTTGGGGTTGGGACTGAACTCTGGACTCTCGTTGATGTCCAGGATTCTCACAGACACAGTTGCTGTGGACTGGCGAGGGATGTGGATGCCGCGGGCCAATGGGATTTCATTTTCTGCCTCGACGGTTAGCATGTATGAACGGTTCAACTCAAAATCTACTGGCTGGCACAAGAACAAAGATAAGAATTTTCTGCTGCAATATTTCATACTTTTCCAAACTCATATTACTAAAATTTTCAAGCATTTTGGACATTTATGTACAATACATTAATGCCTTCTGACTAAAAACCTTGTCAAAACAACTTCACTATTAAGTATAAGGAGAACAATACTGGAATTAAGTTTTTCTTTCTTCAGTGAGCTTCCCAGAGTCTGATCTTATACTCCTGGTGGGTGTGACAACAGGCAGTGAGGTCTGAACTCATTACTTTGTAACGCGTTGCTGACGTTGGACCACTTTTTCCGGTGATGAGTAATCTAACGCATTACTACAATAATCAGATTAAAGTTATCCAAATCACTGCATTACTGTGCATTACTGTTTTCTTTACTAATGTAATTTAATTTCCTGAGCATCTTAGGGAGTGACCACCATTTCCAATGTGACAGCAACAGCAGATCACATGCTGAGACAGAAATGAAAACAATGGAGGGAGGAGAAAGATGCACATTTTGTTGCAAGAAAAACAAAATAACTTGCAATTAAGTATTGGCAAAGCTCAAAATAATTTTCACAGGTGGCGTTGTTAGCAGCAGCTGAAAGTAACTCAAAAAATAACTTGTAATCTAACTTAGTTACTTTTCAAATCAAGTAGTCAGTAATCTAACTAAGTTACTTTTTCAAGGAGTATTCCAATTAAAGTTACTTTTTCAAAGCAGATTATCTGTTTTCTGTCACTTCCCAAAATATTTGTGTTGATTGTTCTGGCACTGATGCGAATGCTTATTTCTAGCAGTTATCTTTTTATTTTGATTTCTATTCTGAAAAAAAAAAAAAAAAAAATTAAGACCACCAGAACTTTTAGAAAGCAACACTAGCTGCATCTCTACTACAAATGCGCAAAAATATTTGTCTGTATTCTGATAATATTGAAAGAACACAATTTTGCAGTTGCAGTCTTTCAAATAAATAAGCAATGCATTTTAAACCATATGAGAATAAATTTGTTTACACAGTAAGTCATTAAAAACTTCATGTGATTCATAATCACTGCTCATGTTTTACAATTTCTATGTGAGAGTTGTTTTAGCATTATACTCTACCTTGACCACAGTGATCAAGCCTTCATTAGTCGTGGGGTCAGTGGGGATGGAGAAGTGCCCTGTGGGGTCTCCAGCAATGATCCTGTACACTGTGCTCCAGGCCGGCGTATGTGGCTGGTCTTTATCTGTCACGGTCAGGTTAGCAACAATTACATTCACCCTGTTCTCATGAACTTCACCAAAGAACTGGAAGCAAAGACAAACACAATGCATTTCATTGGAATGAGAGCAATGAAGTCATGCTTTGTAAAAATATTGAAAGCAACTATTACTAGAAATTGCAGTGGAAAAGGCATCTTCTTCAAACATTCTTTCAGTTGAAGCTCTTCATTGTTTCTTGGAGAGATGAAAATACTGGAATTGACTATTCACACTGCGAATAAAAGCTCAGAGAGCTTAAGTGTTATTTTCCCTTCTGTTACCAAATAATTACTTCTGTGTGTGTGTGTGCGTGTGCGTGCATGTGCGTGTGTGTATGCATACTGCGTCTGTGGTGAATTCAGGAGGGTTGTCGTTGACGTCAGTGATCCTGATGACCGTGGTGGCAGTGTTGGAAAGGCCGTAAGTGGGGTTTCCCTCCATGTCAGTGGCCTGGATGATCAGGGTGTACTGAGGGACTTTCTGGAACCAAACAGAAAACAAAGACAGTCAAAAATGTGAAGAGGTATCTGTTTGCATTTTCATAGAATTTCTAATGATGTTGATGCAGATCTATCCCCACAGAAGAGGACATATTAACTTGTGATTTATGTTTTTGTCTATATGTACATAAGTACAAAGACATAATTTTAATAATCTTAATCTTTTGATTAAGCCAGTGATAGATGATTTGTAATCAAACAACATCTTGGTTGAATGAGACTCATTTTAAATTTAAATATGAACCATTTTGGGCCTGGAAAATTAGAGGTGTGGCCCAGCTCCTGAACTTAAGTTAACACATTAATGTCATTTAAGTATTTTCCCATATTCTGGTGGATTTTACAGAGAAGTTGTTTATGTTTATTTTGTATAAGTGTACAGGAGTTGGTGTTTGAGAACCCTAGAGCGCAAATTCACTCCGTCAGTTATTGCTCAATAGTACCATATGTCACCAGGCAGGTTTGGCTAATAATTCTTGATAATCAGGTGGTGTTCCAACTTATTAATTTGTTATGAAAAATCACAAACTTTAATAACTGAACTTCGCCTTTATTAGTAGTTATTCATAGCCAAATCGATATTGTTGCATAATAACCTGTTTATGGTGACAAAGTGGAAATATGCTGGGTTTTATTGGTAACAACTACATATGAAAAACAATTAAGAAATGGAAAAGGAGCCAGGACCTTGCAAAACATCCACTCAAACACAAGCCCAACATACCTCCCGATCCAGGCCGGCAGCTACAGTGATGATATCACCAGTCCTGTTGTTTATGGTAAAAATATTATATGACGGGCTTTGGGGATTCTGTGAAAGTATCTTGTACCGCAACATTCCATTGGCCATTTTAGGGTCATCCTTATCCACTGCTGTCACTGTCATTACAAATGATCCTGCAGGAACATAGAAGTAGGTACACTGTAAAACATTTGAAGGTGGCTTAAATTGAAATGAAAGTCCAGCTGCTGCCTTGACAAGCCAATTTAGGTCAGCAAGAAAATTATATCGGTTTTAACTGAGAAATTAAAGTTCAGGAAGTTAACAAGAGACAAGTTGTGTAAACATTGTTTTTAAGTTAATTAATTTTCAATTGTGAGTTTCGACTTATTGCTGAAATTTAAACCAAATAAATATTTCACAATGTGCAAGAAAAAACACTGCTCCCACCTGGTTAAAGAGCACATATTTCTCTGATATGAAGTTAAAATAATGACTTATTTTACATTAGAGTAAGTTAAATTCTTGTTTCAAATTGGATGAACAAAATAAACCTAAAAACCTAAACATTCTAGTTTATTCAACTCTTGGAGGTTTAACAAAAGTAATAAAAAGTTAACATAACTTACTACTTGGAGTTTACCTTTCACAAAATTATACATTTAGGTTAAAAATCTAAAATGCGTTAAATTTATTTGACATAAAGAGGAAAAAATATTAGACAACTAAATGCGGATCAAATATTTTACAAGGTAAAATAAATAAAATCAACAGTGACAGACACTTCTGTACAGGACATACCAATAACATTCATGATGGAACAAACCAATTAAGATTTTTGCTGAAAAAAACTGAATCAGGTTATTTTTGAATGCAATAAAACCCCCCCAAAAAATCCTTTAGATGGCTTTTAAATCCAATTTCAATGCCCTGAAAAAAGTGTTTTGTAGTGTGTATTGATTCGTATTAACTTATATGCAATAAGTAGCACATAAGTGGAGGTTTTTATTCTGGAAACCATTAAAAACTAGACCCGTTTGGTATTTTACAAATATTGCTATAATAAATTTTACATTTGACACACTAATGGAGACCTGTGGAGTCTAAAGAGAACATTGGTTTGTTTATATTTTCTAAAAAGAAAAAAACAAAACAAAAAAAACCCCTTCTTACCATGAAGTAAACTAAAGCTGGGCTATCCACACTACACATTATTGGTAGTTGTGTGCTTTCCACCTATAAAACAATATTTCTCAAAGGAGAGTAACTTAAAATAGTTTTGAAATGGTTTTAAAACCTTTTATAGAGTTATGAACAGCTCCAACTGCTTACTTCAGGTCATTTCTTTGTTTTTTCCTGCACTATTTTAAAACAACTACATGTTCCAGGCCAAAGTTGCTCAAACACTGGTTATCAGTTTACCAGATGCAACTGATTGTCAGCTTTCTACACACTGCTTAGATGGTATGTCTATTTTTCCATGACGTAAATGTTACCTCTTGCCAGATACAGTAGCAAACAGAAACCTTCATGCCTTGAATTCTTGTTCACAGTTGTTCAGGATGAATGATTGCTGCAAAGTTAAATAACCTGATTAAATCAACTGAGTTTACTTAGAGTATTTTTACCAGTGGACTCTTATTAAAATGGAATGTTTGAAATGAAGTTGCACAGAGTAGGGCTTCAAATAAATCCATCTGTGAAGTACCTTGAGAAATCATCTGATATAATTGCCATGATGTAAAAGAAGAACAAAACAAAAAAAGAAACTCAATTCAATATTAAGGTTGGTGTAATTTAGCCTCGAAAGGCTTGATTGCTGTATTTGAGTCTGGGTTTTTTAAAATTTCTTTTAATAATTTAAAGCATTGAGTCCCAGGCCATTTAGGACCATGCCATATTTCTATTTATTGTTGGGTTGATGCAAACATCCTTAGGCAGGAGAGTTGACTAACCTCACTGTAACTACATCTTCCTAGTGGTGTAAATATGATTGATTGATTGATTGTTTGACTGTACCGGGTTTAGATCCTTCAGAAACAGAACCATTGAAGATGGTGTGTGTGAACTCAGGTCTGTTATCGTTCTGGTCGATGACGTTGATGACGATGTCAATGGGGTTCTCCACTTGGTTGCCATTCAGATCCACAGCATGGGCTCGTAACTACATGAAAAAAAAGAACACAACAAGGAAGATCATGCGAAATACTGGGAATTCCCCCAATCACTGCATTCATTTGTTTTGAAAGAGAATCCTCCTTGAAAGATGATACACCTATAGTACATATTAATGCAGCTCCACAAGGCTGTATGTGTGACAGGCTACCACTACCAGTTCCCCTTTAATATCTATCAATCTATCTGTTAAGAAGGGAACATGTCAGATATTTGAGTAAATGTGCGCACATTTCAACTAAATACTGTACTGATTAATCTTTGGAAATTGGCGTGTAACATTTGGCAACACTATACCTTAGGAATGTATCAGACTATGAGGAGGGTGTCAGTTCTCCACTCTCTCTTCAGGTGACCCTACATATGTGGTTTTGCACTACTCTGGCTCTGTCATTTCAAAATGTTTTTTCTACTGAACCAATTATTTTGTAGAGTTTGATGTTTTATATAATTCTGTTTTTGGGGAGGCTTTGTCTAATCTCTGCCTCTGAGATATGACTGAATATGCAGCCTAACAGAATTACTAAAACAACATTCATGACAACTGTGAGAAAAATACTGGCCCCCATGATATATCTGTTTAGCATAATATTTTCAAAGATGCTGAAACTATTAATTGATTGGCCTTGATCTACAAGGAATGTAGCATCAGCACAGGGTGCTCAAAGAGGCAAAACCTTCCTCATGAATAAACATGTAGGCCAATCTCAGCTCCGAGCACTGACAACTACATCCAGTCACATGAATATTCATCACATGGCTTAAATGCAAATTACCCTGCTGTGACTCCAGATTTTCAATCCCCAGTGTGATCTGTGTGCACATTCCAAAAGATAAGAAGGTTAGGCTCTGCTCTGCAAACTGTTGGATATTAAATATAGTGAGAAAAACAAAGTCCTTATTTAGAACAAATTTAAGAGGCAATAAAGGAGTAGATGATGAAAGCAGAGCCGGTGTGTGTTTTATGCAGATCCGGAGCAGATCCATCAACATGTATGGTGCTTCTGGATTGGCTGCATTTCATACACCAGTCAATATAATGCCAGATACCATTGTGCCTAGGTATTTCAGCTTTTCATACAGCATAAAATTTCTAGTAATTTAGATCTGCTCTAAGAAAAAAAAAAAATCCATGAATGCACAAGTTTTTCTCTGGAAAAGTCAATGAATAATTGAATCCACAAATACTGAACCATAAATAAACTGGGACTCCACCAGCCTGGTAAAAACCAGCCCTTTGTTCAGATGGTCTGACCTCAAATACTGAAAATCGTTTGCTTGCTGGAGGCATGAACTTTGTTCATCTTTTCAAGCAATAAAACATTCTTCTGGCTTCAAATTCCTCAGTATTTAAAAGCGTGGCCAACACAGACTGAATGGCTTTGTTCACTTCCTCTTCTGGTACTGCCAAACTACAACCTTGTGTATTAAATATTTTTTTACATTTCATACATCAGACTTGTATTGCGCTTCTCTAGAATTTCAAAATACCTTACAATCCAATCAGTCATTTCCATTCATGTACAGAATCACATCAGACATCAATTCTAAAAGCGCAGAAAATCTAAATCGAGTGGAATTGTGTAGAAAGGCATTGGCCAGGATGGGGGTCCAGTGCAGGGTTTCCCCTGTGTATTATAAGCTTGCTTTACTAACCCCTGCCATGCCAAGCATTGCTTTTTTTTATTAGAAAAATTTATAAAGCAACAAAAAAAGAATACAATTTTTGTTTTATTTTTTCAAGTTAAAGCCGGTTTGTAAGCGTTTCTGTTGCTCTGAGCGTTTCACTGCCGGAGCAAGTTTATTCCTAAAAGATACGTTTATAGTTTATGCATTTGAAGCTGGGAGAGCGGTCCATTCACACAGCTGGCGCCTCTGCGAATTTCCTCGCATGTTGCCACTACTTGATCTCAGCATAGATCGGATGCACCTCCTTTCACTCAAACTGGACACAGGCTGACTCGTATGGATATTTACATCAACCCCCTGTGAGGAATTATGTTTCTTTAGAGAACCCTATACCAAGGTAAGAGCTTAGAACCCACTGCATTAGTTCTGGTTGCGCAGCTCAGTGTGAACCGTGCTTTGACTACTTAGGTAGCCAGAGTTAATGCGCGCAGTGGCGCAAAGATCTGACAAACTCATTCCTTAAAGTAGGGCAACCACAACAGTTTCTGTTGAAACCCTACCCTACCCTAACTGACATGAAATGGAAGCGTTACTAAAGCCACAAGAGCAGCATGTGCTTCATTAGCACATGCTGCTAATGAAGCACATGCTTCATTAGTAGCATGTGGCTTTAGTAACTCTTCTGTTAAATCTCCCATTTTTTGTGCATCTTTGTGCTCAGTGTAGCAGTTTTAACTCTTCATACATGCAGGCTCTATGAGGCCTTGAGCAGAATTAGACTTAGGGGCCCTTCATGCTGCTAAAATCATCATATATTTAGTGAAATCTGGGAGAGGGGGAGTAGTGTAATTAGCCAACCTAAATAGCAATAAATTATAATTGCAGTTTACTAATTTGTATTTGTGAACAAACAGATCTCAAACTCAAAGATTAAACTCATAGCGTCAGAGTGTTGCTATGGTAATAAAAGAATCTAACTATGAATATTGTTCTTTGAACTTTTACAAAGTGAACTTGCCAGCTCTTTAAAATCTTAAATTTATACATTAAACAATTTAAAACATTTTAATTTATGTATGTTGAAGCCATTAAATCAAATTTAGCAGCATTGATAATCTCATTAAATAAATGTTATATTTATAAATCTGTGGAGTTTGTTAAAATATTAGCATTTATGGGGCCCTTGAAGCCTTGGGGGTCTGATGACTTAATGACACTTAATGACACTGACTTAAGTTGGATTAAAAAGAAATGCAAATAATTGATATTCATTTTAATTGTATTTTGTTTTTAAGACTTGTTGTGGGTTTAGATAACATTTTACTGGCGATGTAAAAATGCAATATTTTTACATTTCCTGTCAACTTTTGTTGTTATACAACAACACAGTGGATCGCCGGTTGAATCGTGTCGACGCCTTGACCACCGGGCTAAGCAGGTTTTCTGGGGGAAACCCTGCACCCCTGCTCTGTAATTCCTCTTAACACTCTTCTTCTGCTGCTGTATGTGTCCACTGTGCCACCTACTCATAGTATAAAACGACAAATATAGGGATGTTGTAAATGATTATTTTAATGAGCTTTGCTCTCATGTAATGAGACTTACATGGAAATTAGGGATGTGTTCTCTGTCCAGAGGTTTGGTAACAGACAGCTGGCCTGAAATTGGGTTGATGATGAAAATACCAGTTGGAGGTTGGTCAGCACCAGGACCTGTCACACTGTAGCGCAGCATCCGGTTCTTATCCCGATCTGAACGAATCTACAGAACAGGAAACAGGAAGGGGAGCAAAAATAAGAACAGCTGAGGTTTTAAAGGCTTTACGGTCTAAAATATAGTTTCTTAAGCTAAAATGAAACCATCCATGCCACCTTAAAAGTTGTTCACTGATTTAAATAAGTTAGTTTTCAAAGGGTATCTTGGATCCTAAGGTCTGAGGCAGTACAAAGTGGGAAGTCCATCAGATCCATGTGTGTATCAAGTTCTAAAATCCAGGAACTGCCAAACAGTGAGAAAGTAGCTGAAGCTCAGTGGTTCTTCCATCCTTGTATGAAACACTGAACATTGAGCAGTTGGTGGTTGGTGGCAGGTCCAGCTGCTCTACAGCCAAACTGGTGATGCAGCATCTGGCAGCTGACTGGTTAGCCTCATCTGTAAGCAGCATTAGCTTCAGTGCGGGACAAGAAGAACTAAAGATGAAAGAATCATACTCATCTCCTGCTCATAATTTATTGCCATTTACCCCATCTGGGTCCCTTTGAATCTTTTTGGAGTTTTTGATTTGCATTTTTGCAAAACTGCACTAATGTTATTTGTTTAGTGAGTTTTTTTTTTCTTTCATATTATATTCTTATGCCCTTTAAACTACTGGCAATCTGTGTGTCTCCTACATTTTATGTTTCATTGAATTTCAGTTTGTCCTCTTTAGAATTATTGTTTCATCCCAGTGTTAAAACATTTTTTAAAATTTCATGGAGTTTTTCCACAAGGTGAGTATTTTTTTTACCATGTTGTAAATTAACAATTTAGATGCATGGGACACAAAACTGAAGTTAACTTTTTAATGACTTTGCACAATAAAGTTATTTGTATATATGGAATGGGGGAAATCCACTTTCATTTTTCTTAACAATAGAGACTTCAGAAAATGTGTGAATATTTGTTTGGGTGAAGACTGATAGTACTGACATGAATTTTATGGACAATAACCACAAGGATTTATATGCTTTCATACTATTGCTCTAGTCATCATTCTGCAGGCAACTATTAATCACCTCAATACTAAAAACTTTCATTTAAAAGGACTTTTTCTTCCCTTTGTTTAGCGGCTGACAGTCCATGAACAGATTTTTGACCTGGTGGCTGGCAAAGCAGATGACTATACATAGGTCAAAAAGACACAAAAAGCTAGTAAGCTTTACTGAGTAAAAGCCAAAACTATTTTTTTTCCTATATTTATACTTATGCTTATACTTCATTATAATCTTCTTGCTTTGTTTAAAGTATTTTGTATTTAAGTTAATGGTGCACACATATAAAAAAGTAGAAAATTTCAAATTGTAACAATTTTTCCAGGCAATCAAATAGCTATGTTAACAGATGTTAGCCGTCTTTTGGTGCCGACTATTGGACTAAATGATTGAATGTTAAAGAAACAAGTCCTACTGGCAGTTTAACAGACAGATGTCTGAGTAGTGTGAGGAAGAACCAGGAACAGCCACACAAAGTTCTGCTGCTCATCCTGTAAATGTATTTTCTTTCAGAATGTGGCAACATCCATCCATTTTCTAACACCCTTGTCCCTTGTGGTCGGGTGGGTGCTGGTGTCTATCTCCAGCTAACATTCCGGGCAAGAGGCGGGATCACCCTGGACAGGTCACCAATCCGTCGCAGAATGTGTGGCACCACTTAGGTGAAAATAAACAGGCTATAAGACAGTATATGATTTATTGCTAAGAGGTATTGTTACAACATAGAAAAATCAATTTAACAAAAAAGTCCTTTTTTTTTTTAAATGTTATATGTCTTGGTGTGTGTTTCATACATGTGCATGTGCCTGTGGGCGTGTGTGTTTGTGTGTCTTACCCTGACTAGATCCTCTGGGAATTGCCCTCTTGAGTTCTCAGGAACGTTGATAGGTGGAATGACCCAGTCCCTCTTTACCCGCCTCATGGTGCCGTCTCCACCAACAACCAGGCTATGCCATGGAAACAGGACCTTTGGAACTGGTGATACAGTCAGTGCTGTATCACCAGGCTTTACCTGCAGACAGTCAGCAAGGAAGAATACACCCTTAGCATCACGAGTGTGCACAAGAACACCAAGTGCAGACTCCGAGAAACATGCTGACTCAGCTTATTTTTGACCTCATTTCCAAGGCCTGGATTACTGATCTTATTACAGTCTTAATAAATGAGCAAATGATCATGTGCCACTGCAGCTGGCAGCTCTCTTTGAACAGCCTGTGACTACAATGAGACCTGAACTTACAGATCAAAATATGTTGACTCATTTAAATCTAGTTAAGAAGATACAAACATAGAAGGAGATAGAAACATAGAAAGAGAGAAACATATTCGGGTTTATTGTAAGAGTAACATTACATTGTTATATTGAAATGGGCTATGAAAATAAAACATCTCTTTATAATAAATGGTATTTACTGTTGGCCTATTCTCTGTCCTGCTGAGTTTATGTTGAAGGGGAAAAAATAGAGGGGAGGACTACATACTCACTGTTCGTGCCGAGACGCTGAAAGCTTAGCCCAAAACAGTGATAATTAGGACCACTTTAGTTTGTGGTGCAACAGGAATAAGGTGTTGAGGCATACAAAAACATCAACTCTGCTGCCTTAAATACTATCATTAAAATGGTTTCAAATCAGATGTAAACAATGTGCTGATCCATTCGATGCTACCTCCAAATATGGCTCTAACAAGGCTTTCTGTGTGATCTGATGTTCTGTCTGCCATAAACACAGGTCTGATGTCACTCAAAAGGCCCTGAAGCCTTCTGGCCTGGGACAGATAGATCTGCAAAAGGCAGGGTGTCTAAGCATAATTTGCCTTGGTTTACCCCAAAAGAGTTTTTTGACCTCAAGCAGCTATCATCATGAAAACAAGGAAAATCCCTCTGTAAATAGCTCCACCAACTCTATCATCTAATTTAAAATGACAGATAAACAGCAATCTTGGATACTTTAAAGATAAGATTTTATTTTTCAGCACCTAGGACAGCACCACCCTTAATGCCATCAGAGAATGTTGTTTCATTTCTGGGCTAAATTAAATATCAGAGATAGATTTTTGTCTTTCGTTTTTAAGGTAGCACTCTTGACTTGCAGCAAGAAGGTCCTGGGTTCGAGTCCTGGCCCGGGGTCTTTCTGCATGGAATTTGCATGGTTTTCCTGTGCATGTGTGGGTTCTCTCCTGGTACTCCAGCTTCCTCCCACAGTCCAATAACACGACTGTTAGTTTGTGTTGAAGGAGAAAAAATGCTGCTATTCTACTCCAAAGCATCAATCTGAGAGCAGTTTGAGTGGGAGCACATAAAAACCTTTCAGGTTAATTGGTTGTCCTTAATTCTCCTTATCTGAGAGCCTAAAAGGCTGTTTGACCTGTCTGTGATTGACTGGTGACGTGTTCAGATTAAATTCTACCTTTAACCCATTGAACACCGGAGATGGTCACCAGATTTTCTTACATTAATATGTGCTCAGTGTTTCTCTTCAGGCTGCTTGATGGATTTCTCAAAATGCATTTTAATATATACTGTAATGCATGTGTCAGGTAGTAGTTACCAACGTTTGGGAGTTCCAAAGAGCTTCAACTTTTGGTAAATTTAGGTAAAAAAATTTTTTTTTTAGTTTAAAAAATTGTAGCGTTTTTAAATTCTTAAAATACCTCTGCATTTTATTCTTGCTGCCAGTTTTCTATTTAATTTTATTGTAGCTGTAGTTTTCTTATTTCATTTAGCAAGTTTTCATCTTGAGATGTAGCGTAAGCAGCTTCTAAAGCATTTATGGGCAATTCCATTTTGAGTTCAGCTGTTTTTGGGGTTTTCTCCTTATACAATGAATTATTTTACTGTGCATTGCAACATTTATTGCTTTCCATAGGTTCCTCGGAGAGGTTGATCAGTTCATAAAAATATCCACTCTCTCAAATAATTTGGCAAATTCTTTACCTCTGAGTCATGTTGTGTTGAATCTCAAGTATAACAGGTGGAGTGATTGCCCTGCGTGGTCACTGAAGGCTTCCGCTGGATCTGAAGCCAACCTTCTTTTCCTGCCTGTAAGCTTTAGAGCTGACAATCATCATTTGGCAAATAGTTAATAATTTCAGTTCCTGCTCCTCACAGCTGCATCGGACGGTGCATGATCCAGGTACTTGCTGACATCTTCTTCCTCTGTGCTGAGTCCACCAACTGACACAAGCTATGCAAGTGCGGTTTAAAACCTTATGGTAATCAGTTATCTCTGGGCTGTGTTTAGAGGAACAGTCAATTGCTGCCTTGTCTGAATGCAAACAGAGGGTCTTATTATCACTGGTGTACTTGAAACTAACAGACGGCAGCTTGACTGGCTTTCTCTCAGCAGTTAACACTTGGCCAGTCACAGATGCCTGCTGGGCTGGTAAAGATTTGATTTGATGTGTGGTTGTGGATGTCAGTGCATATAGATGGAAGATGCAGTTGTTTCACATGATGACATCCTCAGACTGTGACTGAGGTAAGCACAGAAACTGACAGAAACTTTCTGTCATAAAGGACTTTAAAATTTAGCAAAAACTTATACAATATATTAGTGACTCCTTGAATTAGATGTTAAATGCCTGGTTCACTACATAATATCTGTAATCTGGATGATGAATACAGATTAATATCTGTAATCTGTTTTGAACCTTATATTTGGTTCAATACACCAAATATAAGAAGAGAATGTTATTCACGTTCCAGTGGCATGTATGAGTCTTCCTGTATTCTTCATAAAACAAATTAATCACACATATTAAACTGCTTCATTCATCTCTGCATATTAAGTGACATTTACAAAGCATGTAGGCAAAAAGCTGGTTGTGTCTTTCAAAGATTTAATTTGATAAGTATGTGGAGGAAGCACTGAAGTCCAATCACATGGCAGGAGTTTGATTAAAAAGGATGAAGTGAAAGAAGTAAAATAATTAATGAATAAAAACTGTCCTCCTTCTGAGAGGCACAAAGCTGCAGAAGGCCTGGCTCTGGTGGCATTTAATCAAATTTAATAAGACAACTTGTAACATTAGAGGATCAAATGACTTTTATACATCAGCAAACAAAACCATTACCAGAGGTGTTTATAAAAACATAAACTTAGTAAAGACACCAAAACCTCAAAACAAGCTCAAAATGTAAAAAAATAAAAACAGAATAAGATTTTTACTGTTTGAGACTCTCAATTTAAATTCAACTGAAATAGCTGAATATTATCAAAACCTTTAGAACAAGTAGTTCCCACCTCCAGTTCTGCATGGGGGCAGCTGGAAGGAAACTTTGGGACATGCTGCTATCCTACTCCAAAGTAGAGCATCAATCTGAGAGCAGTTTGAGTGGGAGCACACAAAAACCTTTCAGACCCTGTTAACCCCCAGCATCTAATCACATTACAGGAATTAAATCCTTTGTGTGTGCACATGAAGTATGTGTGCAACACATTCACACCACACAACACATTGTTAGTGGTACTGGAGTTACTCAACTGTGCAGACAATACTGGGTTTGAAACCTCTAAACATTGTTTTGTGTTCTGTGTTCTATACTTGGAAATCATAGGTCTGAATAGTTGCACCAAGTTTTAGATTAGAGGGGAGCTGTGTGGAAGACATCTGCTGTGTTTGGTTGCCTACCCCTGACGTTTGGCTCTGCCGTACAGCAGTTACAGGCCTGAGCAGCCTGAATTCCTCAGCAAATACCTGTACTGCCAAGTTATGAACACCTTGTTGGTCCCAGGCTGGACACATTTTGCCCTCAGAGCTGCCTTAATTCTGTAGATTTACCACAGTGTCTGACAACAATCCTCGGGTAGACGGTAGTGTTTAAACATTGTTCAGTGGGCTGTGAAAATATCCTGCACAAATCACACCACCATCAGCCTGCTGAACCGGTTACATCAACTAATCAGAACTGGTAATATAATTTGGGACATACTGCTATAATATTTTAACATCAAAATGTTGCAGCTGAAATTTCACTTTTGGTGAGCCTGTGCATATTATTAAGAATATAAGTTTATTTAGCATAACAATGTTAAGAGTATAAGTTTATTTAGCATAACTGTAGAGACAGTTAATCTTTAGACATACGAAATATTAGATGTAGCATGAATTTTTAGCAGTAGACTTTACGACTAGGCAAACTTAGATAAAGATCCAAACTAAAACAACTGGTCACTCTCAGAACTTACATAAATTACTGAACAGGTTTTTTAGTTTGGATCTTTATCTAAGTTTGCCTAGTCGTAAAGTCTACTCCTAAAAATTCATGCTGCATCTAATATTTTGTATGTCTAAAGATTAACTGTCTCTACAGTTATGCTAAATAAACTTATACTCTTAACATTGTTATGCTAAATAAACTTATATTCTTAATAATACCATTGCCTCTTGTTCCTGTTTCAGGAGACAGGAGGTTGAGGAGGCAAAATTTTATCAAACTCTACTGCTACAATCAATTTGAAAATTCAAACACGTCACGTGAGGATTGTTCAATGGAAGGGAGGCAGTAGGAAGATGGTTTTATGTAAAATATTGACAAACTAAGCAAACTGTACAAAAATGTCCAAATTCAAACAGGTGGCACCTCAGATAACCTATCTAGACAGTTCATCAACAAAAAAGGTTGCTTTGAAGGTGAGTTCCACTGTAAATACTTGGTCTGAATGACACATTTAGAGCAGGAGGCTGGCATCAGCATAAGTCCTGTTGATGCCAGGCTTTTTGGATACTACAGTATCAGTATTGGTGGCTTGTAAAATAGGGATGTCATAGTGTAAAACCCTTGGGAAGTGTGTGTTATTGTCATACCTGTCCTGGTGCAGTGTTGATCTCAAGATGAACTCTGGTGTGCCACATTCTGTTGGACTGAATGTCTTGAGCATAGATCATGACTTCAACCTTTTCTTCCACTCCCAGGCTCAGTGGTTTTAGGGTGTAGATTACACCTTCCTGACTCACAGTGAAGGAAGAGGTATTTGCAGCCTTCAATTGGACATTTCCCTTATCGCAGTTCCTGAATGTCACTGTGGAAAAGGAGAAGCTATTATTCAGATGAATAAATAGGTTGTACTTTTTATATAAATATGAAGATGATTTCATGCAAGTATCTCATCAATCCGACATCAATGCTTCACACAGGTAAGCATTGATGCTTTCCTGTGTGAGCATCAATACCTGAAGAATTACCTGTTTCTTCAGGTATGTATGATTCTTCATAACAACCTAAGCAAACTGTTCTTCATACAACAAAACAAACTAAGCAAACTGTTTTGCAGTATTTAGATGTCTGAAAAATCACTCTGTTCTGGAAAATCAGAGTGTACTTCAATGTTTTTTTCGAACAAAGTGTTTTGTTTCTCTGTATTTATCTACTTACAAAACACAAAACTAAAAAAAAGATTTTGACATTAGAAAAGGGCAACATATTCATATCACTACCATCACCCACTTAAAAACATAAAAATTTTGTTGACACTCAACTTCAGGATAACGGGGGGACTTTATGTCATCATGAGCATGTTACCAAGTGAGTGCATTCAGCTTTTCATAGATTAATTGGGTATCACAGATGGACAAAATAAAAACTTTTGTGATCTCAAGGCAAATTCGTATCTTAATCCAGCTGCTTATTTGTCATAAAGCAGAAGAAAAAATGTGAGAAAGGGATTTTATTCAACTTTAACAAGCAAAGCCTCTTTCACAGAACAGTTGCTTTACATAGTCCCAAAGTAAAGAACTGCTCTGAGACGTCAGCAAAAGTTCAGAAATTATCAGTCAAGCCACTTACATCTTGTAGAAACTAAACTGTCACAAATCAAGCCAGCATCATTAAACTACCTTTAGTTCTGTGTCTGCTCTGTCTTCTCAAGCCTCCGGTTGGTTGTGGCAGACAGCCACTTGAACTGAACCAGGTTCTGGTTCTGCTAGAGGGCTCTTCCTGTTAAATGGGAGTTTTTCCTCTCCACTGCTAAGTATCAGGGAATGCTACAAAACCAATGACTCAATACAATCTACAGAGTTTCATTAGATAGAAACTTTTTTTATTTGGCAGGGTGTGCAGACTGACACTGACATTAACATGACATAACACCTGTTATGAACATGAAGGAGTCTTTATGAAAATCTATGACTGTAGTCATTATGTGTCATTTGGCAAATAATGACACTTTTATTGCAAACTTGCATTAAAATAGCCAACTTTGCATTATTTTGTAAACAATGGCATTTTAATGGAATTTCAATTTCAATATCTGACACTATTTGTCAATTAAGGCCAAAGTTGTGTCTCACTTGGTGGCTCAGAGATATACCAGATTGAACGCAATCTCCTTGTACTGTCTATGCAAAAACGTTCCATGGAAAAGCCCCATTTTGACCTGTCAGGTGTTACAGCTCTGTAACAATGTTCTGAAGTAGATCCGAGGCAGAACAGAGGTGGGTCAACTTCGACCTACACAATACAATTCTTTCAGGAAGCAAAGAAATGTATTGTTTATCCACTGAGATTGTGATTGGAAAGAAGCTAGAAAGGTTCTCTAAATCCCAGCTATTTTGTGAAAGAGACTTAAGTTCTTGATGTTTGCTTTAACATAGCAGATCTGAAACATACTTGGAACTGGAGTAGTGTGGTCTTTGCATAATTACTTCAACAGTAAGTTTGTATTCTATTTCTGAGAAATCTCTGTCAGCATTTCAGCTAAGAATGAGGAAGCAACAAAATTATTCTGATTTCCTTCAGGGATCTGCCTTTGTTACATAACAGGCAAGGTGTCTAGCTTATAGATGCATATTTTGTAATCATAGATTAGACATTCTAAGGTTATTCACTAAAGTCCCTCATGTAAGTTAGTAAATGTTTAGCACCAATTCTGTTTTTTACTAAAAGTACAAAATGTTGCTTCAAAAAAACTCGTGCAGTCTTTGTTTTACAAGACTATTAGCTGTAGTGAAGCTACAGCTAAACAACCTCCCTTCAACTGAACAGTCTCTAGCAGATGTTCATACATTATCCATGTTCTCACACACTTACACTGCTTCTCCATGTTAGAACGCTGTCTGGTTTAACAACCCCTCCACCCAAGACATACAGGGAACTGGAGCAGAACTAAATGTGTGGAGCTTTTAGATGTTGCTGGGCAGCAGCAGTTTGAGTCCGAGGGTTAGCCCCCCCCCAACACAGAAGCTTTGGAATCACAAGCTTCATTCCATGTGTGACTGGTGGACTTCTGCGGACACCAAGTCTGGGTTTGGAGGCAGTCTCTGTTTATTTAATCTGTCAATCGGGAGATATTAGCATTAGGTCATAGCATGTGCTCCAGTTCTCCAACCTGAAAGGGCAGAGGCTAACATACCTGTCAATCAGGAGATATTAGCATTAGCACATAGCATGTGCTCCAGAGGAACACAAGGGCAGTCAAATATAAGCAGACAAATACATTAAAGAAAACATTTTTATGAAAATATACAACTGTTAATACAGATCCAGTTACACTTTAATATTTATGTTACAACAATTGAAAATCTATGTACAATTTATTTAGCAAAACAGTAACTGGCCTATACTTGATTAACACTTTATCATGTCAGAAGACTCCAAGAACTTTTCGCTACAATCAGTCATTCACAGACTGGTGGTGGGAAGCTACAAACATAAGTGAGAAGGCCATCTGACCACTAACAGCAGGCAAAGCAGGTGACTTGTTTTGCTCAACGACACAGTGGTAAAGTGACTGACACAGATGGAATTGAAGTTTGAAAAACAACCCACTGGTTACAGGACAAATCCCTACTTCCTCGAGCCCCCAAAATAGCCACGAGATCAATGAAGAACAGCTTAATTTTATTAGAAATATTTGGTTTTAATAAGAATATTTGACTAATGATTGGTTAGGTTATATTTTATCACATAACCTAACCCCAAAATAACAGATTTTTTGCATTTATAAGTGATTGCTCTCCATTGATTCTAATGTGTATCATTTCCACTGATTTCAATGAACCCAACTCCACTCTGATCCTCTGACTATGTGTCCCTACAGATTGCTTTTCACACCTGTACACTCCCTATCTTTGGTCACTGCATTATGTGTGCAAGGAGGACTTAAAGTATTTGTATCATCAGGAGGGAGGCGGGACGTCGGAGGCATTTTTTGTGGGCTTCAAAGATCAGGGGACACAGAACTGACCTCTGACCATGTGAATCCTCCCCACAGCAGTCTTGAGAACACTGAATACAAGTATAGAAACATCCAGCAGTAAAGCTGACTTATTCTTTATAATATTCAAGATTTAGGATTCATATTTGCAAATTTCAGCAAGTCAAATTTAAGATATTTTTAGGTCTTTTTGATGTCATTTGCAGTGGCATTCAAAGGTCTTGAAAAAGACCTCTGAATAGGTCTTTCAAGACCTATATTTATAGGTTTTTTTAAGACCAAAAACCTATAAATATAGGTGATGGTTGGGGGATTTCATAGTATTTCATATATATTAAAGAATATGTCTAGTAGGATTCCATTTTAGTTGGATTTATTTGTACAAACAGACCTGGCAGAATTTTGGAGACTTATTGTCCAAACCAAAGCAATCTCTGTGCCCTACTACAGCTTTGGATGAAAAAATTGTTGAGTAACTTTTGTTCATGCCTAAAAATGTTCAACTTAAAAATACAAAAATATCAAGCCTTTTTTAAATTTCTGAAAAAAAGTTTGGGGTTATGTCAAAAGCCACTGGGGAAGCAGAGACTTTCCCCTTTGGTCCTGCAAGTGAAAACATGAGCCTACTACCAATTATCACCTCCTGCACCTGCCAGCAAACACACACACACACACGCGCACACACGCACACACACGCACACACACACACACACACACACACACACACACACACACACACACACACACACACACACACACACAACATGCCTTTTTAGTGGCCGTCTATCAATGGAGTTTTCCTTTGCATCATGTTGACTGGTTGTTAAAGAGCTCATTCACATGCCTCCTCTCTGCTGTGCTCTTAAAGGGATCCAAGATTAGTTGAACACGTTGGCCTAAATATGTTGCAATTCTTCTATTAACCCCTATACCCGCATTAGAATGCCTGAGTGCCGTTTTCTCGTTGTATTTTCTAGGGGTGAGAATAAGCGTCATACTGCCGGTGTCCAGTATGACGCTTTTATTAGGCAGCATACAGGCACCCCTTTTGATTGACAACACATGTGACTAATAATGTTCGGAAATGGATTTTCTCGAGCCAAAAATATCCAGAGAGCAACTTCAGCTCATTTTGACATGCCTGCATTGACTCTGGAATATTTCTGACTGGTCAACTTGGAGACTAAATCTAGAGCCACCGATGTGTTGCCAACACGTGTCCTGTAATAAGGATATAAGGCATTTTGGGGTTTGTTTTGACATGAATCTACCAGTTGTATGCGTAACCATGTGTGACCTGTCCGAAGGAGGTGGGTCCGGGGAGGGAGGTCAAAGGATAGATGGTGGGGAGGGGCTAGAGTACTGTTGACTGCTTGGGGCGGGGGACAGATGGAGGAGGAGTAATAACAGAGGAGGAGGTCTTATATGAAGAGTGTATTGTATTGCTGTATGAACTAACTGAAAAAATAGCTTTTTATGATCCCCCAAAATTTATGACTACTTCAAAAGAGTATCCTGAATTATATTTTTCACTCATTGAGGTCACCATTTTTTCACCCAATGGGTGGATGACACCATTTGGTCCATTCTGCACTGGAGTCTACAGAAACACATGATGGCTAATTTTACCCAAGTAGTAACTGTCTGCAAATAGCTGCACTTATACAGGGAGCGAGGAAGAAGTGGTTTTGTGTTGTACTTTAACAATTTTTTCCTTTGCTGTGGAGCATTGCACAAAATTAGTAATATCTACATGTCCAAGTTTGATGGAGTTAACAGAATTATTCTATGGCGGCAGCACAGCTATACATGACTGTAAAAGAATAGTCTTTTTGCCCTCCAGCGTTGTCCGCATGTGCAAAATTTCCTTATGTAATCAATAACATGCAGGGGCCTAAATTTGTAAATATGATTGTGATTAAGTCAGTGCCTCACCAGCTATGAACCTCACCGCATATGATTTGTGGGTATATACTGCTACAATTTTAGATGACAATTGAACTAATCTGAAAAATTCATTTAATACAGATGTTTTGGTGTCCCCTTCCACATTGCACAGTATTTATTTTAAATCTAAAAAGTTATTTTGCTAGCTCCTGTATCAGCACTGTCAGGCTGTTCCTGGATAACCCCTTTGGATCAGGTTGTTTTTGCATGTCGTAGCTTTTTATTTTCATGCGTGTGCAGCTGAGTTATAGTGTCGGTCAGGATCCAATGTTCATAAACAGTTATATGACATAAGTATACTATGAAAATACTATAAATATGGGTCATTTAACAAAGTTTCCAGTCAGATTTTAATGTATTTATTTTAAACCTAAAAAGAATCCAATGAGTACTTTTCACAACAAAACAATGTGTTTAAAAGGCCACCTTTCAGATACTGATCCCTGAACACTGATGTGATGTCTGGGTTCTCTGATTATATGAGCATTATCATACTGTGCTGACTGTTTTCATTTACTTTTGCATATGTTTGACAAAAAATTCTAGGATTTTATCATTGCTTAGTATCAGTTTGGCTTGATTAATGAACAGATCATGACTTGTGGCTTGTTTGTGAAGGAACATTTGCTGGTCTAATGTACTTTTTTCAAAGTGAGTAGCCAAACTGCTGCTTTGTTTTGGGACAGAACTTGCTGAAGACCACATCAACTGTTGGATTAGGTAGAAAAAGAGCTGCAAATTTTATTGCATAAGTCCAGCTATTGACTGAGAGTTTGCAAGTTTAAATGTCTTAATGATCGAGAACAAATTATACATATTGTGTATCACAATGTATACTTAATTAAATTAATTCAATGAGTCATAGTTTAAACACTGTATGACTAGTGACTGGCATTTTTGTTAATATTCCAAAACTGAAACCGTCATACTGCTTAACTAGTGTTTGTGGGTGTAATGGTAATGTTCCCTTGTATTTCCCTACACTTCTGTCAGAGTAAAAGCGACCACACCGCCTACATTGCTTTTCTGCTTCAGTTAAATAGACCATAATCCTGTGCTTCTATGTAAAAGAATGGTTTTTGCATCACTGTCGCATGACCAAACAAATACCACATGCTCAACACTGTCCTGAATCACAAACATGTAAATGAATATCGAATGTTAAAGTCGGCCCAGTTTTACTTGTGAAACCAATATCAATATGTTTAAAATGAGTAATGTCAGCCTTCATGTACAGGTTGGAGCAAATTCAATCATGCAGACATAATTTAGAGCCAACCTATAAACAGCGCAGGATCACTCCAGCCAAAGAAGTCACTTTCTAATATAAGTGGGTAACAATAAAGAGATCCCAAATGAAAGATTTTATAAGAAGAATAGCCAAGATATATTTGTACATAACCAGTACTTCCTCATCCCTGAATCATGGAAAAGCACACAATGTTTAGAAGACATTTTTCAAGTTTAAAAAAAGTCAACCTCATTTTTGCAAATACAGTTTTTTGTCGTTGAGTAGGCCTATTTCAAAAACCATGATGTTAAAAGCTGCAGTTACATTTAATGGCATCTTGTGAGGCAAACTTTTCAGATCCACACAGGCTGGAAGTTTAGCAGAAACATCTGAGTGACTGGGCAAAGTGATTATGCCTGAGATCTGGAGGCCTAGATTAGAGTCAGTCTGCTGCTATGATCCCCCACACACAGCAGAACACACACACGACAGACACACAGCTAATCCACACAGGACAGCTGTCACCCTGTCCTGATTGATCCAGTAACACATACACATAAACATACACACGTACACAGGCGAAAAAAATAAAAGCAATAAGTCTAAGGGCTGTTTCCAGGCATAAGCTATAGTGTGGGATTAGTGATGGAATGAAGGCTGACTTCATCTTAAAATCAACATCCACCCACCCATCCTGCTTCAGTATGACAGATCCCATAATCCCCTCTGAGCCCCTGATCTCCCCACTGAGATGGCACCACACCCTGCTGTTCTGGACATTCAGAAAAATATTAAAAATATTGTCATGGTTTTTGGGAGTTTCTTAAGCCACACGCAAAAGCTGTCAGGGGAACCACAAAGTAGAAATTCCAAGTTTGATTTATTTGCAATATTTACAGAGTGAACAAATGTACAACAAAGGAGGATTCATGAAGGGCACTGGGTTAGCAATGCCTGGAAGAGAGACTGGATCAGAAACAGTTTGTTCAGTAAGTGAATCGTTGGAATGTCAGAATAACAGATCTCTCTTACGTTTATTTGAAGAGGCTGACTCATTGGGAGGATAGCTAAGATCCACAGGTAAGGCCACTAGGTGAATAAGTTTGAATTGTTCCAACTTAAACCATGAGTCTTCGTCTGCTGAGACGAAGCAGAATGTATTTGGAACATTCTGCTGCACTACCAAGAGTGGCCTGCTACGGCAAGCCTAAACACTGTCATTTCAGCTTTTGGTGTTGATATCCAGTTCCATATTACAAAAACTAGAGCAATATTTACATTTTTGGTGGAAAGGGGTTTGTTGTCAGTGTAGGTTAGGATCCACTAGGGCTGCCTGAGGTCAAAGGTGAGACTGAAGGGAAAGGTTAAAGGGACCTGAAGCATCCTGAGATATTGAGAGAGCTATTCAGGTCAAATTCAGGTAAAAACAAGAAAACAGAATCAAGACAATTATAAAAGAAACCTTAAAACACTCACCTTCTTATTTTTCCTCACATTACAAGCTGGACAAAGAAACCTGAACAACCTGGAGGGCTCCATTACTTTGAAAAACGTTTACCAAGATGACTACTACCTAAAAGCTACACAGACTGATTGACATGGAGCTATCTAATCTCAATCCCACAAGAAATGGATCATGGTCTTTTACAAAAGAGCCGAAAGTCTCACACCAATGCATTTCTTTTTATATTTCATGAAGAAGGAAGTTACACCCATTCCACACTTTTTCATAAACAAATTATGAAAATACTGCTAAATATTGTTAATAAGATAACCAAAACATGTCACCTCCACTTATGGTCCATAGGACCCCAAAGTGCTTCACAAGACATCCAGTCATTCACCCATTCACATGCTGATAGTGGTAGGTCACTCCCCTGGGAAAGTCCAGCACAGGTGAGGCTGCTAGTGGTCAGGGCCCTCTGACCACTAGCAGTAGATAAGGCAGATGAAGTGCCTTGCCCAAGGACACAATAACAGAGGTGGACAGAGCAAGAATCGAACTTGCAAGCCGCAGGCTGCAGGACAAACAGAGATGGGACGATTACAACAGCAGTATTCTGTTGTTGTAAGTTAAAGGACTTGGCTGAGACATTTACCACTTTGATCAATTGGCCCATCAAAAAGCACTAACAGGCATTCTAATTATCACTGCATTACATTCTTCATATAAGCATGAACCTACCACATACCGGCATGTTAGTTGGGAGCTTTGGCTAGATAAGGCATTATGTTGTGGCAGACGAGTACTATTAGACCATGACAGACAACTAATTATATTATCTCAGTATCAGACAGAAGCACGTTCCTTAACACTTAACACACACACACACAGTGACGGAGTGCAACATGTAGAGGAGCCTGATGCTTTTACACCTACATGACATTATGAGCTCATAGAAAAGCATGAGACAGACAGGGCAGTTTTGTGTTTTGTGCAAACAAATAAGTTTCCACTTATTTGTATTTCATTACATTTAGTCCACTTCCTTAAACTTCATAATGCCAAAATATGTTTTAATGTTAAATTTTTAAAATTTTCAAATTAGTTTTGTACCTTAAACTAAGTTACCAAACCACCTTATAGTTTGGTATACTCTGTTCAATTGGGGACCGAAACGACAAAGTTTGTTACAGTTTCAGCTGCTCAAGTTCTCTTTCACATGCACTGTGTCAAACCAACCAAACCCATTGAGCTACCTGTTCCTCGCCTCGCTCATGGGGCACTGCACCAAGAATTACTGAAGGAAACAGCACAAAAATCTTGTGAAGAAGATCAGCAACTGGTCTGAGCACCTTCTTTGTTCACAAAAAGTAAACAATAATTGAACAGTGTCAGATTTTAGCAGTTGTAAGATTTTTCTTTTTTCTTTAGCCAATGAGCACACTATTTGGTTGTATTTATCCAGGATACCCTGTGCTGTAGTCAACCTTCTGCTCTGGAGTCAACCTTCTTAAGTTTTTCAGATATCTGAGTCAATAATACTGACAACTTGTTCATCATTTCTTGATGCAAGCAAGATGTTGATTTTTTTTATTTTTTTATTGAAAGGCATCATCTGGTTCTGTCCAAATATAGCCATCAAGGATATCAGAAGTTTTTTCTCCACATATGGTGCAATTTAGTCTTAAGGGAAACCACAACTAGTTATAAAAATAGATCTTATTTTGGAAAGATTTATCTTGTATGTAAACAATACAGTAATAATACTGTACGTTATTTAGATTTTAAATAAACAAATACATTTTAATCAAATATTTTCACAGGAATGTCGCCATGTTGTTCACGCTGTAATGCATTCTGGGTAAATGACGTGTAATGGCCCAACTGCCTGGTTCTTCCAGCCAAAATAGTAACCCTTTTTAATTTGAACCAATGTTATGCTGAGAAACGCATGCCTGCTGAGAATTTCATGCCCTGTCACAGGAGTGCGCATCGCTCTAAACTCTCGCATATTGATGAGAAAACGCACTGAAATATGACCAAAGAGAAAACTTTTAAAGATATTAGTAACATTATAACGTTCGTTTACCAGGCAAGCCCAAAAACGGTGGGTTTTATTTAGCAGATTAATTAAAATAAATACAGTTTTTACACTTTTGTTGAGACATATTTTCACCAGTCAGTGTATGATGAAAATGTTTTCTACAGACGGTTAGAAATTCCCCCACTTTTTCTTTTAACACCATAATAGCTTAAAGCAATATAAAACAGAGATTCATTATGTAGAATATTTTATATCACGCTTAACTGTCTCGTCTATCAATGTAAGAGGAATGCATTTTTAATTTCTGAGCCTGCCAATATTTGCATCCCATGACTATTGTCCTATTGATATTAAACTCATAGCAGTAGCTCAGAGAACAAGTGTCATTACATAGAAAAGGTGAAATCCCTCTTAACTCTTCATTTCAAGTTAGCAGGGGGATGCATTTTTTGGCATAGCAAATTATTAGCCTGCCAATATTTGCCTGCCCTCTCTATTTTCCTCAAATGTTATCCTATTGATATGAAACTCATACGAGCAGTTAAAGAAGCAAATGTGATTATGTAGAAAAAGTTATTTCACTCGTAACTGTTTGTTTCTTCAAGATTGGAGGGGATGCATTTTTTGGCAAAGCAAATATTACCCTGCCAATGTATGAATCCCTTATGTATTTTATCCAAATATCGTCCTTTTGGTTGAAACAGTATCAGTAGCTCAGAGAAAAGAAATGATTATGTAGAAATTACATTGTCATTGTCTAGAACATTTCATATAACATATTACTAATAACATATTACTATCCAAAATCGTCAAATTGCAGGGCATGCATTTTCTGGCAAAAGATATTTGGAGGCCTCTGGTGACCTTCCTCACCTGTCAGTGGACTATTTTATCTTACACATTCATTATTTCACAACACAGTAAGAAATATTCATAACAAACCCACTTTACTCAAATCTAATTATTCAGTAGTTCGCATTCATCAATCTGTGTCAGCTGGAGGTTTCTTGACACAATGATGGTGGTACAACTAATTGTTGTCTTACCCTTTGTTGTAACATGACAAATTCATAAGATTAAATAAAAACAGAGCATGCAAATATCGGTAGCTCATAATTTGGGGTGCCAAAATATGCATCCCTTGCTATCTCAGCCAAATAGAGAGTTAGGAAGGCTTTCATGTTTATACATAATCAGAGAACAAGTGTCACTCCTGTTCTCTGAGCTAACCAAAAGGACGATATTTGGGGAAAATAAATAAGAGATGCCTGCGACAGACTGGCGACCTGTCCAGGTTGTACCCCGCCTCTCGCCCGGAACGCGGCTGGAGATAGGCACCAGCACCTCCCGACCCTTTTAGGGAGAAGGGTGACGGAAAATGGATGGATGGATGGATAAATAAGAGATGCATATATTGGCAGGGTAATAATTTGCTTTGCCAAAAACTGCATCCCCTCCTAGTTTGAAGAAATAAAGAGTTAAGAGTGAAATAAACTTTTCTACATAATTACACTTATTCTCTGAGCTACTGGTGTGAGTTTCACATCAATAGGATAATATTTGGGAAAAATAGGTAGAGCATGCAAATATCGGCAAGCTAATAATTTGCTTTAACTGCTGGTATGAGTTTCATATTAATTGGATTACATTTGAGGAAAATAGAGACTGCATGCAAATATTGGCAGGCTAATAATAGGCGTTGCTGTAAAATGCATCCCCCTGCTAACATGGAGAAGTAAAGAGTTAAGAGTGAAATAACTTTTTCTACATAATCACACTTGTTCTATGAAATGCTGGAATAAATTTGATATCAATAGAATATATCAATAGCTCCTGAGGAGCTGGTGTTTTGCTGCTGCTGCCTTCGGCTTCGTAAATGAAACAATGAATGACACCTCTGGTTTATCTTACACATTCATTATTTCACAATGAATGTGTAAGACTGCGTGATCCGGTAAGTACTTCTGTAGCTCTGTGTCCAGTTAGGTGAAAGTGGTTTAGGGTCAGAAGAAATTGTGAAGAAATGTCCAGGGTCCATATAAGGTTCTGTGTTGTGTTCCACTCCAGCTCCCGCACTGCGCTCTCCTTTCTTTCATGTGGGAAATTATCTAGATTCGCTTGATTTTTTTAATCACAGCCAATAGTGACACATCGGCTGTGTGTCACTATTGGATAATCTGAAATTAACCAGTCAAACACAATATAAGAAACAACTGCTCAGGAAAAGCTAGCCTTCGTGTGTTTACTCTGTAGACTCCAGTACAGAATGGACCAAAACGCGTCATTGACCCATCGGTGAAAAAATGGCGACCTCCATGGGTGAAAAATATAACAAAAGACATTTTTTGAAGTATTCATGAGTTTTGTTGTATCAGAAATCAACTGGTCGATAAATCAAATGGCCAATAAATGTATCCTAGCATACATGTAAATAATGTAAACAGCACTGCCAGAGATGCAATAAGTTTATAGCAGGTGTGTGAATGATCTAATGGTCGGACTACTGATTGGAGCCAGTCCACTTTGTTAGCAGAATTAGAGGGCCCCAAAACCAAATTTCAATTAGGTCCCCTTAGAGGCTTGGGCCGGCCCAGACTCATAAGTACCCACAGCCACATCTCACACACACTCATTAGTCAGATGTGAGGTCAGGCATGTAGCCGTCATTCATTAAAGAGAAATATCTGCAAGATTGAGCCAGGGAGAGAGATGAAAACGCAAAAGAGGGACAAGATCCAGTTGAAAATGAACAACCACAACTGGGGGAGAAGCCGTGGGAGAGTATCTACATACAGCCAAAGCACACATTCCAGCTATATCTGTGGAGTTGAGAGCTAGAGTCTGTCTTTTATCAGTGCCAAATACAAATGCCATTATAGAAGGAAAATTCACATTCTTCTTTCAGTACATTAAGAGGGAAAGCAATCTGTTTTTACATCTCCAAGATAGAATCACCAGAGGAAGGAACCCCCTTCAAATTTTGCTTCATTGTCTTTCTTACAGGTTCACATCAACAACACATTCTAACATCAAAATCAGAGAAAGACAACCTGAGAACTGAAATTTATTGTGGCAACAATAAATTATTCTTTTTATGATAAAAATGTATCATGATAAATGACAAAGCAATAAGATAAACACCTACCCCTATGCTAGATATTTGATAAATAGGAAAAACTGTAACAGAAATGTGTATTTCAAATGAACGCCTGAACACCACTCTTTATATGATTTTTTTCCAAGCTGACCTTCCTTGCTTGATCAAGATTACATATTTATTTCCCCTCCAGATTAAATCTGCCCTTCTGCAGGCTTCTTGTTCTCATAACAGATCACAATGTTCTATCTGTGCTTCTGCCCAGGCTTATGTGTCAACCTGCCCATCAGCATTTCATAGAAGAATGGGCTCAGAGTTTATCCCCAATATAATCCCCCCACCACGTTGACCCCATCTGTCACTTTAGCACATAGCACCAGCCACATTGTTACCCCATCTTTTAACATTTTTGTAAAGAACACAAGACTGCTTTCAACCACCATGACTGATAAGCTGAAAAAGCTGAGAGACAGCCCTTTAACAGAGTTATTATAAACAGACTTACACACATGCACACCCACACAAATCTCCACTGCCAAAACACTGCTCTGATCCCAGCTGAATCAATGTTCCAGAAAGCAGACCAACTTCTCTACAGTTTCCTCTAAATGTGCTGGAGCAACAAGCTATTTTTTTCTACAGAGAGCTAACTTCTTTTTCTCTGCTTCATGCTGTCTTTTCAGGCTTGTAACCCTTTAACTTCTTGTTTGATAAAACATAACCTGCAAAAACTGCCCAGATTGGAGATGATTTGATAAAATGTTTCATTAGGATATCATTTCATACAATTCTACAGAGTTGAGTAGAAAATAGTTACATTTACTCAATGAGTAACTTTGAATAACTTTTTTGAAAAAAAAAAAAAGCAAAAAAATACTTTTAAGAATATTTTTGCTACTTTTCACTTTTACTTGAGTAACTTTATCATGAAGTTTTGATTCTTTTACTTGGGTTCTCTACCCATCCATTATTTTACAGCGGTCAACAGATGCATGAGGGGGGGAAGGTACACCATCGCAGGGCGAAACATAGATAAATGGGATAAACAATCATGGACCGGTCAAGGCTTGGCGATTTTACTGCAGCCTGAGGGGATGGATGGGAAGGAGATCACATGACACAATTTAAAATGTTTTGCCCCAACTTTTCCCCTAATGACAATCTTAGAACGTTCTGAGTTCAAAGATTGTCGCTTGTGATAATCGTACGATTATCCTGTCTGTGTGGTGTGTTACGTGGAACGTTGGACCGCTCCCATCTAAAATCGGGCATATTCAACATGTTTGATTGTCTCTGCCCTTAATTCACAGCGTGTGCGGTTTTCCCTGACTCGGAGCGAGAACGCAACCTATTGAATGTGTCAGGTAGCCAATCAAAAAGCCCATACCTAAAAGAATGTCCCGTCACACTCATTAGCTTTAATACCACTGAGTTGGTATTAAAGTTTCGTTGTTATTCAAAAATCACCAGAACACTCCAACTGCAGCAATACTGGAGCTGTTGGTTCAAGCGTATGTGTGTTGTGTGTGCGCGTGCACTGAAAAAAAGAACTCTTTGGATGAACATAAAAAAAATTATGGAAAGGATTTCCACCTGATTGCTTTATTTCAGCAGCATGTAATTCTGTAACTCCAATTTACAGCAATTGTGTTTGCTCAACTTAATATATTAAGGTTATTCCAATTAAAAGCAATTGTTTGTTTTCAAAAGTACTTACCTGGTGAAAGTCATTGTTGACCCGCCCTCTAGCCTGTGAAAATTTGCCTCCAGCCAGTAAATATCCCACAATGCAACTGTATTTTAAAAATTTACAGTACAGCTGGAAATTTCTGCACGTGATCCAGCGGTCCAATCATGTCCCATACATTTTCCATACACATTTCAGATCACAGTAAAGAGCTGAATTTTCAAAACCCAGCCACCTTACTGTATTTTCATGCTGTAGTTTTTACAGCCATTTGTTACAGTGCAGTTCTTAAGTGCCAATAAAGCCTTGCAGAGAAAAACAAATATTTGTAGTTTATCGTTTAACTAAAACCACCTTGGAAGTTTCCCCAGACACAAAACCGTTATGTTGCGTGATCTTCCGTAATCTCACTAGCATCTCGCGTGATTTACAGATCTCACTAGACCCTGTTCGGCAGGAGATCAGTTTAACTAAATTGAATCACAATTATCTCAACTTGAATACATTTTAATAACACTAGGTTGTTGAATTTTAAGTTTACCTGACATGAGTTATCCACGTTTGCCTTTGAAACATAAAATTGTTTTGTTGAAAAAACATGTTAATTAAATTTTTTGACAAGCATGGAAGCAGAAAATGGTGCAAATGGTAAAGAAACGCTGATTATTGCCAGCTACCCATCACTTCATGTGATGTTAGCACACAACATTGTGGATACATATGCACAATGCTGCCAGGAAAATTGAGTCTTCTCATAACTGCTTCCCGGGCACGCAAAACAATTATCTCGCGTGACCTCGTGTGATTTTTCATAATCTCCTGTGATCTCGCTCGTCGTCTTCAGCACAAGATCAGTCTGACTAAAATGAATAATTTTATCTCAACATGATTACATTTCATAAATGCTAAGTTGTTGAATTTCTTGTTTATCCAACGTGATTTTATCACGTTTTTGTTTGACACATGAAATTATTGCGTTAAAAATACATAATATTCTTTTGTTAATCTAATAAACTCCAAAGTTAATTTTTTTGAGTGTATGTGCACGTGTGCGCATGTGTGCTTGCGCTCACCGTTAAACACAGCCTGCCCCTCTGCCATGTTTGACTCAGTTTTAGTGTAATATTCCTCTTGTGAAAAGCCCTTTGTGCAAGGCAACCGATCCTGACTGCTTGATGACAGCTCGGCCAGAACAGCAACCTGCAGATAAAGAAAGAGATGAGAGGAAGAAAATCATTCCTCCAGCTGCAAAATGTGCTGTTGACCTGATAAACTTTTTTTATCAGGTCAACCCTAACTTATAAAGAGCTAATAAAGAGCTAACCTAAAGTCTTCTCATAACTGCTTCCCGGTTATTGCTTTATTTCAGCTGCATGTAATTCTGTTACTCCAATTTACAGCAATTGTGTTGGCTCAACTTAATATTGACGTCTGCAGTTCCAGTTGCAGACGCCAATGAAAATGCGTCTGCAACTGGAACTTAGTTGAACATATTCTTCATTTATTCCTCCATTGTGCAACACTGAGGCATAATAACATGAAACATAAATCCTGCTAAACTCCAGTTAGACACCATTATTAATCAGCAAGACCAGCAGCAGATAATGGGGTAAATTATTTTACGTATAATAAGAATATAGTATAATAAGAATATAGTATAATAAGTATAAGTAAGTATCTGATCCAATTCCTTTTCTGTGTTGGAAAAAGAGGAGTCTAAAAAGTTGCTAAAGTAGTTTTTCTGGATTCTAAGTTTTTTCTAATCCCTGTTCTGGCTTGCTAAATAAGTGTAGGTAATCTGGAGTTTTGGGTTGCTGGTTGAGCTAGCAGCAGTCTGCTAGCTCCACAGGGAGATCTAGATCAGGCTGGAGTGTGTGAGGTGTGTGCTTGTATGATTGAAGTAAGGATCCTGTTTTGCTTCTGCTTAAGCTAAAAACTTGAAATGGTCACTTTCACTTTGCCTATAAGAGTGTGTTTGTATGGGATTGGAAGAAATTAGGTTGTGGCGTAGATGGGGTAGATGGGCTAGATGGGCTGGCTTTTAACTCTTCCAGAATTAACAGAAATTGCTCTGATGACACATTCACACACACAATCTTTCCAACATTTTGCCAGAATTCAACCAGCTTGGCTTTTTTTTTTTTTTTTAGTCCTGATCAAGTTTTTAAGATAACAGAAGAAATTAGAAACACATTCTGTCCTGATGGATTATATCCAAATTGTAAAATTGCAAAAACTCACACTATGGATTTTCTGTAGAATATAGCTCCAAATTATTCAAGTACCATTCATTTGCCTGGCTGCTGTTTGGTCGTACCGTTAAGAGTGACGATGAGGAACACTGTAGATGTCAGCTTCTTCAATCGTGCCAAGACGGTTCTCACTGATATTAATGAGTATTGCAGTGTTTGGTTTATTAAAATAGGCTGTAATAAATGTTTTTAGAGCAGCTTTTAGCTGTGGTCTCTAATCCCTTCTAGTACATGCGTATCTACATGTGCCTGTTTCAGAATTTTCCATATTGTGATCTTGATAAAATTATACCTCTTTTGTTACTTTATGTTCTGCTTCTGTCTTCTGTGTCTACATTTTAAAGCTCCACTTCCAACATGATTATGAACAGGAGTGTACATATATCACAAAACAATGAAGTCAGGAAGAAACAAGTGAAAAAATAATTTGGATCTGAAAATAATCCAGTTGTGACATAACACTACAATTTTAATCATAGAAACAGAAGCCTTCTTGTACATCTGTCTTTAATTTAAAGTATACAGGCATTTGCAGCAAAGTTCAGATTTCTTCCACTGGAGTTACATAAGAAAGTATAAGTATACCAATCAGTAGAACTTGGAGTAGAAGGTTTTTCTGATATTATGCTGTTTTAATGCATCTGGATGACATTCTCTTCAGGAGGACTCATCGAAGGGATAAAGTGAGAGATTTCAATGCCTTTGAGTTAAACACGGAAGACACAGAATGTGTCTTTAGTTTGAAGTGAGTTGATATCCAGCTGAGAGCGTGTTAGCTTGCTCTTTGTGGGTAAAATGTTGTTTCGACTTCATGACAGGAACTCTCAACTGATTGAAATTTTAACATTGCAGAAAAAAAAGATAATTAAAAGGACACAGAAAAAAACAGAACCATCTCCTCTTTCCATGAACAAAATCCATGCATCTAGTTGCTGATGTTATTTTAGAACCGAGAATCAGTTTACAAGAGTTTAAGCTTGTCTGTTCTTGGGCAAAACACACAGAAAGGTTCATGAACCTTTCAGTAAGACAGTAAAAAATGTCCTGCAGTATGAATAAACTAATACCAAGGTGATTAGACCATGATGACTCTTAAAATAATTGGAGGAAAATGGCGGAATCTTGTAAGCCTAATAAGATCATCACAACTGTAAATTACGGGGATGGGAGACAATATCATGTTTGAAATTTTGTGCTACAGGAGGGACTGGGGCTCTGGTACATTGTATCTATCAAGAGGTCAGGACCAAAGTTCAAATAAGCTATTGTGAAAAACCATGACAATGCACAATAAGTATCATTTCTGCCCATTTTTGGTGAAACGTTTAGAATTTGCCTTTTCCCACAAGTTACTGGCAGCGAAGCTGGATCTGGCTCATCTCTCCCCTACACTGTTTGGGTGGTTTTTCATTACAGTTGAGAAACAGCTCTAGTGGGTGAGGTCGTTATTTAGCTGGGTACTCCCAGAGCAACATGATCTGTCATGACACAAACACAATACAACAACGGAGGACATGGAAGTTATGCTGTTCTATCTGCCATTTCCTTAAAAATTCTAAATAAACTCAGTCAATGTTGTGACTTATTGTAATTTTAGCAGCAGCAGTTACGTAAACTTAATTTATTGTCCAATATAAACAATAAATGTGCTTAGTCTTCACTTACAACTTGACAGAATACATATTTCACATTTCAAAAATCAGCAATTTTCTCAGCTTTAATTCAAACCATATTTTATAGAAATCTGGTAATATTTTATACAAAATTTAGGGCACTAGGACCATTTTTGTGACAGAATCCTGCTCATCTCATATTGGAACAGTCTAGTTTTGTGGTCCTGGCTCAATGCATGAAATTATAGGTGTGCCAATCGATCTGCCACCAATCATAATCTGCTGTTTCCCACGAAAAAGTGTATGATCTGTAAATCGCAGATCACTGTCTTTTGTTGGCGATTATCTCTATGTCACTTCACAGCCTGTCTGTGCAGCTTATCTCCTCTTTCCTTCACACTGCGTAAAGACATGGCAACAAATCTTAAGTAATATTGTGTGAAACTTCAATGCTTAGACTGAATGGGGAAGTTTGCGTGTTGCGGTAGAAAATTATCTCGGGGGGTGAAGCAGGTCAAAATGCATTAGTACAACAAATCTAATATGACATTTAAAAAACAAACACTTGACGGAGTTTGGCTATATCGAGGCTCACTGCAGGAAGAAAGACATCCGGTCAGAGAGCAGGTAAAGGAGCCCACAACTACCAACATTCAGCCGGAAGGGCATGCCGGTCAGAAAGCTAAACAAATAATCCGATAAATAATTTAAGTCGGTGAGCCAGACTTAAATTCCAACAGCTCTTGCTGTTGGAATGCCGCAATGCATTACTCGTAGTAATATTTCACAGTGCTGTTTCTCTTCCACCCAGCAGTGAACTCTGACACTAAATGTTCCAGATTCCAGATGTCTTTGTTCATCACCTTATTTGCCTCTATGAAGGCTTATTCTGTTGGGCTTACTATGTACTGTTTAATGTGTAAATTATGTAAGTTGCAGCATGTAAGTTATACAAAAACAAGAGTTTACATATGTATTAAAACTTTCGCTGTCCTAACATAAAACAGATCATCTCTGGGGAAAATAATCGATCTCCTCTGTCCCTAATTGAACCAAGTCTACCAAACAACTAGGTGTGAGAACACTCTATATTTCTTATGACAAAACCAAAGTATTACATGCGGAAGAGCAGTGAGTCACAGAAGATGAAGAAGAAAAAAAACAAATCTAGATGGATTTTGTACAGACCTTGGGATTCATGGAAATAAATATCTAACAATCTCTGTTTTTCTCTGATGACTATCTCTGATGCTTCTGACAAAATCATTTTCAGGGTGACATTAATTCTGAAATGATACTGTGATATTTTGAGCTGTTTTTAGTTTATTTTATCTGATGCTTATATGCAATGTTCTTTGGAATCTGTAGGCTAAGAAATAATAATTAAGTTCACTAATTTGAATTTAATAATAAAGTGACAAAAACTATTATTGACAAAGTGTTGTACACCCATATTTCATATTACTTAATTGCAGTTACCTCTTAATACTATTACAAACAAAAATTTTGATCACTGTTTGTGACAAGAAATTGATTATACAGCGAGGGTCACAGCATTCTAGAACTGTTCAAAATCCAAGAGAATTAATGGGGATTTATGGGTGTTAACATGTTTAAATGTATCTTAAAATAATTTTTTGCAGCCTACTGACAAATGTTAGAAAGGATTGCAAAAAAATGTTTAGATATATGAGGTGATGGGATTAGTAACAAGTACATTTAAATATTATGCAATTTGTTTAAATTACACCAAATTTCCAGGAAATCCCCATAAAATCCCACAATTCCCATGGAGAGGTTCCAATTTGGAATATTTCCAACTTTAATGTCCTGGAAATGTTTTTCAGTTTAGCAAGTCCATGATAAGCAGCAAGTCTGATTTAGAAATGTGGCACGGATTAGATTGGTCATGCAGAGGTAAAGATTTGTAGATTAGACATATCTTGTCCCATAGCTTCCTATATTCCTGAAAACGTTTGGAATCACACCTATCAGAATGCACATCACTCAGCACCCACCACCCGGTCTCCAGTCAGGAGAACATAGCAGCAGTCTACTAGCTCCACAGGGAGGTCTAGATCATCTGCTGCAGGCTGGAGTGCATGAGGTATGTGCTTGTATGATTAAAGTAAGGATCCTGTTTTGCTTTTGCTTAAGCCCAAAACTTGAAACAGTCTCTCCCATTTTCTGTCAGAGTATGTTCGTAAGGAAATGGGAAAGATGGAGAGTATGAGGGGCAGGCAGAAACTGCTCTGATGACACACTCACACATACGCACACTCACGTGCACGCACTCACTCCTATTATCCTGAAAACCTTTGGAATCCCTATGCTCAGAATGTTGATATATTCATAATGACCCGGCTGAAGCAGCGGATAGATTTAAAAAAATATTTACTCTAGATCGACACAAAGCTTTCAAGTCTTGATTGGAAGCAAAATATAAAGAAATTAAAAGTTCAAATCAAGACATTTTGGAAAAGGGACCTTATATCTGACACCTTGTATCCAAGATAATTATCCATAGGGCCTTGAGGGTAAAAAAGAAAGCTAGTGCCTCTAGCTGGAGGGAAGATCTGATGCTTTCACTGGATAAAAGGAATACTTTAAGACTGCTGACTGTGTCTTTGTGGGGGAATGGCACTCCTGCTGGTTTCATCTAGCAAACTGACCTTTGACCTTCTGTATTGATTTGTGCACACAGGGAAATTTTCTTTTTCCTTCAACATATTCCACTCAGCATACAATCACTGCCATTTGAGCCTCATAAGTGATGTTGCTGATTGCTGATTTCATCAAGGCACCTCCTTAGGAAGATACAAACAACATGTGTTCATATTATCATCTGAGACTGAAGAGCACAAGATCGTGGTTGGTAAAAATGTTAACATATAACCGTGGGGCCCAGATGGCTTGGAGAGGGGTGCGTTTCAAACTTACTATTACTGGTGAGGAAAGGTTGTATCTGAACCAAATAGCAGGTAACATTATGGGATGTTATTAGTAATATCTACTTCAATAGACAATAACTCCAGCTTGATACACCCCAACAGATTCCCACATTTTTTTCCATTGGAAAGATTGCCACAGAAGAGGCGGCTGGGCCGTCAGACAGACGCAGATGGAGCTATATTGACATCGATGGGACGTCAGTTTTGAAGCTCTGAAAACTGCCATCTTTCTCCTCAGCCTCAGTCTCTAACGCTTAGCCTGATTTAACCCAATAGAAGAGTGCGAACCTTTTCAGTCAGGACGAGGCTCTGGAACGGCCAAAACGCAGAACAGAAGGATGACTGTCTCTCTCCGGACTGACGGAGACTCTGAGCTCACATTTCAAAACGTCACGCACCGCCTGCATTCGTATTGTTTATGGCCAAAGTGCGGCACAGAGGCAGGTCTGGAATCACCAGCATCTTTTCCTGATACCCAGCAGGAGATATGCGCTGTCTGTCCGTATTGAATCACTGCGATCAGCGGAGAATCTAGAAAACAACTCAGACTCGGTCGCATTGTCCTAATTTCTTCTGAGTGCATCTATCTGGTCCCTTGCAGCTACGGCTGCTCTATTCTTTCTACAAAATGAAAAACAAAAAAACAAAACAGCATTTACCTCCACAGTCGCCATGGCCGTCCACACCCAAATGATATTCATTTCCTTTTTTAAAAATCCTCCTTCTACAACCGCACACGTCGGGTTATTTAAATCCAAGAAAACCCTCGCACCTTCCTCCTTCGAGCGGCCCTCTGACCAGCCTTCTCTCCCCGCCTGAGCTGCTCTCCAGCCAGGCTGGTACTGGCTCAAACCCCTGCTCTCCTGCGCCTCAGTGCCGCCGCCTACTGGTCGTACAAAATCCTTCAGCTGCGCTATGTATGCGCAGCTAGATTCTTTAATAACACATTTTGTTTCAAAAGGTCAAAAATGTTCACGTGCTAAAAATTATATACTTCTACTAATTTTTTTTTTAATCAATTAGTCTTACCTTTTTGCCCCCCGAGATGTAGCATTTTTAACTCCAGGATTGTGGGTTAAACTGGGATTTTTCGAATATGCTGGTTCAAATAAAATCGGTAACACATAAGCTGGCCTGCTCCAGATCAGACCGACAGCCATCAGGATCCTCAACTTAAACACATAAATACAATTTCAAAAACAACACAAAGTAATATTATTTCAAACTAATCAAAAATATGAATAACAAGGGCGCCTCGATGGGATGTAGTTTCTATGATTTTTTGTCATTATTATATGGCATGACAGCATGGTACAAGTTTCAAGTTTAATTGAGTTAATGGAATTATGCATGCAGCAGCCCCACTTGTTGGTCTCTCTGACTACCTCTAGCAGATAATGTGGGTGAGCTGTCTGCCCAAAGACACAATGACAGAGCAACACAGTGAGGAAGAAAAAACCCAGAGGTTACAGGGCGAACTCCAACCATCGACCTCTTGTGAACTACGGTGAGCATGAAGGTTTTTGTTGAAGGTTTTTGTTCTGCACAGGCCGTTGTAGAAGAACTGAAAAGAGGAGATGAATTGGTTAGCTTCAGATTGCAGGTGTGAACTAAAGGTACAAGATGAAGCTGTTGTGGCGGGTCTTACATGGCTGGAAGGGAATGATCTCTGGGGAAGGTATTGTTTTCTGCTGTGAATGAGGTTAGACAGGGCAAGGTGAGGTTTGTTCTTTGGTTGGTCTCTTCCTGAGCTGTTGTTTAGTAGATGAGCAGGTGAGGGGAATATTGAGGTAGAAGTTTGAGAAGGTAAGGAGATTCTTTGAAGAGGTGAGCATGTCAGCACAAAGCATTCCAGGAGCTCAATAGATTCAAGATCTGTAGTACAGAGACAAAGTTAAGTAACTTGGAGCATAAGATAAAATCTAACAGCAATTGAAAATCATTACCACTTCAAATGTACAAAATAATTTGATGTTTCTCCTCATACTTTTTCGTTTTGAGCAGAAATGACCTGGCAACCACACCCCACACCAAACAAGCGTCTGCACAGCAGGATGACAGTTTTGCAGTTCATTAGTACCTGATGTTCCCCACAGGGTCGACAAAAAAAGATTTCTTGTAAAGTGGTAAAGTGTTTAGGTAAAGAACAAATGAAGGTCATAAACATAAATGAATAAGGTCATTGCTGAAACTTCTGTATGTCTTGGTAGCACAAACTTGCAGCTGTATGAAAGGCAAAGGTGAGGTATGTATGGATATTTTTGGCATTGAATTATTCTTAAGAAAAACCATCATGACATTGAAGCCAGTCAATATTGAGATTTAAATACGTTCCTCCAAAAGGTTTGTTCTCAGATTTTTTTTTTCTCTAAATACTGCCAGTGTCACACTGGCGCAGGCACTTGGAAAATATAAACATGTAATAAGCACATACAAACACTTTTAAAAAATCTAGGCTTGATTCTGAACAATAGCACTGAGATACATTTCTAAAGAGATAAACAAGACTGCCCTACATTTGCTTTGCAAATCAAGACATTTGTGCCTGACCAATTTTGACATTTTCCTCTTAGACACGCACATGAACGAATGCAACTACATTTATGTTAAAAGACGTCCAGCTATTCCAACCTACCATTCACAAATTGTTACTTTAGCTAGTTCATTTTCATAAATTAGCCACAAGTTCTGCCACAAGTAATGCTGAATTCTGCACGGGCAGATCACAGGAGACTGATCCTGACATCGTATCATGCTCCAGAGGCATGATGGCATCAGCCTCAGAGGAAGACAAGGCTCTGCAACTTTTATGAACTCACTCAGCAGAATCTTCATATCTAACACTTGTATTCCATGTCATCAATCCCAAACCGTCATTCTATACTGAAAGTATGTCATTGTCTTCTCTGCAGAAAGACACAAATTTGATGTGTTTTCCCTTTTTTCTTTTTAGACGTTGGGGAACAAAAGGTTTCCGAAAGAAGATCGCATCTCAGTGAGAATTGGGTTAGTATCAATCAGCCATTGATACATTGTGGACTCTGTTATCAATATTAAAACTGCATTTTAAAAGTTGGAATATTTTTGTAGGTTGCAAAAGGCAAGGAAATAAAACATGTCTGTCCTCACTCAGCTGACCTCCATTCAGAAAAAGAACAAGAAATCATCTTCATGCAAGCACAGTTCTCCCAGTAAATTTAATCTTTTATTCATAAGCATTTCTCTTCATCATTGTCAGCTTTCCTCCTCACTCACAAAAGTCTGTATCTTCCTCCAAAATATGAATGAATAAATAATGACTAGAAGTGATGTCTTATTAAATAAATAAATAAATAAATAAATAAATAAATAAATAAATAAAAAGCATTTGCTTGTCAGTCTGGATCTGCAACGGAACCTTTATGAACCTTTAACATTTAGTTCAAAAAGTTCAGTTTGTTCAGGTGTGTGCTGTTACATTTCACTAGAAAGAGGGGGAAGGCATGCAGCAAAAGTCAACAGGCCGGTAATAGAATCTGCTTTGGCTGTGTTGAGGACTTAGGCCTCTTGATGTGGGTTATCTGTCGCAGGGCAACATAGAGACACACAGGACAAACAACCATGCACACACACCTAGGGAGAATTTAGAGAGACCAATTGACCTAACAGTCATGTTTTTGGACTGTGGGAGGAAGCTGGAGTACCTTGCACAGGGATAACATGTAAACTTCATGCAGAAAGACCTCAGGCCGGGAATCGAACATCGAACCCCGGACCTTCTTGCTGCAAGGCAACAGTGCTACCAACTGCACCACTGTCCACTCCCCCAATACTGCTAATCCTTTGAAATATAATAATATTATTTTTTGTCAGATGGTCTAAAGTGGTCAAAATTGAAGAAAATGTTTCTGTTTCTGTTTTGCAAATGCTGTTTTTCAGGAATTTCCAAATTCAGTGGTTTCTGATCTGTGCTTAGCCATCCGACGGAAGTGCAACAATTAGCACTTGAGTCAAAGCAAAAGGATTTAAGTTTATGTTCAAAATGTTTTGTTTTTTTATTCTTTCTGTTTTTTTGAATGACAACTGTTACACTGGAATGTTCTTGTTTGTTATCTTAAGTGTTGTGTTAATTGTTCATTCATGAAATATTAGTATCTTTCTGCACGGAGTTTGCATGTTCTCCATGTGCGTGCGTGAGTTCTCTCCGGGTACTCCGGCTTCCTCCCACAGTCCAAAAACATGACTGTCAGGTTGATTGGGCTTTCCAGATTCTCCTTAGGTGTGAGTGTGTGTGTGTGCGTGGTTGTTTGTCCTGTTTGTCTTTGTGTTGCCCTGCGACAGACTGGCGACCTGTCCAGGGTGTACCCTGCCTCTCGCCCGAACGCAGCTGGAGATAGGCACCGGCAACTCCCGACCCCGTTAGGGAGAAGGGTGCTCAGAAAATGGATGGATGGATGGATGGATACAATACATAAAGTTGTGAGTAAAGTATCTGTAAACATGCCTAACCCTATAAAAGAAAATATTGCTTTTACCTGGAAAGTGTTATTGTGTAATTTATCTTTCAATATATCTCACCACAATTTCAGTACTGTAGGGTGGTGAAGGATGTAATGCACAAAATGGAAAAGCAGAACAATGGAAGACATTGATAAGTAACTAACATGTACTTTATTAGCAATTATAATAAACCAATTTAATTGGAGCTTACTCTGAACACCGTATTGATATATAAAATATATAATGCTTACATATTTAGAAGACATTATAAGTATATTTTCAAATATAATTAGTTCACAAACATAGCACACTTAAGATATACTAATCAAGCACGTTAATGTTACATAAAAAAGCCGTACACTTGAAGTACACAAAGTATACCTTTAGTAGTTCCAATAAAGCCTGTGGTACTTACTGCACTTCAAATTGTGATTTTCTAGTATTTAAATACAATTAAAATACATACAAAGTACAAAACTATCCATCCATCCATCCATTTTCCGTCACCCTTCTCCCTAACGGGGTCGGGAGTTGCCGGTGCCTATCTCCAGCTGCGTTCCGGGCGAGAGGCGGGGTACACCCTGGACAGGTCGCCAGTCTGTCGCAGAGTACAAAACTAGTTGTTCCAAAATAACACACTTCAAGTTAAATAATCTTAAGCAAACTTGAAGTTGTAGTGATTTGAGTTTTTCTGTTTATTTTAGATTTCTGTTTCTATTGAGTCCCAGCTGTGTCTTGTTTCCCTGATCATCGTCTGTGCATTTAATCCCTCCTATGTTCCTTGTTTCTTGTCAGTTCCTTGTCTTGTCTAGTTGTCTTGTCGTGGCAAACCTGTTAGATGTCTATTATTACCAGTTTTGAGTCTCAGCCTTCCGTTCATTCTGTGCTGCCTGGATGTTCTACTTTGTATTCATATCATCATTAAAATCATCATTCTTTCACTCCAGTCTGGTTCCTCAGCATCATCCTCACCACCTCTTCACTGCACTTCATTACAGAAATATATTGATGATTAATCTGCATTCAAGTATGCTCAAATATGCAAAATTGTATACTTGTATCTCACCAAGGCAGTGAGATGCTGTTGCGAGGATCATTTCATGTTTGTTTCCTTAGGACCAGAAGAGACTGGTTGTTTCTGTGATCCCAAACAATGATAAAAGAGATGCATGATGTAATAACTTCCAACCACCTATATTTAAGTAGGAGTTAAATTTGATATTATAAGGGTAATAGTGCATAAATGTAATTACATTAGACTCTGTTGGACTAATTTGATCTCATGTATATAATTGCATTTCAAAGCAGGCTCTTAATAATGTCTTACCGATTTAGTCAGGTCTGACAGAAGAAGATTTAAATGCTTCTGAGACTGTGGCGCCAATCTGACGCCTGAGTTATGACAAGATTAATCTAACCTTCTCAAATATTCCTGAAAAGCTTGCATAACGCTTCAGCATGGCTGCGTAAAATGACGTAAAACAATAATAGGGTGTTTTTGTCTAGGTATGCAGCTTAAGATGGATTGAAATGGAAATGACTGAGAAAGATTATTGAATCATTTATGAGTTGAGATGGGCCAAAAGTATTCCACAAAGTTAGTATGTCCTTTAGCCTTTCCTGACTTCTGATGCAAATGTAATCTTCTCTATTGGAGCCTAGCTATTCTCATAGTGTTTAAAATAAAAAGACACTGGTGTTCTAATTAATATTGCCAAATTTGAGTTACAAAATTTAGAGCTTTACATCTTTTGAATTTTGAAAGTTCAGAATCTTAAGAATATAATAAAGTCAAGCAGTAATCCTACAGGGAGCAGATTCACAAGCTGTAGCTATCATATTGCAATGAATGTAAAACACCAGAGGACAGACTATATTACAATTCATTTTTTCTACATATGAACCCTTTACAGTCCTCATCAACGTCATACACAATTCTACTCAATTCTCATTCTCATTCAGTGCTCCCTCTGGGCTTTCTCCCATTGAAAAGAAATTTCAACGGTCATCTGTCCATCAAACTCTGCAGAAAGACACTGGGCCAGAATTCAAAGCCAGGACCTTTTTGCTGAGAGGCTACAGTGCTACCAATTGTCCATCCATAATCGATGCAAAATTCTAAAATAAAGTAAATGAAAAAAAGACACAAAATGGTTCATAGTGTCAGCAAGTAGACAGCATGGTTTGTGTTATGAATCCAGTTTTTAAAACTCAAGGGCCAGTTTCATTTGCACAGCTTGCAAAGTTGTATTGCAAGGCCTTGAGATTATTTTGCTGATTAAACGAGTCTGTACTTTTAACAACAATCTATGTCTTTGTCATGTTTTACATTTGCGCTTCTGCTCTCAGCTGAAGAAATGAGAGCTCAGTTGGTAATTTCCGAACCCACTTGCAGAATCCCTCACAGACATGAGTAGCAGTTAAGAAAGTTTATCTAGAAATATATAGGTAGATATTCTTGGTATTTGGAAAGGAAGAACAGAACAGAAAAGAAAAGAAAGAAAAAAGTTACATGGTACAACCTTTCTGCTGCAGCTTTTATTCCCTGTTAGCAATTAAAGCTGCATGTTAAATACCTGGTCAAACCATTATCCTGCCAGTTCTTATTTTAATTTAAAACAATGCAATCCATCACTATCCAAACACACACGCACACAGCATCTCCTTATTCTATCTTCATAAGGAGTCTGTATTAACTTCCATTCATTATCCTGAATGAATGGAAGGTATGAATGACATGATGTGACTAACCATACAATCATAACAGAAAGATAAAAAATATTACGTAAAAGAGGCTTATATAATTAAAAAAAAAATAAAAAATTAAATCTTTTATCACTTTTTTGTCTTACTGGGTTGGGGCGCATTACGTACTCAGAACTCTCTCATGTATTTTTGGCGTGCAGTTGCTCTCCCAGGTTTAACATGATGTGCATTTAGAGACAGAACTCTGCATATCCTGCTTGTAACAGGTCTAATCCACTGTTGCTCTCCTGTTGTAACTGGGTTGTATTTCTCTTTTTTTTGTCAGTCAGATTATCCCTTTAAAGGTGACTTTGCTCCTTTGAGAACTCTGTCATTACCATGTGACTTTGAAGAGATCCAGGATTAGTTGTAATAATAGACTTTATTTGGGAAATATTTATTTTAGATGTAAAAGCAATACAGTGATAATACTGTAGGTTTTTTAGTTTTTATCAATTTTAATACAATATTGTCACAGTAACGTTGCCATGTTCACATTTCAATGTGTTCTGGGTAAATGACGACAAATTGGTCGAACTGCCCGACTTCTTTTGCCAAAACAGCGATGAGAAACATGATTACTGAAATCGATCAGAACGTATTAATCTCGGGTTGCCACCCGTCCTGTACAATCGTCCAGTATTTGGCTGCTAAATGTTGCAGCCAAATACTGCTGCATTTAGAGAACATTATTAAAGCTATTTGTTCCGTATTCCTATAAATGTCAGACAGACATGCCTGTCACTCACACGTCAACACTAATTATAACAATAATGACCAAAATAAAACACAGAAAATATTAAGGTCAACTAAATTGTCATGGTGGGCACAGGTATTAATACATAAGACGCCTCATTGAGCGCTGAGTCCTATGTTATGTCACCGCCTTCTTGTATGGCTGATTGCAGTAGCAACATATTCTGGTTAGAATATGTTATTCTTTAGTTTTTTCTTCTGTTTTTCGTCACAACCATGATGTGTCAACACCATAACTGACAATTTCCAAGATTTTGATGAAATTTTGAGAACTAATGCTTAATTTTGGTATACTATAAAGATTTCATTTGGTATACTGTAAAGCTGATGAGCGACAATATGTCCTCCTTCAGAATAACATTATATAAATTGAGGTAGTTTGGCATTTTGTCAACTCCGTCAGATGTCAACTCCATCAGAGTTTTAACTGACAGTCTGACTCTTTCAGTGATGTTGACAAATCTCACTTAAATGTGCAGTTAATTCATTTGAATGTATTTTACATAATTGGCATCACTTCACATGTATCAAGTATTTCTTTTTACTCAGTTTGTTACCACCTTCAGTTCTGTGTCAACTCTATCGGATGGACTTTGTTGTTTTTTGTTTTAAATAATATTTCTTTTGTTTCTTGAGAAGCATTTGTCTGTAAAACTGAGTAAAAATATCACTAATATCACTAATAGGGCCATTAAAAATAATTTTATATTTATTTTTTTCAGATAGTATTGACAAAGTTCTGGGTCATTCCATTAAAAATGTAATTTTCAAAAAAATGTCACAACTGGGAGCCTGCACCTTAGCTTTTTACATTTCCAAAAGATTATCTATCAAATTTGAATACTTAAGTTTGAGAAATAATAATATATATTTTTTTTACATTTAAACCCATTTTGTCCCATTTCTCAAGAACCACTGAAATAATAACGGAATTTTTACGAGCAGAATTACTTGACTTTGCAGCCAGAAACTAGCTTCTAAACAACAGAGAAATATTTTCTATGTAGCTAAATTGGCCTGAACCACTGATTGTTACTTCAGTTGTTTTGTACTGTTTTCATACTGTGTTTTCTAACGAGAGAGAACTGATGAGAAACCACATTTAGAGAACATTATTAACATTGCTGAGCATTTTCTTTCAGTAGGACTATCATCACAGCTGCACTTCACTTTCACTTAAAATCTGCATTCAGCCTTACTGGGTTTAATTTAAGACACTGAGGATGTACTTCAAAAAATGGACTCTGCTTGGACCCTTCTTCACTGCTCCAAATTCTACACTTGCATCCATTTTTTTACTTGGCAGGCATCTCTACATTCTGAGTGATAACATTGCTGCTGATGGAGCGTGTTGTAAACAAGTCAGTTGAATGAAATTTACACATTATCATCAACTGCATCTAATGTACCTATTAATTCTGAAAATGAGATATAAATGAGTTATGCAAAGTAATAGTGCTCATTATATCTCGGCTGATTGCATTAAAGCTGGAATTTAATCCTGAAACTCACTTACGTAGCTGTAAGTCTATTCACAAATTTCAGATGTCATTGATTCTATTGCTCCAATTACACTAAAGATCGTGTCTGGTAGGAAGAAATCTCTGTGGAGCCGTGAGCCACTTAGAGAAGTGAAAGTAGCCGTCGTCGATGGGCTAAATGAAAATGGCAGAAAACTCAATTCCAGGTTCATTAGAAATCTCAGAAGATGGAATGAGCAGATATCACTAACACTAAAACATTCAAAGGAAACATTTTTTTAATCATAACAAAAACGTTAACAATACTTGTGTACACCCTGGACAGGTCGCCAGTCTGTCACAGGGCAACACAGAGACAAACAACCACACACACCGGAGAATTTGGAAAGACCAATCAGCCTGACAGTCATGTTTTTGGACTGTGGGAGGAAGTCGGAGTACCCGGAGAGAACCCACGCATACACAGGGAGAACATGCAAACTCTGTGCAGAAAGACCCCGGGCCGGAATCGAAACCAGGACCTTCTTGCTGCAAGGAAACAGCGCTACCCACTGCGCCACTGTGCAGCCCATTTGCCAACTTTTTAAACAGAAAATATTCAAAAGATTAGAGGGTTAATCTGCACATCAACATCAAATCCAACATCAATCATATGTTTAGTGTAACGCTATCATTAGTTGCGCAGATCTGACTGCAAAGTGTAATATTAACCAGTTTGTAGAATCAGAAGAAGGTACGAAATGGAGTCATGATTGGATGAATAATTAATACAACTATTGCAAAAGGGGTGTGTTGATACTGCTATTTATTGCAGTGGCAATAATAATAATGATAATAATGATAAACCAAAACAACAACAAACAAAAAAAAAAGAAAAAAAAAATAAAGTTCTCAAAAAGGGGGGAAAAAAAAAAAGAGGAAACAAACCAACAAAACAATTATAATGGTAATCAGTGACACTTTAACCCAATAGAGTCCACAAAAGGTCCACAATTGATGGGAGAATAGTTATTTTCCCTTTTTTATACTCCTCAGAGTCAGTTCAGTTCCTATATGGAAGTGTTGTTCTGTATTCCTACCACCAGATGGTGGGTGGGTAGCTCACCATCTTCCGTCATCCAGTGAAGGGGTCCGGAAGAAAAAACCTGACCTAAAAGGCCAGCAAACACACATTAAGTTCATATGTATATATAAATGTTATATTTATACAAGTAAAAAAAAATAATTCAATACATATTTACTATGTTTTGTCAACTTCAAAATAAGGGAAAAAAAAATCCTTTTAAAAAAGTGCACTTCATAATTCAAGTTCAAAGTTTCTTAATTGACACAATTAGCAGTTGTTCCAAACAACAACTAATATTGGATCAAATCAATCAATTTAAAAAATGTGATTGATCAAAGTAGCTACGAAAAAAATCATGTTGGATACAAAACTTCATTGCTGCACCAGCATAGAAAACAACACCAACAAAGAAATCATGGAAAATAATCAAATCTAAAGTTAAAAGAGAAACCTTTAAGTATTAAAGGTGTGGTCTTTAATTCGGCTGCAACAGTGTGACTTGTCATTAAGTAAATAATTCATAAATAGACTAAATGATGTGGCCACTGATTGTCGAGTTGGTAGCTAATGCTAACTGGCGGAGCGTAGCAAAAATAACGCCCTACTACAAATAACTGATGTTTACTCACCGCCGAGTGACGGATTGTCAGAGGAGGTGAATGCAATGGTAACTCGTTCAAATCCAGCTGTTTATGAATCACAACCTAGCGAATATTGCATTGAAAAGGAAATATTAGCGGCGCTATTATTGCAAATACAATGCCACGTCAAGTCAGACATTATTCAACAACTCACCGCAAATCTTCAACCTTGGAGATTAAATGAATAATGAGTTGACTTAAACTTCAAGTTGTTTTATCAACAACTGACGCGGCGACCAACAGTGAGCAGCAGCCAACCCGGAAACACACATGACAATGAACTTAAAGGGATGGTCTTAAAGGGAAGATGATTGGGTCATGTCGGTCACGTGGGTTACATGTTCCCCCCAGATCTCATGCACGTCCCCCGTACATGGACCGGGTTGCGTCTGGATGACAGGGACAGTCATGCGTTCATCCTCCTCAGTCTCTTCAAGAGCATGTGTAAATGCAGTGGTCAGCCCATGAAACAATAACTGGATGCTCTTCAACAGTGGGTGACCCAGTTGAGAGTACTGTAAACGTTCTGGTGGTCTTCTTGCTCGAACTGACCTCCGCAAAGATGGTTCTGATTCGGGGCTTGATGGTTCTGTTTCAGGGCTTGATGGTTCTGGTTGAACATTTAAGTCCACGTCTGGTTCAATATTGTTAGTGGAATGCTCTGGAGTGACTGGCTCAGGAACAGGACTTCCCTCAGCTGCAGGGCCTTCAGCATCATCTCTTGCAGAATCATCAGATCTTGAACTGATGGATATGTCCTCTCCGTCCACAGGTTGAAATTCCTTTTGCTCCTCTGTAACAACTAGAAGTTCCTGTTCTAAATCCTCTTCTGCAGCAGAGGACGGGGGCTGATCAGGAACTTCAGGTGGATCTGCAGGTGGAACAGATTTATGGACAGGAGGCAATGGTAAATTAACAGCAGTGATGAATTTCACAGGCTCGAAGGAAAAGGAATCATATAAAGGTGAGATGATCTCATCTTCTAATGTTTCTTCATTGTCAGGCTCAGGTAAGTTCACAGGCAGTTGTTTTTTCTTCTTCATAGGCAAGTTTTTTACAGGGCTCTGCTCAGGTAAGTAATTACAAGGCAACAAAAGATCACGATGGAGTGTTCTGAGAGGTTTATCCTGGTTCTCTGGTTTTACAGTGTAAACAGGGAGGTTGCCAGCCCTCTTCACCACAACATATACATCAGGCTCCCATTTGTCAGCCAATTTCCGCTTTCCTCTCAGTCGGACGTTCCTAACAAGCACCCTGTCTCCCACAGCAAGTTCAGAAACAGTGACATGCTGATCGAAGGAAGTTTTGTTGCGGGACATCACTTTCTCCGAATTCTTCACAGCCAACTGATGACTGTCTTGTAGGTGTGCTTTCAATCCTTGGACATATTGCAGGTGAGAGGTGGAAGTGTCCTCTTCCAGCGGTAACCCAAAAGCCACATCTATGGGAAGACGAGGTTGACGACCAAACATTAGTTCGTATGGAGAAAACCCTGTGACGTCATTCTTAGTGCAATTATATGCGTGCACAAGTGGCTTTACAAAATCTTTCCATCGTGATTTATTCTGCTCACTTAATGTCCCTAGCATGTTAAGCAATGTACGATTGAATCGTTCCACTGGGTTACCTCTAGGGTGATAGGGAGTTGTCCTTCCTTTGTGGATGCCAGCAATATCACACAGTTCTTTGATGAGTACGGGACTCAAAAATCCGGTCCTTGGTCACTGTGTAGTCTCTCTGGAATGCCATAGTGGACAAAGAAATTTTCCCACAAGCATTTAGCAACAGTTCGAGCTTTCTGATTGGGTGTTGGAACAGCGACAGCATATTTTGTGAAATGATCTGTAATCACAAGAATATCTTTCACTCTTCGGTCTGGCTCCAAAGACAAGAAGTCCATGCACACCAACTCTAGAGGTCTTGAAGTCTTGATGTTAACGAGAGGTGCAGCCCGTTCTGGTAGGGTTTTCCTTTTTTACACATCGTTCACAGGTTTTGATTTTATTATGAATGTCAGTAGACATTCGTGGCCAGAAAAAAACCGAGAACGAATTAAGTCTAAGGTCCTCTCGATCCCAAGGTGGCCCATACGATCATGAAGCTGAACCATCACCATATGCCGACACTCTTCTGGTAACACTAACTGATAGGTTACACCGTTTCCCACTTGCCGTCTCCTGAGAAGAAGGTTGTTACGGAGCTCCAATTTATTTACTTCTCTCAACAGGAGTGGCAGATCTGGAAGTACATCTCTCAATGATGGCGGTGGAGATTCCCCTCTCTCAAGCTGAGTGATCACATGTTGGATGGTGGAATCAGCTCGTTGTTTGGCAGCAAGATCAGCAGTTGAGAACCGAGGAAGAACAGAGGTGGCAAATTGGGTGTCGTCGGTGTAGCTGTCAGGTAGGCTTTCCACATGGGCAGACAAAGAGAGAACAAGGGCATAGTCATTGCTTGAGTTGAACACCAGTTGGCGGTCACAGATGGCTTCAACCGTGTGTTGGTCAGCTGAGATGCAACCTGGTTCCTCGAGATGATGTTGAACAAACTTTAACACTCTCTCCCTTTCTTTGCAAGATTTAAGATCATCAGGCATTTCAGAATGTGGTCGTCGGGACAGCCCATCTGCATCAGCATTCAGTTTTCCTGCTCTGTAAACAATCTTAAAGGTAAATGTGGACAGAGCAGAGAGCCATCTATAACTTGTAGCATCAAGCTTAGCTGATGTCAACAAATACGTCAAAGGGTTGCTGTCTGTGACCACAGTGAATTGTGTGCCATATAGGTAGTCATTAAACTTCTCAGTCACTGCCCATTTAAGTGCCAAGAATTCTAATTTATGGGCTGGGTAGTTTGATTCACTTTTAGAAAGACCTCTGCTTGCATAAGCTACAACTCGACTTTTTCCATCATTTTCTTGGTATAGCACTGCTCCAAGGCCTGCTGAACTGGCATCAGTATGGAGAATGTATGGCTTGCTAGGATCTGCAAATACCAATACAGGAGCAGTAGTGAGTTTTTCAATAATAGTCTCAAATGCATGCTGACAGGATTCAGTCCAACGTTCAGCAAAAAGCTCTTTTGGGTTGAAATAATTCTGGGGTTTCAACAAAGGTTTTAGTTTCTTTCGGCTAGGTGGATAGCCCGCAGTGAGGTCATGTAGCGGCTTGACGATTGTAGAATAATCTTTCACAAATCGCCGATAATAGCCTGCAAATCCCAGGAACGATCTTAATTCCTTCAGGTTTTTTGGCACCGGCCAAGATGCAAGAGTGGAAATTTTATCAGGATCAGTCTCCACACCATCCTTGGACACAATATGGCCAAGATATTTCACTGAAGTTTGGAAGAACACACATTTTCAATGGACAGTTTCAGTCCAAAGTCTTTTAATTTGTTTAGGACTTTCATTAATCTTTCTTCGTGTTCTTCAAGAGTTGGTGCGAAGATGATCAAATCGTCAATAAAAACCAGGACTTCTTTCAGATTGAGCTCACCCATACATTTTTCCATAAGTCGTTGGAAAGTGCTTGGAGCATTGGTCACTCCCTGTGGCATGCGATTGAATTCCCAGAAGCCTAAAGGACAAACAAAGGCTGTTTTGTTCTTGTCAGCTTCTTCCATTTCTATCTGGTAATATCCAGATTTCAGATCCAACACAGAAAACCATTTAGAGCCTGCCAGTGCAGTGAATGCATCTTCTAGCTTAGGAAGGGCGTAAGCATCTTTAATGGTTTGCATGTTGAGTTTCCTATAATCAATACAAAGGCGTACAGAGCCATTTTTCTTGCGAACCACCACAATGGGTGAGGCAAACGGAGACTCAGATTCACGGATTATTCCAGACTCAAGCAATTCTTGCAGATGTTTTCTCACAGCATCAACATCCTGTGGATGTATAGGGACGTGGTCTTTGTTTAAACGGTGTAGGGTCAGACAATTTAATTTGGTGTTTCACCTTGTCTGTTCGACCAAAATCAAGGTCGTGTTTGGCAAAAACCTCTGGTATATTGTTGAGCTTTGAAATAATCCGACTTTTCCATTGTGGTGTTAGAGGTGATTCTCCAAAAATTGTATTGAAGCTGAGTTGTTAATGGCTCTGCAGACTCATGGATTTTAACATTGTGCTCTTTGGAAATAACAGACTGGAGCGCAGCGATCTCTGCAATAGCTGCTCTTGCAGGGATGATAACTGGATGGTCTGACTCATTAGTTACCACAACTGGCAGGTGACAAGGCCGATGTTGAGGTATGTTAATGAGACAGGTGTTAACCATAAGTCCCCCAGGCAGACAGGAAGAGGCTGGGTATTCGACCACAACCACCTTCTCTTCCTTCAGTGACTGTGTGGTCAAACATCCCTCAAGGACAACAGTTTGGCCAGATAATATCGTTTGTGGTTGGTCAGGCTGCAGAGTTAGGACAACTGGCTGTTCAGATGCAGTTTGAGTATGCCTGTGCTGCAGGATCTTCAAGACAGTTTGATACCCAAAGGCAGTGGGTTTGAAAGTAGTAGCCTGACTCTCAAGGTGCTTCTTGTAAGCAATGTCAAGGGTATTTGTGCCAACTAGTAGAAGTGGATGTGTGGTTTTAGTATCTGGGACCACCAGAGCTAGGGTATCCACTTCAATTGGTGAGCCAAGAAATTCAGGGGGAAAAGTCAAATTTAATTCAATGTACCCAAGGTATGGCACATTTTGGCCATTTGCACCCTCAACTTCCAATAGATTGTTCAGAGGCAAAATTTCATGATCAAAAAGGTGCGTATTGTAAAATGAATGGGGTACTGTAGTAACTTGCGACCCACTGTCAAGAAGACAGCTGAAGGGGGTTCCTTTTATTTGAATCTGGCCCATGCTCTTCATACCGATGAGGCCCTTGGGTAATACACAAGACAATTCAGAATGGGATTTGGGACAGCTGATAGTAGCAGCTCCTGAGTGTCCCTCAGCAGGAACTGCATCTAGTTTAACTGCTGGCTCAATTTTTTTTCCCATCCCACGCTTGTTGTTTCTGACAAAGCTGTTTCTTCTTTTGTTCCACAAGGCTTGGATTCGCTTTATTACTGCAATGGGAAGAAATATGGCCATCTTCACCACAGTTAAAACAGTATCCTGCCTTTGGTCTTCCAGCAGTCTGAGGTGAGGTATAGCTGGTACTTGGCTTCGACTTGGTCTGCCGTAGCTCTGACTTTTCTTTAACAGGTGTCTTTCTGGACATGAGGGACGACATCTGCCTTTGGAGTTGTTGAATCTGTTTTTTTAATTCTTTCAGTTCTTCATTAGCTGTCTCATGACCACAAGAGCAAGTACTCTGAGACTGAATGGTCACTTTTTGTTTAGATGACTGAATGTGCTTTCTCATTAGAGATTCTTTAGCAATTTGTCTGTCCTCTTCTGTCCGGAGTGACAACAAGAGTTCAGAAAATGGTGGAGGATTGCTTTTCTTCTCCTCAAGCTGCAACTTAGAGATGACTGAATTGTCCCAGCATCCACGACAGAACTGTTTAAGTAAATATATGTCCTTTTCTCCTGGTAATATTCCTCCTCTTTTTATTACTGTGCTGAGGGTAAGTTGTAATCGCTGAAGATAAGAGGATGGCCGCTCTCCAGGATTCTGAAAAATGTTCAAAAACTGAGCAAAAAGCTCCTCTCCATCCTGCACTGTCTGAAAAGCTGAATCAAGGACTTGAAGAAGAGTGGAAGGTGATGCACCAGGGCTCAAACATTTAATCAAATCAGCAGCTGGTGATAACAAACTTTCAACAATTCGCCGATTAATATGCAATCTGGAAAGGCTGGAATCAGCAAGCAGCAATTCAATTTGGGATCGCCATGAGTCATAATCCGCTTCATTGCTTGGTTTAGGAATTTTTCCTGAAAATGAGCGGAGTCTAAGTGAAGATGCGGAAAAGTCACTATTTTTCACAACATGCTCCACCACAACTTTTTGAACATTCTGCGGAATAAAGTCATTCCCTGACAAAGAAACCCTCTGGATTGGTGGTGTAATGGGGCGGCTAAATCCAGGTGACGGCCCCTGCCACTTAATGGACGAATGGGGGTGGAGGGCTGAAAACTCATGAGGCACAGTTAGCGGCGTCAGCTGACTTTGCACAGGTTGTGCTAAGGTGAGGATGTCATCTTTGTTATCTTTCTCCTTTTCATCACCACCATCATCATCATCCTCATCTCCATCATCGCCTCCTGCTATCTCCAAATGTGTGCTTATTTGATCCATCACACCTTTGAGAACCTCCTCAAATCGTTTTCCGCTTCGTTTAGCTATGTTCTTCAGCTCATCGATGTAGTCCAGGGGAGGGTTGCTGCTACTCATTGAGGCCTCATACTCTGAAGCAAGAGAGGTGACACGAAATATCACATCTAATCTAGTTCGGGAAGGATAGTTATATGGGAAAAGGGGTTGTAATGCAATTAATGTGGAATCTTCTTCAAACTCGACAATCAGGTTTTTATAAAATGCACTTTGTGGATCACTAATAGGAAAAACCTCTTTTACTGCACCATAACATTCTAAACGTTCAATTATCTCTTTTTCATCATCACAAGTCTGAGTGCCAGTAACTAACACAGATCGTTGCATGTTTAAACCCAACTGAGTAACAACATCCATTTTTTTCTTTTTTGTTGATGATAACGCATCCAAAATCAAAGCACTGTGGAATTGTTCAATTATTCACCCGTTACAAGACTCCTGGCTAGCTCACCACATGTAACGCTATCATTAGTTGCGCAGATCTGACTGCAAAGTGTAATATTAACCAGTTTGTAGAATCAGAAGAAGGTACGAAATGGAGTCATGATTGGATGAATAATTAATACAACTATTGCAAAAGGGGTGTGTTGATACTGCTATTTATTGCAGTGGCAATAATAATAATGATAATAACGATAAACCAAAACAACAACAAACAAAAAAAAAAGGAAAAAAATAAAGTTCTCAAAAAGGGGGGAAAAAAAAAAAGAGGAAACAAACCAACAAAACAATTATAATGGTAATCAGTGACACTTTAACCCAATAGAGTCCACAAAAGGTCCACAATTGATGGGAGAATAGTTATTTTCCCTTTTTTATACTCCTCAGAGTCAGTTCAGTTCCTATATGGAAGTGTTGTTCTGTATTCCTACCACCAGATGGTGGGTGGGTAGCTCACCATCTTCCGTCATCCAGTGAAGGGGTCCGGAAGAAAAAACCTGACCTAAAAGGCCAGCAAACACACATTAAGTTCATATGTATATATAAATGTTATATTTATACAAGTAAAATAAAAAAATAATTCAATACATATTTACTATGTTTTGTCAACTTCAAAATAAGGAAAAAAAATCCTTTTAAAAAGTGCACTTCATAATTCAAGTTCAAAGTTTCTTAATTGACACAATTAGCAGTTGTTCCAAACAACAACTAATATTGGATCAAATCAATCAATTTAAAAATGTGATTGATCAAAGTAGCTACGAAAAAATCATGTTGGATACAAAACTTCATTGCTGCACCAGCATAGAAAACAACACCAACAAAGAAATCATGGAAAATAATCAAATCTAAAGTTAAAAGAGAAACCTTTAAGTATTAAAGGTGTGGTCTTTAATTCGGCTGCAACAGTGTGACTTGTCATTAAGTAAATAATTCATAAATAGACTAAATGATGTGGCCACTGATTGTCGAGTTGGTAGCTAATGCTAACTGGCGGAGCGTAGCAAAAATAACGCCCTACTACAAATAACTGATGTTTACTCACCGCCGAGTGACGGATTGTCAGAGGAGGTGAATGCAATGGTAACTCGTTCAAATCCAGCTGTTTATGAATCACAACCTAGCGAATATTGCATTGAAAAGGAAATATTAGCGGCGCTATTATTGCAAATACAATGCCACGTCAAGTCAGACATTATTCAACAACTCACCGCAAATCTTCAACCTTGGAGATTAAATGAATAATGAGTTGACTTAAACTTCAAGTTGTTTTATCAACAACTGACGCGGCGACCAACAGTGAGCAGCAGCCAACCCGGAAACACACATGACAATGAACTTAAAGGGATGGTCTTAAAGGGAAGATGATTGGGTCATGTCGGTCACGTGGGTTACATTAGTCAAAACTGATACAGAGAAAATGACACAAATTCGCAAACTCCACCATAAAAACTTAGAACTTATTCACCAATTAAACTCGTCCTCCAGCTGATCATCAAACATGGAGTAAATGTTCACTCTTATGCTGATAAAACTCAGTTATACCTGTTCATAAAACCTGATGAATCCAACCCGATAGGACGACTACAGGTGTGTGTTGAGGGCATTGAAACCTGAATGACTAAACTTTCTTTTAAATTCTGACAAGATAAAAGTTGCTTATTTTGGACTAGAACCTCTGAAATAGAATCTTATTATTCAATCTGTTGATCTTGATGGCATAAAATTGGCCTCCAGTAATAAAGTAGAGGATCTTGGTGTTGTTTTGGATCAGGACATGTCTTTTAACTCCTATATATATCAAGTTTCTAGGGTTTACATTTCTCTGACAATATCTGGGATATTGCCAAATTAGCAATATCCTGTCCAGGTGTGACGCTGAAAACTAGTCCATGTATTTATTATATCAAGACTGGAATACTGTAATTCTTTACGATCAGGAAATCCACAAAAATGCAATCAAAAGGCTTCAGCTGATCCAAAATGCTGCAGCATTTGCTGTAGTATTTTCTGATGAAAATTAAAAGCAGAGATTATATTTCTCCTAGTTTAGCTTCTTTTCATTGGCTCCCAGTTATTAGGAAAGAATTCAAGATTCTCCTTCTGACTTATAAAGCCCTTCATGATCAAACTCCATCAGACATCTGAGCTCTGATTGGTCCATATGTTCCTAAAAGTGCACTTCCAGGCTACAGGTTTACTGCTGGTTCCTAGAGGTTCAAGAAGAAGATGGGAGGCAGAACCTTTGTTTATCAGAATCCTCTCCGGTTGAACCAGCTTCCAGTTTTAGTCAGAAATGCTCCCAACTTTTAAGACTAGGCTTAAAAAGTTATTCTTTTCATAAAGCTGATAGCCAGACTGTCTTAGGTTGGCCTGAGTTATTTGTGAAGTTATGGTGCTTGAAGCTAAGGTGACTGGAGCACACTCACTTTCTTCTTCTACTCTCCAATTTGAATATTTGTTGTTATTTCAGCTGTCTTTGTTTTCTCTCACTTATCTCACTATGTGTCCTTAGAAGCTGTGATTCTTTCCTGGAGGAGAACATCAGTAGAGATAATGCTGCCATTTCAGCAAAATTTTCAAATTCCAGCTTTATAAGCTTAGAAACAGCATACAACTACTGAGAAGCAGTATATTTTAGTGGTTTGAACAGTTCCTGAGTTTTTTTCACATAACACTATTTAATGTCAAAATCGCTTTAACTCTGTGAAATAAGTCAAAAATGCACCACATTGTAATTTTCAGCAAAAACTTCAACTTTCAGATTTATAAGCTTAGAAACAGCAAAGAACTACTGAGAAGCAGTATATTTTGGTGGTTTGAACAGTTCCTGAGTTTTTTTTCACATAACACTTGTCGGGTGTTGGAGCTAGGCGTGGTGGGGAGCCTTTTCTTTTTTCACCAGATGGAGCCAGAGGTTGGCTGTCGTTGGAGGGTGGTTCCTGCGCACCTGTTGGTTATCGGCATCATCACCGCTGGCATAAGAAGAGTGGGCGGTCGGTTCTCCAGCGCTTGAGTGTTAACCTCCAATGGTACTCAGAGCTCCACTGAACCTGTTTTCGGTGTTTCCTCCCTACGTGTTTCAAGCAACCAGAGTTTATTCTGATATTTTTTCCCTCACAGGGTTTCCCCTTGCGGAGCCGTGGAGAGACTCTTCCTGAGACCTTTAAGTCAGATCCAAGAACCGCCGCTGAGGAGCCCAGGACTCTCTTCCGAGACTGGCCGGACCCGTTCACTACCTGCCCGCCCTCCAACGACAAATCCATCGAGCGACCTCTGCCAGGCCATCCACCATCGGACCCGGCTCGGATCCCTCCTCCCATCGGTCACCCCCTCCTTCCCAGCGGAGACGTCTCTACTCACCAGTAAGCTCGTTCCTAAACCCCTGTTGGTTTTCCGTAATTATTACACTGACCTCACCTCTCCCTGTATTCAGCGCGGAGACGACCCTCACCCAAGGATCCCCCGAGACACATTTCAAACCTTTGTTTATTTTGTTGATCGAATAAACTTTATATATTCTAACCAAATCGCATCTCCTACTTGAGCATCTGCATGTGGGTCAAGCGTGTCGCTTCAAACATGACAACACTATC